>CAUDMG010003927.1:72500-417500 GCA_958450375.1 Homarus gammarus
GGGAGGGGAGGGAAGGGGAGGGACGGGAAGGGGAGGGGGGAGGGGGGAGGGGGGGGAAGGTTGGGTACAAGTGAATATCGTCTGGGGTGAACAATGCTCGGGGGAATATTGTCTGGGGTGAACATGACTCAGTAGAACTTTGGTGAACTATTAAAGTGAACACTAATAAAGAAAATATCCCATAGGTGAACATCAGAACATAGATGAACATTACTGAAATGAACACATAGGTAAGTCCTTCGGTGAACATTGGTGAGCACTTATCATGAGGGTTGTAGGTGAGGATTTAGAGTTAATCAGTTCAAAAAAAAGAATTGAATTTCATCAGTGGTTTAAATAATCCCTCGGCTGTGACTCATGAACTTACAGACACCAAAATCAATAGTCGTCATTAAATGTGCATGAAGAATGAAGTTTACTGACTATCCTGCTAATAATAATAATAATAATAATAATGATAATAATAATAAGTATAATAATACTGTACTTCTATTTCTACTATTATTATTATTATTATTATTATTATTATTATTATTATTATTACATGACATTCTACACGTACACACACATATTGCTCATACAACAGTTTGACGTCATAATGCTTACAGTTAGGTCGATAATCCCACCAAATACTGCACTCCAATGGTCTGTGTGTGTGTAATAATAATAATAATAATAATAATAATAATAATAATTAACGGTTTATTGAAGGAGCTTGGCAGCCAGAAGGCTGAAAATATACAGTTACATATTTGGGGAGTGGGTTACGAATGACAAATAATATACAAGTAACATAAGTGACACAAATAAGACATATAATAACTAGATGGGGAAAAGCTCAAACTACAGTTCATTTCAACATAGTGACAGTGCAAGGAGTAGTGTGCGTGTGTCTGTGGTGTGTGGTGTGTGTGTGTGTGCGTGTGTGTGGTGCGTGTGTGTGCGTGTGGTGTGTGTGTGTGTGTGTGTGTGTGTGCGTGTGACAATGTCTTAGGTTCACATTTTCCAAAGATTCATTATTATTATTAATATTATTATTAGTAGTAATAGTAGTAGTAATAGCAGTAGTAATAGTAGTCATCGGTACAGTAGTATGTAATCATCAACACCATCATCCAGAACTCACTAGTGCTTGTCCAGTTATCAATGCACAACACATTAACCTCTGTTATCTTCACATGCACTGGGTACCAAAAAATGCTAAGATAACACACACACACTTGTTTGGGTATGAAGACCGATAACGTACATGTGTGTCTGTCTGTGTGTGTGTACGGGGTGACACAGTACGCTTGTGTAAGTAGTGTTCAGGCGTGTCTTAATATGACCCATGAACGATTAGGTTAGGTTAATGCTTGGCAAGACCTCATGACACACACACACACATATATACACACATACACACACGCACACACACACACACACACATATACACACATACACACACATACACACACACTCACACAGAAAGGAGCTGCAAAATCAATAGAAGAAGAGGAAGAGGAGGAGGAGGGGGAAACAGGAGGTAAGAAGAGGAAGAGGAGAAATAGGAAGAGAAGAATGAATAGGAGAGAATGGAGAAAAGAAGGAAGAGGAAGAAAAGAAGAAGAATGATGAGAAGAACGAGGATGAGAAGAACGAAGAGGAGGAAGAAAATAACGAAGAAGAGGAAGGAAAAACAACGGCAATAATAAAGGTAAAAATTCACACAAGATTTTTTTTTCTTCCTCTTAAAAACATCAACAAACACGATTAAATTTTCTTATATAACACACACATACCTGACTCTCCTTACTGGGTTAATATCTCCCTCAAACCTGACTCTAGCAAGGACATCCCCCTCCCTACCCCCACTCCCTGGACACCCCCTTCAAGGACATCCCCTCTACCACTCCTCCTCACCCCTACCCCCATCCCTCCCCTCTCACGGACCTACAAGACTACGCCCATGAATGCTGCCGTACCCTCTCTTACATAACTACGGGAAGCCACGGAGACCCACATTTAGTATAGTTATCCACAACAGTATATCCGTTTTCTTTAATAACTTTTTGTAACCATGAGAGAAAACGTAACTGATATGGGATTATTGTGGACTAACTAAACTAAACGTATCACTTGTATTCTACAGACATACAGACACAAAATACATACATGATCATCCTTATTAACCATATACAATAATACACTATCATCATATACCTCATACAATCCTAAAATGATACTATAATTTGACTTACGTGAATATAAAAACCAGATTACCATAAATAAAATACATTAAAATTTTCCTTCAATCAAACAAATTCAAATACTTTCATAATTCTAAATTAGGGTTAAAATACGTAAACAATGAGACCCATATATAATACAGCATCACAATTATATCAGGGATGTATTACAGGTATAATAACGTTCTGTAATTGGCTGTAATATATGGTTTTTACTGTATTTCTGACTGGCTGTTATTATATAGAGTATAAAGCGGCTGGATTTGGTTTACAGGAGTGGCGTTATTGACTGGTTTATAGGGGGGGGGGAGAAGGAGGGGGAGAATGGGAAGGAAGAGGAAGAAGAACAGGGGGAGGAGGAGGAAGAGAGAATGAGAAGGAAGGGGAGAAGGAGAGGAAGAACCCGAGGAGGAAGAAGAAGAATACGAAGGAGAGAGAGAGGTAACAGCTGTAATGGTCGTTCCCACGGCACTAATTTAGCCACAGGTATAATAAAACATGAACAATACCTAACCTAACCACACCTCCATTCTCTCTCTCTCTCTCTCTCTCTCTCTCTGTAACCTCACAACACCTGTTCACTGTATCACCTGTATTCCTAATTAACCATCGCCTTTAATTACCCTACCATCTTAACTACTAATTACCCAATTACCTTTAACTACCTACCATCAAGAATAGTAATTAATTAGTATACCTTAATTATTACCTGTGTAATTAACCCACCGTTTGAGTTATTTAAGGGTCAAATTACGGTATAGACTTGTTATTAACGTACTAGATTACTTTAGGTACCGTCTAGACTCTGGACTCTAAACTCGGTACCAAGTATGTAAGAGGCAGCTACCGAGAATTTACGGTAAGTGTTGATAAACTTTGGTGAATGTTCGGTAGGTGAGGGAGGGAGGGAGGGGGGGGGAGAGAGGGAGGGGGGAGAGAGGGAGGGAGGGAGGGAGAGACAGAGGGAGAGAGGGAGAGAGGGAGGGGGGGGGAGAGAGGGAGGGAGGGAGGGAGGGAGGGAGGAGAGGGAGGGAGGTAGGTGAGGTAGACCAAAGTGAAGGCCATAGACCCACCGCGCGGGTAGGTGGGTTACTGGAGCACTCATACCCACCTACCAGTCAACAGACACATAGAGAGTATTAAATCAAGTGAATGTTATGCTTTTACTGATGGTTCTGTGCAGACAAACACAGGTAGAACAGGCTGTGCAATTGTAATATATAAAGAAAAAGAGATGATAGTGTCAAACAAGCAAAGGCTGAACAACTGGGCCAGCACAACACAAACTGAACTAACTGGAATCTACTTAGCCACAGACTACCTCAAAGAAAATGGAGGTGGGGTGATATTCTGTGACTCTCAAAGTGCTTTGAAATCAATGAACAGCCCATCAGGCTCTATGTCTAAAGTTGTATGTGATATTAAAAGGAATGTGATAACTGCCAATGAGAACAACTTTCGTATCGAATTTGTGTGGATTCCGTCCCATGTTGGAATCAGGTATCATGACCGTGTTGATAGACTGGCCAATGAGGCATGTAAGAAAGAAAATGTTGACCGTGACCTTGGTCTGTCCAATGCTGTAATTAAAAACATTCAAGTCAGAATCATGAACTCTGATCTAGAAGAACTGAGAAATACAGAGAGACCTGGCAGTTGTAGCATTAATAAATATGACAAATTTTGTAACAAGAGGTACCGGTATGGCCAGCATAAGGACAGAACCAGACAATGTGATGTAGTCGTGGCCAGAATTAGGCCAGGATACAGACACATCTGGCAAGTTAGTAACGCCGTACCCATACCGGAACACTCAGCATGTAAACTATATTATTGAATGTGGCACTGTCAAAGACTTCAGGCCACCTGACTTACTGTATGTTGAACTATGTAATTACTTCATTGAATCAGGTGTGCTTGAGGACATTCTTGCTGTTTATCCCAAATTTGCTGCTAGCCCACACTGATTAGTCTTCAGTTAGAATATGACTCCAATGTATGTGATCCACTGACCTATATATGCTGCTGGTGAATGTGATGTATTTCCTTCTTTGTGTACGAACCTCTGTCCTGCGTGGCAGTGAACAGTGGCATTACCCACATGAATCTGACCGACGTATATGTATGTATGTGTGTATATGTGTATGCATGTGTGTATATGTGCATATGTGTATATATATATGTACATGTATATCTGTATGAATATGTGTATATGTATGTATATGTGTATGTGTGTGTACATATATGTATATGTACTGTCAATGAATATGATGTATTTCTTTGTGTGTGAACCTCTGTCCTGCATGACAGTGAGAAGTGATACCACCCTCAGTGTCAAGACCTGACTGAATTACTCAGAATAGGCAAACTGTACTACAAACTCTGCCAATAAATTTGTTAAACTAAAACTACCAACCCACCCACTCAACCATCTCTCTCTCTCTCTCTCTCTCTCTCTCTCTCTCTCTCTCACTAGGGTTAAGATGTGAGACAGGTACACGGGGCCTACTGATTGTCGTAATTAATGAGTCACCTGTAGGCGATCACACTAACCTAACACGAACACTAACCTTAGAACCTAACACTAACCTAACACTAGCTTAACACTAACCTAACCTAACCTAACACTAACCTAACACTAACCAGTCTCATAAATCATGTTACCTGAAGCATTGTGTGTGTGTGTGTCAACAATATAACTCACGGTTCACTGGTTCGAAAGTTCATTAGCTCGAAGGTTCACTGGTTCGAAGCCTTCCAGCACAGTTCCAGCGACAGACAGACAGACACACAATGAATCCAATTCTCTTGTTTTTCTTCAACTTACACAACACTATAGGAAGGGAGGAGTGAGAAGGGAGAGAAGGTGAGGGAGAGAAAGGGAGGGAGAGGGAAGGGGAGAGAGGGGGAGGGAGGAAGGGGTTGAAGGAGAAGAGAGGAAGGGGGGGAGAGAGGGAGTGAAGGAGGGAGAAAGGGGGAGAGAAGGAGGGAGAGAGGGAGGGAAGGAGGGAAGGGAGGAGAGAAGAAGGGAGAAGAGATTGAAGGAAGGAAGCCAACCACACCGAGACAGTCATCATATGTGTGTGTGTGAAGTACCAGGAAGAACTCTCTCTCTCTCTCTCTCTCTCTCTCTCTGGGTAAAAGGAGTCAACCATTACGTGACGTCATATCAAAACAACAGCTAGTGTACTGCGCATCAGCTCATATTAAGGTCAGTTACACCTTCCATGCTGCATTAACTCTCTAACTCATTCTCTTAATTTATCAATAATGTTCAAGTATTATTACCTATTACATTTTTTCTCTTATATATCGTAATAGTTTATCATATTTGAGTTTTCGGTGTTTAGTATGTGTTGTTTTCGGTTAAGTTTGGTTAGGTTATAAAAGGTCAGGTCAGGTCAGGTCAGGTCAGGTTAATAATAATAATAATAATAATAATAATAATAATAATAATAATAATAATAATAATAATAAACAAGCCCAGCATACACACACTCTCTACTGACACAAACACACACACACACACACACCGTTCGCCACACCGCCATGATTCCTCGTCTATAAATCCGGATTCCACCTCACGAACGTAAACAAACTGATCCACGTTCTCAATTGAGCTTGAAATAACATACATCTTGGCAGGTGGAGGGGGGATGAGGGGTGGAGGGGGTAGATGAGGGGTGGAGGGGGTAGATGAGGGGTGGAGGGGGTAGATGAGGGGTGGAGGGGGTAGATGAGGGGTGGAGGGGGTAGATGAGGGGTGGAGGGGGGATGAGGGGTGGAGGGGGTGATGAGGGGTGGAGGGGGTGATGAGGGGTGGAGGGGGGATGAGGGGTGGAGGGGGTGATGAGGGGTGGAGGGGGGTGAATAACATAAGAACATAAGGAGTCTGCAATAGGCCGGTTGGTCTGTGCATGGCAGCTCCTGTCGAGAGTTACTACCACTCTCTATCATCCATGAATCTATCCAGCCTCCTTTTAAAGCTTTCCAGCGTTCCAGCACTTACTACAAATTTGCTAAGCTTGTTCCACTCGTCCACCACCCTATTTGTGAACCAGTTCCTTCCTATCTTCCTCCTAAACCTAAACGTATCCAACTTAAATCCGTTGCTCCGAGTCCTATCCTGCTCGGATATTATAAGAACTTTATCTATATCCCCTTTATTGATTCCTTTCACCCACTTAAATACTTCTATCATATCTCCCCGTACTCTTCGTCTTTCTAGGGAATGCAAGTTTAGTTTCTTTAACCTATCTTGATATGGAAGGTTTCTAAGTCCCGGAATCATTTTCGTCATTCTTCGCTGCACCGACTCCAGTGAATTTATATCCATTCTATAATAGGGGCACCAGAACTGAACCGCATAATGGAGGTGCGGCCTGACTAGCGCAAGATATAGTTGCAATAAGACCTCTGCACTCTTGTTACTTACACTTCTAGATATAAAACCTAATACTGTACTCTGTTTGCCTTATTTCGAACATTAACGCACTGTTTTCTAGGCCGTAGGTCCGGGCTTACAAGTACCCCTAGGTCTCTTTCACAAGTCGACTTCTTTAGGTTGATGTTGTTAAGGCTGTATACATTAACAGTATTTGTTCTTCCAATATTCAGTACGCTGCACTTGCCGGTGTTGAATTTCATTTGCCATTTTTTCTGACCAGTCCTGCAGTTTATTTAGATCCTCCTGTAGTGCATTAGCATCCTGCCCTGAATTAATCTGCCGCCCTATTTTGGTGTCATCCGCAAACTTGCTTATGTCACTGCTGATCCCAGTATCTAGATCGTTTATGTAGATTATGAACAAGAGTGGGTCTAGTACTGACCCCTGGGGAACCCCACTGGATGGGGTGATGGGGGCGTGAGAAGGGCTGTTAATACTATAATTGATGGGATACTGATGGGGTAATACTATTTGTGTTTGTGTGTGTGTGTGTGTGTGTGTGTGTGTGTGTGGTAATACTTAATATTAGCCGAAGGTTTACTCAAGTTCCTGTCACACACACACACACACACACACACAACACACAACACACACACACACACACAACACACACACACAACACACACAACACACACACACACAACACACACACACAACATCTTGAATCTAATTAAGTGTACAGGTAGACATTCCACCACACCTGTCTGTCTGTTTGTCCGTCCTTGAAGCCTCCCCTCCCCGCCCCCTACCCCCGCCCCCTCCCCCATTACCATAACCTCCCTCCCCCTCTCAACCTAACCCACCTACCCCCCCCCCCGTAGTAGATGAAGCTGAACTGACCAATGGGAGAGAGAGACGGAACGAGTCGACATTCAAAGAGACTAAATTAATAGTAAAACATTCACTTTCTTGCGTCATTCAACCTTGCGTCATTCAAGCTTGCGTCCTCGCCTTACCTTGTGTGTTGGAGGGGAGGGGGGAGGGGTAAGGGGGAGGGTGGTGAGGGAGGGGGATATGAGGAGGAGGGGAGAGGAGAAGAGGAGGAGTGGAGGAGGAGTGGAGGAAGAGGAGGGGAGAGGAGGAAGAGGAGAGCCTTCGTTCACTAGAGACTCAAGACAGGTTAATTGCTTTTAATTAGGAGTCTACACAGGTACAACCCAGCCAGGTGTACCGACGGGTGAGGAGCCTAGTGATGACGTCAGTAGGTGTGGCTCTCTTCCCTCCTCCTCCTATGCTTCCTCTTCTTCTTACTCCTCTTCCTCCTTCCCTCCTCTTCCTTTTCCTCCACCTCCTCGTCTCATCCTCCTCTCCCCCTCCTTCCCCTCCTCCTCTCCCCCTCCGCCTTGTCCCCCTCCCCATCTTCCTCCTCCTCCTCTTCCTTCTCTTCCTCTTCCTCCTCCTCCTCTTCCTTCTCTTCCTATTCCTCCTCCTCCTCCTCCCACTGGTGGTATGTGGCCTCAACTTACTCCACACCCCCAGAGGGATGTGGCCCCCTGGGTGTGGCTGTATGGGGACCAATACTAATCACCTCACCCAAGGACTAACTACCCCCCACGCTTGAACTACCCACAAACACTAACGACCCGCAGTCCACACACACCTGTAGGTATATTTATTGACCTTAATTAGTGATGAGAAAACCTAACCTAACCTAACACCAACCTAACTTAACCTAACCTAATTAACAGGTAATATTAACATGTACTACAGGTAAAAGAGTCCACAAGGCCACCATTCCTACCTGTGGTGAGAGGAAGTGAGAGGGAGGGAGAGAGAGAGAGGGAGGGGAGGGAGAGGGAGCAGGGGTGGAGCAGGGGGGGGGGGCAAAAATATTTAAGGTGTGGTTGTGTGGTTATGGGGGGGGGGGGAGGAGGAGTTAACAAGGTGATTAAGTGGCAGTACCAATACCACTTAATCACCACTTTCGCGACTTTCGATTTTTAGTTTCGTGGCAAAAATCACAGTACGATTTAGGCGTGAAAGTGGCTATCATGATATACTATGATAACTCAAGTGGAATGACGCTTCAGTTACCACCTCTAAGACGGGAACACTTCAGTAACAGCTGACTGACTAAAACATAAACAAACAATATACCTTACTAGCAACACCTGTCGCTAATGATTCACACCTGTATATTAACTATTGCTAGGGGACAGGTATGAACAGCAATACACTACTACACCCAGTACACTACACACACACACATTTACCTGCAGTGACTCAGGCCAACACATATACTCCAGGTGATAACTATATCACCTGGAGTAAACATTGGTATCAGTGTTTATACCTGTGTTAATGTTTATACCTGAGTAACTAACATAATTAACCTGTAATTAACCTGGCATTAACCTCACCTTTGGTTTATATTAACATCTCATTTACACACCAACACCTGTAATTATTATTATTATTATTATTATTATTATTATTATTATTATTATTATTATTATTATTGTTAGTTTTATTATTATTGTTGTTGTTATAATAATAATATTAACAACAACAATAACAACAACAATAAGTTCCCCTCAGCTGAACACCATAACCATGAAGAACACAGCTGAACAAACCGAACAAGAACACCAGGAAGTAGAACAGGGTGAACAATATTATGAACAGTTCTGAACATCTGGCGTGGTGGGGTGTGTGGACTTGGGGTCTGGTAGGGGAGGTTAGTAGGGGAGGGAGGGGGAAGAAGGGGGAGAGAAGGGGAGAAGGTAGTGGTGGTAAGAATGGGTGGGGTGGGAAGAAGAAGAAGAAGAATTAAGACAGGCGCCAAACACATCATCACTTTATCATAGTCCCCCCGCCCGTGCTCTGTGGTGACCCGCCAGCTGAAGCAAACACGCTATCCTCACGCTGTTGACGCTGTACTCACGCTGTTGACGCTATCCTCACGCTGTTCACGCTATCCTCACGCTATCCTCACATACACACATAATAATGGAAACCCCTCGAAATCGAGGATGGCCGGCCCAAGGGCCTCCTAGGCGTGAATTTGTTAAGGTGTAGAAGCTGTCACCAACACAACAACCACACCCTAAGTTAACGAGCTGCATGACCCAGTGTTTAAGGTGTAGAAGCTGTCACCAACACAACAACCACACCCTAAGTTAACGAGCTGCATGACCCAGTGTTTAAGGTGTAGAAGCTGTCGCCAACACAACAACCACACCCTGAGTTAACGAGCTGCATGACCCAGTGTTTAAAGTGTAGAAGCTGTCACCAACACAACAACCACACCCTAAGTTAACGAGCTGCATGACCCAGTGTTTAAGGTGTAGAAGCTGTCACCAACACAACAACCACACCCCAAGTTAACGAGCTGCATGACCCAGTGTTTAAGGTGTAGAAGCTGTCACCAACACAACAACCACACCCCAAGTTAACGAGCTGCATGATCCAGTGTTTAAGGTGTAGTCAGAGAAGACCGGACAACTCACCAACTGCACTGGTTAACCATTACCCCGGAACAGGATCCACAAATCAATTAACATCCAGGTCCCCAATTACTGCTGCTGGGGAGACAGAGGCAAATGGCATAAAGACACTTGTCCATAGCTTCACCCTGCCCGACATACGTACATACATAAATACATACATAAATAAATACATACATACATACATACATACCTGACGTTGTATTTATTGCATGAGAGAGAGAAAGAGAGAGAGAGAGAAAGAGAGAGAGAGAACAGACACACACACAAGATAGATATGAATGTGTTAGCTTATGAATAACAACAACAACTACCACCACTACTAACATTACTACAACAATCACACCTACCGCAATTACCAACACTAATTATCAATAACCACCACTACTACTACCACCACCACTACAACCTCCCCCACCACAACTACAACTATCATCACCACTACCACCACTACCACCACCCCACCACTATCACCACCACCACAACTACCACTACCACCACTACCACCACAACTACCACCACTACCACCACCACCCCACCACAACTACCACTATCAACTACCACTACTACCACCACCGCTACCACCACTACAACCTCCCCCACCACAACTACAACTATCATCACCACCACCACCACCACCACCACCACCACCACTACTACCACCACTACTACCACCACCACCACCACTACTACCACCACTACTACCACTACTACCACCATTCCCCAGATGTTCTTACCCCACTAATTGTTATGCTACTTGCAAGAGACGTCATTAACATGCAGGTAACTCGAGACCAGGTGAGGTACACAAACTATTTAGCATATCTGTGTGTGTGTACCAGGTAGACTAATCACAAGTAGTTAGCCCTTCATCAGGTAAGAGGGTAATGGCTATTGACCTCATTAGTGAACGGGCGGGAGGAGGTGGCACTGGCGGGAGGCACTAGAGGGTGGCACTAGAGGGAGGCACTAGAGGGTGGCACTAGATAAACACACACACACACACACACACACACACTAGGGTGGTCAGAGGTGTATTAGCCCCTCCTAATATAGACTTTAAGCCAGCCTGTGTCAAGGTAGTCAGATCGATGTGGCACGGGACGTGTCATAAGTGGCACTAAATGACACGTGTCGATCGTTCGCGGCGTGTCCTTGATATGCTGTCAGAGTCTTAAGGTTAAAGAGACAGATTAAGTTAAGCTGAGTCACTAAAGTTAAGCTGAGTCAGTGAAGTTAAGCTGAATCAGTGAGGTCAGGTGATGATGGTAAATGGCACTCTCTGTTGGCACCTCTGTTGGCACTTTTGTTGGAACTTCTGTTGGAACTTCTGTTGGCACTTCTGTTGGCACTTCTGTTGGCACTGTCGTCAGTCATCGTCAGTCAGAGGAGGAAGAGGAAGAGGAGGAGGAGGAGGTCAAGGAAGGACGAGAGAGAGAGATTAATGTCTTTCTTTCTCAACCTTGATTTCTTTCTCTCCCCCCTCCTTCCCCCTTCCTCCTACCCCCTCCCTCCCCTCCTTCCCTCCCCCTCCTTCCCCTTCCCTCCCCTCCTTCCCCTCTCCCTCCTTCTCCCACACAAACACACACGGGTTGTCAACTTCTTACTGGTGACAATAACACCCTCTCCCCCTCCTCTCACCCCCCTCCTCTCACCCTCCCCCTCTCCTTCCTTCCCCTCCCCGTCCTCCCCCCCCTTGGTGTGTCTTTTATGCTCGTTCTTATCCACCGTAGGTAAGGTTAACTCTCTCCCCCTCCTCTCCCCTCCTTCCCCCCTCCTCTCCCCCTCCTCCCCCCCTTCCCCCTCCCCCCTCTCCCGATCTGGATTTTTCGTTCACATCCGGTACATGTTGCTGTTTACGTGTCAGGGGGAGGCAGAGGGAGTCAGGGGGGGCCGGGGGAGGCAAGGGGAGGGGGAAGCTGGGGGAGGGGGGGAGATAGGGGAGGGGGTAGGGGGAGGATGGGGGAGGGGGAAGGGGAGGGGGAGGATGGGGAGGAGGGAAGGGAAAGAAGGAGGGGTAGGATGGGGAGGGGGGAAGGGGGAGGCAGTGTGAGGGGGAGGGAGGGGGAGGCTTCTGTATGTATGTATGTATGTATGTAAGTATGTATGTATGTCTGTGACTGTGTACGTGAGTCTGTGACTGTGTACGTGTGTCTGTGACTGTACGTGCGTCTGTGACTGTGTACGTGTGACTGTGACTGTGTACGTGTGTCTGTGTACGTGTGTCTGTGTTGTCTTTGTTTACATACGAGTGCGTGTAAAAGTCTGAAGCATTATTAAAGTGAATGTATATCGGTGGGTGGGTGGGTAGGTGGGTGGGTCGGTGGGTGGGTCGGTGGGTTACACGCCCTTTCTGTCTGACTCTTTGTTTTACCTGTCTGTTTTACCTGTCTGTTTTACCTGTCAGTCAGTCAGTCAGTCAGTCAGAATTACGACCTTGGGTATACGACCACACAATTAATACGAACTACCCAGCACCCACGACCCAGCACCCACGACCCAGCACCCACGACCCAGCACCAACTACCCAGCACCCACGACCCAGCACCAACTACCCAGCACCCACGACCCAGCACCCACGACCCAGCACCAACTACCCAGCACCCACGACCCAGCACCAACTACCCAGCACCCACGACCCAGCACCAACTACCCAGCACCCACGACCCAGCACCCACGACCCAGCACCCACGACCCAGCACCCACGACCCAGCACCAACTACCCAGCACCCACGACCCAGCACCAACTACCCAGCACCCACGACCCAGCACCAACTACCCAGCACCCACGACCCAGCACCCACGACCCAGCACCTACGACCCAGCACCCACGACCCAGCACCCACTACCCAGCACCCACGACCCAGCACCCACGACCCAGCACCAACTACCCAGCACCAACGACCCAGCACCAACTACCCAGCACCAACGACCCAGCACCCACGACCCAGCACCCACGACCCCTTCAAGGTTCACCTCCTGACATGGCAAAATGATCAGAATGTGACAAGAAAACAAATCATTTCTCCTTCATAAATATATTAAAATCAACGAATAAGATTTAAAAATTAATAAAAATAAATCATAAATGAATAACAAATATAGATAATTAAGACACAAAAGCGAATAAATAAGAAAAAGATAAAACTAATATAAAAATTCTCTCATATACGGAACGCATAGAGGAAGCAGGTGATTGGTGGAGAGGGAGAGAAGGAAGGAAGGAATAGTGTTTTGTATCCGTGGTAGATCTTCTTGCCTCTGTAACCAAGGTCACCTGTGTGTGTGCGTGTGTATGTGTATGTATGTATATATATGTGTGTGTGTGTTCTTACCTCCGTCACAGGTATGTTACGTAGGGAGAGGGAGGAGGGGGGGGGGGGAGAAAGTGACGCCTTAGCCCATTCGTTACGGCAAGGTGACGACTCTCTCTCTCTCTCCCTCCACAAAACTCGACAGGCTAGGACACTTACCTGATAACAAGGTGATTCAGGCTAATGGTCGGGAGCTCTTAGTACTGTTAACAAGACTGAGTCGACAACCTTACCTGAAACACGAGGAATAATATAACAACAACAACAACAACAGCAACAACAATAATAATAATAATAATAATAATAATAATAAAAATGACAACCACACCATCACCACAACCACACCATCACCACAACCACACCATCATCACAACCACACCATCACCACAACCACACCATCATCACAACCACACCATCATCACAACCACACCATCATCACAACCACACCATCATCACAACCACACCATCATCACAACCACACCATCATCACAACCACACCATCACCACAACCACACCATCACCACAACCACACCATCACCATAACCACACCATCACCACAACCACACCATCACCACAACCACACCATCACCATCACCACAACCACACCATCACCACAACCACACCATCACCATAACCACACCATCACCACAACCACACCATCACCACAACCACACCATCACCACACCATCACCACAACCACACCATCACCACAGCCACACCATCACCACAACATGACCACAACCACACCATAACCACAAACACACCATGACCGCAACCACACCATGACCCACACACCCTACCGTGACGCCTTAAAGAATTCCTCTCCAGCTTGTGTGTGTAATACTAATAATAATAATAATAATAATAATAATAATAAACGGTTTATTAATAGAGTTGCAGCCGGTGGCTGAAAATATACAGACTTACATGTGATTTAGACATAATGATATAATATGTGTTGAATACATTTACAGGGCTGTACAGTACATAAATCAGGAGCTGTTTATTATTTTAACAATAGATGGGATGGTGCTGTTCTTATATCTATCGGTGCTGGCTCTTATGGGCTGAATTTGTTGTAGTGGCGGACTGGGCAAGGTGGGCGGGGGACTGCCGGTGGCAGGAGGTGGCGATGACGAGGATGGTGCAGTAGTCCACTGCCAAACCTTGCTAGTGCTTGGTGGTGGAGGTCACTGAGGGATGGCATTTCCAGGGTGGAGAGAGCATTGATGTAGCCGGAGTATTCTGCGCCGAGCATGATTCTGCAGGCCCTTTTCTGTACCTTCTCTAGCTGACGTTGTTGGGTGGAGTTGAGAGAAGACGACCAGGCTGGTGACTCATACGTTAGTTTGGGGAGAATAAAGGCGTGTGTGTGTGTGTAGTGTGTGTGTGTGTGTGTGTGTGTAGTGTGTGTGTGTGTGTGTGCAAAGCAGAAGAAGATGGTGGGTGAACCACGAACAACCTAACCTAACCCAACCTGTTGTTGTTATTAAGTGAAAGTGTTCCCACAGTCTACCACTTATGACCTCTTTAAAGTGACTGTGGCCCCGCTAACACGACCACCAGTGCCTCTCTCTCTCTCTCTCTCTCTCTCTCTCTCCAGTACGTAACAAGGCCACTATTGCATTATGGTCCAACAGCCAATGGTGGTCAGGCAAACGACCTAACCACCTAATTACTACCTTAATCACCTCCTTAACGAACGAACTATCTCGTTAACAATTACCTCTTGTTTAATGAGGACGAGGGTGGGTGTGGTGGGTGGATGGGTGGGTTGGTGGAGTGGGTGTGGTGTGTGGGTGGAGTGGGTGTGTGTGTGTGTCTGTGTGTGTGTGTCTGTGTGGTCATTGCTTCATCAACGAACCAACCAGAGAGCGTCATTACGTTAACCAATAGGAGACAGTCACTCATTAAACTTTCAACCAATCACGTGGCTTTGTGGTGTTGTGGGTAACGACGAGCCTAAGAGAAATTGTAATGCTAAAAATATATGAATAATTATGTAACTAATTGTGTTGTGGTTAGTGTTAGGTTATGGTGATGGTGAAGGAGGAAGGGATGATGCTTCTCTTCCCCCTCCCCCTCCCCCTCCCCCGTCCCCCTCTTCCCCCCTCCCCCTCCCCCCCCTTCTCCAAGAACATCTCTCACAGGGAACCAAGGCAGTGAAGGTCGTGGTCAGGGTCGGTGAGGGGTGAGGAGGAGTGAGGGGGGAGGGGTGAAGGGGTAGGGGTAAAGGGTAAGGGGGAGGGAAGGAAGGGGGGGTGAAAGGTGAGGCCGGATCTCCCAGCCCCCCCCCCCCCCAATGTCTTAACCGGATTCCCTTAACGAGCGCACCTTCTCTTTCCCCCTCCTCCCCCCCCCCTTCCTCCCTTAGTAACGGGGGGGGGGGATAGGGAGAGAAGGTTAGGATAGGTTAAGTCAGGTTACAGTCTTATCAAGGGCGAAGCAAGGTCGACTACCTACCTCTGTGTGTGTGTGTGTGTGTGTGTGTGTGGTGTGTGTGTGTGTGTAGTGTAATAATAATAATAATAATAATTGACGGTTTATTGAAAAAGTTCTGCAGCCCGAAGGCTGAAAATATACATTGGACATTAATGACTTATTACATACATTGGTGGTTTAACAAAAGCCTTCATTAGAGAAAGGTGAAGGAACATACAGTGAACAAACAGATTAATGTAGGTGTTGAACAGCAAACACGTAGTGTAGTATTTCCCTCCCAGATGGTGTTATGAGGGACCTCACGTGGTGTAGTAGTTCCCTCACAGATGGTGTTAGGAGGGGGCCTCACGTGGTGTAGTAGTTCCCTCCCAGATGGTGTTAGGAGGGACCTGACGTGGTGTAGTAGTTCCCTCCCAGATGGTGTTATGAGGGGGCCTCACGTGGTGTAGTAACTCCCTCCCAGATGGTGTTATGAGGGGCCTGACGTGGTGTAGTAGTTCCCTCCCAGATGGTGTTATGAGGGACCTCACGTGGTGTAGTAGTTCCCTCCCAGATGGTGTTAGGAGGGACCTCATGTGGTGTAGTAACTCCCTCCCAGATGGTGTTAGGAGGGACCTGACGTGGTGTAGTAGTTCCCTCACAGATGGTGTTATGAGGGGGCCTCACGTGGTGTAGTAGTTCCCTCCCAGATGGTGTTAGGAGGGACCTGACGTGGTGTAGTAGTTCCCTCACAGATGGTGTTAGGAGGGACCTCACGTGGTGTAGTAGTTCCCTCACAGATGGTGTTAGGAGGGACCTGACATGGTGTAGTTTATGTGTGTGTGTGTGTGTGTGAACCTTGACCAATAGAAACATACATACATAACCTAACCTAACCTAACCTAATCTAACCTAACCTTTGTGAAAATCATCACCAACCTCTCCCTCCCCCAGAGACCTTGACTGAGGTGACACGACTCGACCAGTTTTTGTGTCGAGCCAACGTCGACACACACACACACACACACACACACACACACACACACACTTGAACTTCCAGGTAAGGATAACATGTGGAGGAGGAGGAGGAGGAAGAGAAGAGAAGAGGAACAGATGGCTGAAGAAGAAGAAGAGGAGGAAGAAGAAGAGGAGGGGGGGAGGAGGAGGAGGAGGAGGAGGAGGAAGACTCAGGAGGGGTCAGGGACAACAGGTAGGAAGATTAATTAGTGAACAGGTGAGCAAAAAGGTGAGTGACTCGTTGCCTCAACAGGTGACCCTCATTACCATTGAGGGAATAAAGGTACAGTAAGGTACAGGTAGAGTAAGGTGAAGGAAGGAGGGAGAAGGAAGGAGGGAGAGAAGGAGGGAGGGCGGGAAGGAGGGAGGGAGGGAAGGAGGGAGGGAGGGAGCTCTCGTCAGGTATATGGACTAATTACTCTCTCTCCCTCTCTCTCTCTCTCTCTCTCTCTCTCTTTCTCTCATAATATGTAGGTCAGAGATGATGTACTCGGCCACAGGAGGGCCATATGGCCAGGCCAGTGGTCAGGGGAAGGCCAGAGAGAAGGCCAGTTGAGGGAGTGTCCTTGACTCATCTCCCTTCCTCCCTTCCCTCCCTCATTCCTTCACACACACACACACACACACACACACACACACACCAAGACCGTAGTCATGCACATCAATACCGCCACCACTCCAGTGGAAGCTCCAGCAGTCACAGTGGGTGCCCATCCTCTCCAGCTGGTGCAGTCTGCCAAACTCATGGGTGTTACCATAGACCACAAACTGGATGGGGAAGGCCCATGTAAACAACACCGTCAAGGCAGCCTCGTACCGTCTCTACATGCTACGACGACTCAGGTCACTTGGGACACCCACGCCAGAGCTGAGGACCATCTACAACGCCTTTATTCTCCCCAAACTAACGTATGCGTCACCAGCCTGGTCGTCTTCTCTCAACTCCACCCAACAACGTCAGCTAGAGATGTATCAAGTGAAACATGTATAGGGAGCAAGTAACAAGATGTTGTAACCGCTAGACTAAGGTTAGGATATAAGTACCTCTGGCAGTATGTTCCTCAAGCAGATGTAACCAAGACTAAATGTAAAGTGTGTGGCCAGACATACTGCCTCACACGCCTGCGGCCAGACATACTGCCTCACACGCCTGCGGTCAGACATACTGCCTCACACGCCTGAGGCCAGACATACTGCCTCACACGCCTGGGCCAGACATACTGCCTCACACGCCTGCGGTCAGACATACTGCCTCACACGCCTGAGGCCAGACATACTGCCTCACACGCCTGAGGCCAGACATACTGCCTCACACGCCTGAGGCCAGACATACTGCCTCACACGCCTGTACTCACGCAGTTGTGAATAAGTTGCCCTTTATGTATAGAACTAAACAAATAATGTAATTGAAATACTGTGTAACATTCAGTGCCATAATATCCTAACAACGGGGGTTAATTATTATGACCCGTTGTAAACTCTACTCTGTAATCCTTTTGCACTACCGCTCACAGGATGAGTGTGGGGTGCACAATAAAGTAGCCGCTGTAAGGGGCAAAATAAAATCACCTCCTGCCACCGGCAGTCCCCCGCCCACCTCGCCCAGTCCGCCACTACAACAAATTCAGCCCACAAGAGCCCGCACCGATAGATATAAGAACAGCACCATCCCATCTATTGTTAAAATAATAAACAGCTCCTGATTTATGTACTGTACAGCCCTGTAAATGTATTCAACGCATATTATATCATTATGTCTAAATCACATGTAAGTCTGTATATTTTCAGCCACCGGCTGCAACTCTATTAATAAACCGTTTATTATTATTATTATTATTATTATTATTATTATTATTATTATTTAATAACGAGGTTATGTAGAACAGATGTTTGAGTGGGTGGTAGTGGGTGGGAGGGCAGGGTGGAGTGGGCGGTAGTGGGTGGGAGGGCAGGGTGGAGTGGGTGGTAGTGGGTGGGAGGGCAGGGTGGCGTGGGTGGTAGTGGGTGGAAGGGCAGGGTGGCGTGGGTGGTAGTGGGTGGAAGGGCAGGGTGGAGAGGGTGGTAGTGGGTGGGAGGGCAGGGTGGAGTGGGTGGTAGTGGGTGGGAGGGCAGGGTGGAGAGGGTGGTAGTGGGTGGGAGGGCAGGGTGGAGTGGTGGTAGTGGGTGGAAGTGGGTGGTAGTGGGTGGGAGGGCAGGGTGGCGTGGGTGGTAGTGGGTGGGAGGGCAGGGTGGCGTGGGTGGTAGTGGGTGGAAGGGCAGGGTGGAGAGGGTGGTAGTGGGTGGGAGGGCAGGGTGGAGTGGGTGGTAGTGGGTGGGAGGGCAGGGTGGAGAGGGTGGTAGTGGGTGGGAGGGCAGGGTGGAGTGGGTGGTAGTGGGTGGAAGTGGGTGGTAGTGGGTGGGAGGGCAGGGTGGCGTGGGTGGTAGTGGGTAGGAGGGAAGGGTGGAGTGGGTGGTAGTGGGTGGAAGGGCAGGGTGGAGAGGGTGGTAGTGGGTGGGAGGGCAGGGTGGCGTGGGTGGTAGTGGGTGGGAGGGCAGGGTGGAGTGGGTGGTAGTGGGTGGAAGTGGGTGGTAGTGGGTGGGAGGGCAGGGTGGCGTGGGTGGTAGTGGGTGGGAGGGCAGGGTGGCGTGGGTGGTAGTGGGTGGAAGGGCAGGGTGGAGAGGGTGGTAGTGGGTGGGAGGGCAGGGTGGAGTGGGTGGTAGTGGGTGGGAGGGCAGGGTGGAGAGGGTGGTAGTGGGTGGGAGGGCAGGGTGGAGTGGGTGATAGTGGGTGGAAGTGGGTGGTAGTGGGTGGGAGGGCAGGGTGGCGTGGGTGGTAGTGGGTAGGAGGGCAGGGTGGAGTGGGTGGTAGTGGGTGGAAGGGCAGGGTGGAGAGGGTGGTAGTGGGTGGGAGGGCAGGGTGGCGTGGGTGGTAGTGGGTGGGAGGGCAGGGTGGAGTGGGTGGTAGTGGGTGGGAGGGCAGGGTGGCGTGGGTGGTAGTGGGTGGGAGGGCAGGGTGGAGTGGGTGGTAGTGGGTGGAAGTGGGTGTTAGTGGGTGGGAGGGCAGGGTGGCGTGGGTGGTAGTGGGTAGGAGGGCAGGGTGGAGTGGGTGGTAGTGGGTGGGAGGGCAGGGTGGAGTGGGTGGTAGTGGGTGGGAGGGCAGGGTGGAGTGGGTGGTAGTGGGTGGGAGGGCAGGGTGGCGTGGGTGGTAGTGGGTGGGAGGGCAGGGTGGAGTGGGTGGTAGTGGGTGGAAGTGGGTGGTAGTGGGTGGGAGGGCAGGGTGGCGTGGGTGGTAGTGGGTAGGAGGGCAGGGTGGAGTGGGTGGTAGTGGGTGGGAGGGCAGGGTGGCGTGGGTGGGAGGGCAGGGTGGAGTGGGTGGGAGGGCAGGGTGGCGTGGGTGGTAGTGGGTGGTAGGGTAAGAACTGAATGTACAGTGAGCGGTTCCCAAACAGATGATCAATGTCAACAAACAACAGCTGACTCATGACTCGTCTTCCCAGCTGACTGACCGACTGACTGACAAAACTGACTGACTGGTTGATTGTCAAAGTATTATGAAAGTAAATATTCACACACACACACACACACACACACACACACACAGTATAATTATATGTGTACACGTATGAGTGGGAAATTGTGTGTGTGTGTGTGTGTGTGTATTGGTGGTGTGTACAGCAGATGTGGATTTAGGCCAGTGTGTGTGTGTGTGTGTGTGTGTGTGCGTGTGTCTAAATCAAATGTCAGCTGCAAGAGTTTCACCATTTCCCCCAAAACAGCTGGCGTCATTAACAGCTGACATCCTTAATAGCTGACGTCCTTAATAGCTGACGTCCTTAATAGCTGACGTCCTTATCACATGTCAGCTCACCTAACTATGGTCTCCTGACGTATCTTCCTTAGTCAGCTGATCTAAGGTTCTTCTTCTTCTTCTTCTTCTTCTTCTTCTCTAATAGGAGGTCCCTGGATTAACCTCTGGCGGGTGGGGGGGGGGGGGGCAGGGGGTCTAGTGGGCCATCTACTGCGTCTTAGTGCCCAGGATGATGAGGATGGCCGTAGGATGCGTAGGACTCTGTTTACCTTGTGTTAGGATGAGGAAAGGATGTGTAGCTCTCTCTCTCTCTCTCTCTCTCTCTCTCTCTCTCTCTCTCTCTCTCTCTCTCTCGTGTACCAACCCAGGTATCGCTTAATCACCTCACCTGAGCGATTGTGTCTCCTTCCACCACTAATTAATACACCAGGTAACCCTCAGGTATACTTCCTTATACACCTCACCTGTTCAGTAGAAGTTTGTATGTTGTATAATGATGTATAGCAAGTAGTGTGTATTGACCTGATACCTGTCTGATAATATGTCACAGGTGTGGAGGAGGTGGTGGAAGAGTAGGAGGTGGTGGAGGAGGAGGAGGTGGAGGAGGTGGAGGAGGTGGAGGAGGGGGTGGAGGAGGAGGAGGTGGAGGAGGAGGAGGAGGAGGGGAGTAGTAGTAGTAGTAGTAGTAATAGTAAGTAATAGGAGATTGCTGCCACCGAACACCAAACTCAGTTAAGCTCACGGCAGCCCTCACGGACCACATAATAGCTCAGAACGCAACAGGTGAGGTGGATACCAGTGAAGTAAACAAGATTCGAAGGTCCATTACGACAGCACGGCCAAAGTGATAAGTTGCAGTAACTGTTGCTGCAAGTACCAGAGAATTTGAAGAAGAAAAAGTAGCTATAGCGTAGGAGGTGGGCGCCTCGAACTGGTTAACTGCGTTACCGATAAGGGCAAATGGTTTCAGTCTCAATAAACAAGAATATACAGATGTCATTGCTCTAAGGTACGGTAGGCCAGTAGAAGGTTTGCCCTCCCACTGAGTGTGTGGCTCTTCCTATCACGTCGATCACGCCATGGTGTGAAAGAAAGGGGGCTTCATATGCATGAGGCATGACGAAGTAAGGGATCTCACAGCAAATATGTTGAAGGAAATCTGTCGTGATGTCAGGGTAGAACCGACCCTCCTTCCATTGGACGGTGAGATCTTCCAACATAGGACTTCAAACACATCCAACGAAGCCCGTGTTGACGTCAGTGCTCGAGGATTCTGGACGCAGGGACAGCGAGCCTTCTTCGACATCAGGATTTTTTATCCCATGGCCGCATGTCACCGTAACTCAGCTCTCGATGCTGCACACAGGAGGAACGAGAACGACAAGATAAGGGCATACGGGGAGAGAATTCAGAATGTTGATCAAGGCAGCTTCACTCCTCTGGTGTTCACAACCTCTGGTGGGATGGGACCAAGTGCAAGATGTTTTTACGTCAGACTCGCGGAGGTGATATCCGAACAGAAGCAGCAGCCCAGAAGTTATGTTACAGCCTGGGTGAGATGTCGACTGTCCTTCTCTCTCCTTAGGTCGGCTTTGCTCTGCCTCAGGGGAACGAGAGCATCGGCCCCAAAGCCGACAACAGTTGCAGATATTGACTGTGAGGCAACAGTCACTGAATGCCGCATAGATCTGCGGCTCAACACAGCTAGGGTAGCTACTTATGTATTAGGATATTTAATATTGAGGTAATAAAATGGCGGCGAAGGTGTGGCTATTGGGGGAGGATGAAAGCCATTTAAATAAAATAGTACTAGTAGTAGTAGCAGTAGTAGTAGTAGTAAGTAATAATAATAGTAATAGTAGTGTCATTATTAATATTGTTATTACCACTTAAATTCTTCATCACCAATACACACACTTTATATACTCACTTAAACACTTATAGACACTTACAACCCGATAAATAAGATAAGTACATGATACACATCCATTACTTAAACCTCAAGTGACTGACAGCAGGACATACAGACATAGATCAGGTAATTCAGTAGTATCCCCTAGAGGTCCCCATCACTATATAGAAAACGGGAACTTACCTGAGTAGGTGTCATCAGTGTGTTCCGCTTACCTGTAACAAGATAATGATAATAATAATAATAATAATAATAATAATAACAAATCACAACAGTAATTATAACATGACCATCACAACGCCTAAATAAGGTCAAGAGGTCAGGTCAGGTCAAATTAGGTCAGGTCAGGTCACCCCTTTTGTTGACACAGTAGCAAAAAGAGAGGTCACGGGGAAGGGGAGGGGAGAGCAGGAGTGGATGAGAGTCAGGTCACACACACACACGTCGTCTCACTCAGTCTTCTTCCCCTTCTCCTCCTCCTCCTCTTCTTCCTCCCGTCGACCCATCCCACACCTACACATTCACCTGAGCTTCTCATATTTCAGGTGTGTAGTCAGGTGTGTTGAAGAAGAAGATAATAATAATAATAATAATAATAATAATAATAATAATAATAATAATTAACGGTTTATTAAGATAACATGGCAACCCGAAGGCTGAAAATATACAATGACCAGAGATGATAAGTTACATATGGTGGACGTGGGTCACTTGATTGACAAAAGCTTCCAGTACAGAAACATAAGAACCATAGTCAACATGTGTGTGTGTGTGTGTGTGTGTGTGTGTGTAGTGTGTGTGTGTGTGTGTGTGTGGGTGTGTGTGTGTGTGTGTGTAGTGTGTGTGTGTGTGTGGGTGTGTGTAGTGTGTGTGTGTGTGTGTGTAGTGTGTGTGTGTGTGTAGTGTGTGTGTGTGTGTGTGTGTGTGTAGTGTGTGTGTGTGTGGGTGTGTGGGTGCGTGTGTGTGTAGTGTGTGTGTGTGTGTGTGTGTGTGTGTAGTGTGTGTGTGTGTAGTGTGTGTAGTGTGTGTGTGTGTGTAGTGTGTGTGTGTGTGTGTAGTGTGTGTGTGTGTGTATGTGTGTAGTGTGTGTGTAGTGTGTGTGTGTGTAGTGTGTGTGTGTGTGTAGTGTGTGTAGTGTGTGTGTGTGTGTAGTGTGTAGTGTGTGTGTGTGTGTGTGTAGTGTGTGTAGTGTGTGTGTGTGTGTATGTGTGTAGTGTGTGTGTGTGTAGTGTGTGTGTAGTGTGTGTGTGTGTTAGGTAACTGTCTCACACATTCTTACAGACTGCACGGTATAAACTTTCTCTTTCGCTCAGTCCATTCCAGCTCATTCCAGTCCATTCCAGTCCATTCCAGTCTTGTCCAGTCCAGATCGTGACACCTGTATTAACCTAACCTAACCTGAAAAAGTGCCTAATCGACCCCCTCACCTGGGAGTCGATTAACCCACACAGTAACGCTTGGAGGAGCACCACAGTCAGCTTACAGTCAACCACCCCAGTCAGCCTACAGTCAACCACCCTAGTCACCCTACAGTCAACCACCACGACAGTCAACCACCCTAGTCACCCTACAGTCAACCAGTCAACCACCCCAGTCAGCTTCACAGTCCAGCTGGAAGGTCACTCACACTGACTGTCAGGAACCATAACACTGCCCCCTTCTCCCCCCCCCCCACCCCTCCGCTCCCCCCTCACCCCCCCCCCCTCCGCTCCCCCCTCACCCCCCCTCCTCTCCCCCCTCACCCCCCCCCTCGGGCCACAATTACCGACAGTTATTAAGACAAAAAACACAGATGTTGTCCAGCTGGTGTGGCCAAGGCCTGCCCTCCCTCCCTCCTTCTCTCCCTCCCTCCCTCCTTCCTTCTCTCCCACCCTCCCTCCTTCCTTCTCTCCCTCCCCTTCCTTCTCTCCCTCCCTCCTTCCTTCCTTCTCTCCCTCCCCCTTCCTTCTCCTCCCTCCCCTTCCTTCTCTCCCTCCCTCCTTCCTTCCTTCTCTCCCTCCCTCCTTCCTTCCTTCTCTCCCTCCCCCTTCCTTCTCTCCCTCCCCTTCCTTCTCTCCCTCCCTCCTTCCTTCCTTCTCTCCCTTCCTCCCTCTTTCCTTCTCTCCGTCCTTCCTTCCTTCTCTCCCTCCCTCCCTCCTTCCTTCTCTCCCACCCTCCCTCCTTCCTTCTCTCCCTCCCCTTCCTTCTCTCCCTCCCTCTTTCCTTCTCTCCCTCCCTCCTTCCTTCTCTCCCACCCTCCTCCCTCCCCCTTCCTTCTCTCCCTCCCTCTTTCCTTCTCTCCCTCCCTCCTTCCTTCTCTCCCACCCTCCCTCCTTCCTTCTCTCCCTCCCCTTCCTTCTCTCCCTCCCTCCTTCCTTCTCTCCCTCCCTCCCTCCTTCCTTCTCTCCCACCCTCCCTCCTTCCTTCTCTCCCTCCCCTTCCTTCTCTCCCTTCCTCCCTCTTTCCTTCTCTCCCTCCCTCCTTCCTTCTCTCCCTCCTTCCTTCCTTCTCTCCCTCCCCCTTCCTTCTCTCCCTCCTTCCTTCCTTCTCTCCCTCCCCTTCCTTCTCTCCCTCCCTCCTTCCTTCCTTCTCTCCCTCCCCCTTCCTTCTCTCCCTCCCCTTCCTTCTCTCCCTTCCTCCCTCCTTCCTTCTCTCCCTCCCTCCTTCCTTCTCTCCCTCCCTCCTTTCTTTTTCATCCCATCCCATCAACATTAACTCTAATACGCTGGTTAGGTTAGCTTAGTGTTAGCTTAGTGTTTGGTTAGGTTAGCTTAGTGTTAGATTAGGTTAGGTTAGGTAATAATAATAATAACATTGTAATAATTCAGTTAACCCACAATGCAATCACATAACACAATCACATAACACAATCACATAACACAATCACATTCTCGGTGTAACAGGAAGAGAGAGTGGAAGCATAATGTGGCCTGGTGATTGTTGAGTGTGTGTGTTTTACAAGCTGAGAGCATAAGTAAGGGATATGTTACACACACACACACACACACACACACACACACACACACCTAGGTTAGGTTATGTTAGGTTAGTGTTATCATGTTACATAATAGTACCTTAAAATAAATGTACAGTATATATTAGGTGTCTTCAGGAGAGCTCAGTTTTATTATCATTAATATTATTATTATTATTATTATTATTATTATTATTATTATTATTATTATTGTTTTTATCATTATTATTATTATTATTATTATTATTATTATTATTATTATCATTATTATTATCATCGACTGTACTAAGTGTTCTTCTGGGCAAATAAACTGTTTCAGTATCAACTTTTATACACCTCAATTAAAGGAAACAACAATATTATTACCGATCGAGAATTCTTTTAGCATTATGTTGTCACGCCACAAACCTGAGGTAAAAAATTAACATAAAGACTTAGGTTCTTTTGAGAATGGTGGTGGTAGTGGTGGTAGTGATAGTGGTGGTTATGGTGGTAGTGGTGGTTATGGTGGTAGTGGTGGTGGTGGTTGGGTGGGGCCCACATCCATCTTCCACACCCACTTCCCCCTTCCCAACACCCACTCCACCTTCGATACACCCACTTTGCCCCCTCTCCCTACACAGGTAAAAGACCACCACACCCAAACACACCCAAACACACACAACACACACACAACACACCTTTCGATTTCGGTTTTCACTTACCACCCGGAACACATTCACCTCACCCCACTTGACCTCTGACCTCCCCTTCTAGAGTGCCTTAACCCTTTGGCACCTCACATAACTCATTAAGAGCCGGAAATAATTACTCTACCACATAACAGTTATCATCCTCCTGCTGACGACGTAGTGCACCTTGCCGATGCTCCCGTGAGTCTGACTCGACCGTGTGTGTTCCAGTGCTTATATAGTCCAATATATTGTAAAGTCTTCAAATAATTGTCTCCTAACTGGTGGTGTGAAGGAATCTAGTTATGGTAGAGTCTCAGTGTTAATTGTGTCTCCTAACTGGTGGTGTGAAGGAATCTAGTTATGGTAGAGTCTCAGTGTTAATTGTGTCTCCTAACTGGTGGTGTGAAGGTATCTAGTTAAGTAGTTAAGGTAGAGTCTCAGTGTTGTGTCTCCTAACTGGTGGTGTTAAGGTATCTAGTTAAGGTAGAGTCTCAGTGTTGTGTCTCCTAACTGGTGGTGTTAAGGAATCTAGTTAAGGTAGAGTCTCAGTGTTAATTTGGCCTCCTAACTGGTGTGTGTGTGTGTGTGTTTGGATGGTGTTAGCAGGTGTGGGGGAAGGTGTGGATGGTGTTAGCAGGTGTGGATGGTGTTAGCAGGTGTGGGGGAAGGTGTGGATGGTATTAGCAGGTGTGGATGGTGTTAGCAGGTGTGGGGGAAGGTGTGGATGGTGTTAGCAGGTGTGGGGAAGGTGTGGATGGTGTTAGCAGGTGTGGGGGAAGGTGTGGATGGTATTAGCAGGTGTGGATGGTGTTAGCAGGTGTGGGGGAAGGTGTGGATGGTGTTAGCAGGTGTGGGGGAAGGTGTGGATGGTATTAGCAGGTGTGGATGGTGTTAGCAGGTGTGGGGGAAGGTGTGGATGGTATTAACATGTGTGGATGGTGTTAGCAGGTGTGGGGGAAGGTGTGGATGGTGTTAGCAGGTGTGGGGGAAGGTGTGGATGGTGTTAGCAGGTGTGGATGGTGTTAGCAGGTGTGGGGGAAGGTGGTAACAGGTGTGTGGAGGTGAGAATGTGATTGGCCAGGCAGGTAGTTCCTTTACCGACCACCGCCTTAGGCCTATGAACAACAGGGTAGGCCTATAACACCTACAAGCAGTAAGTGGTCTCTCTCTCTCTCTCTCTCTCTCTCTCTCTCTCTCTCTCTCTCTCTCTGGTCTGAGTCATAGATCCAGTTTTTATTGTCGTCAACTTGAAGACGATTCTTCTTCTTCTTCTTTTTCTTCTTCTTCTCAACACTAACACTAACCTGACCTAAATCAAACCTAACGCTAACCTAACATGACCTAACACTAACACTAACACTAACCTGACCTAAATCAAACCTAACGCTAACCTAACATGACCTAACACTAACACTAACCTGACCTAAATCAAACCTAACGCTAACCTAACATGACCTAACACTAACACTAACCTGACCTAACACTAACCCAACACTAACCTAACACTAACCTGACCTAACACTAACCTGACCTAACACAAACCTGACCCAACACTGACCTAACACTGACCTAAAAAAACACTAACCCAACACTAACCTAACACTAACCCGACCTAACACAAACCTGACCTAACACTGACCTAACACTGACCTAACACTAACACTAACCTAACACTAACACTAACCTAACACTAACCTAACACTAACACTAACCTAACACTAACACTAACCTAACACTAACCTAACACTAACACTAACCTAACACTAATCTAACACTGACACTAACCCAACACTAACCTAACACTAACACTAACCTAACACTAACACTAACCTAACACTAACCTAACACTAACACTAACCTAACACTAACCTAACACTAATCTAACCTAACACTAACACTAACCTAACACTAACCGAACACTAATCTAACACTGACACTAACCCAACACTAACCTAACACTAACACTAACCGAACACTAACACTAACCTAACACTAACCTAACACTAACACTAACACTAACCTAACACTAACCTAACACTAACACTAACACGAACCTGACCTAACACTAACCCAACACTAACCTAACACTAACACTAACCGAACACTAACACTAACCTAACACTAACCTAACACTAACCTAACACTAATCTAACCTAATTATTTTTTCATCTGACAAAGGTCACATACTGACGAGTTTCACTTCCCTACACCGGCACTTGCCTCAGGTCACTGTCCAGGGCCGGGGTGAGAGTCTGTAACCTACCTGCAAGTGAGAGTGAGGGACTTTCTGCTACTTTCCTTTTACTGTCCAAGTGAGTAAGGGCCTTAATGACGTCACTTCCTACTGTCCGGGTGAGGGTTAGGGACTTACCCGCTACTTTCTTTATACTGTCCAGGTAAGTGTCAAGACAGTTATTCAATACTACGTCAGGGAGGATAATGACAGTAACAGGTAACAGGTACAGGTGACAGGTAACACGTACAGGTGACAGGTACAGGTAACACGCACAGGTACAGGTAACACGCACAGGTACAGGTACAGGTAACACGCACAGGTACAGGTAACAGGTAACAGGTACAGGTAACAGGTAACAGGTACAGGTAACAGGTACAGATACAAACACCTGTAAACTCAAAATTAATTTTCCTCCTCCTCCTCTTCCTCCTTCTCCTTCTCCTCCTCATCCTCCTCCTCCTCCTCCAACACGGCTTCTTCCTCCAGTAATTACCATAACTAGTTCAGCTCCCCCCTCCACCACCCCACACCCACCCCACACACCCACACCCACGCTTAAAATCACTATCATGAACGAATACCCAACCCACATCACCTGTCCACCCAGACCTTCTTATATTTTACCTTTTAATTCTCTTATCTTCCATCTACCATCTTTATCATAGCTTTTAATATCTTATCTAATTATCCAACTAACGTAAGATGTATAGTGGATAATGATGAGGTGGATAGAGAAGTGGATGGAAGGGGATATAAATGTGGATTGCTTGAGTCGTATAGAAGGGGATTGTGTTTACATGCGGTAGAGTTCGAGTCTACGTGGATTTTAACTCAAATTTTTCTTATTTATTTATTTATCCATCTATATATCTATTTATCTATTTATCTATTAGAGTATTTGTTCTATTATCTATTGTCTATTTATTTATCCATCTATCGGGATTTATTCTTTTAAATAGATTATAAAAAAGACGAGATTTTTCAGTAGGTAAAAAAATATCCTCATACGCACATGCACTCACACACACACACACTACAGACACATACATACATAATGCACAAAGGCAGAACATACCATACAAAAAACTCAGATCAGACAACAATAACCCTAAATGGATAAATAATTATTTAAAGAACATCATTGGCCAAAGGAAGGCTATACTGTAGGTAGAAGGATAAATATTGGCGAAATTCACCTCCGGGACTATTATAGGGTATTGGCGAGTAGGGTTAAAACCGAGATAAGGAAAGCAAAGAGGAATAATGAGGTAAGGATAGCAAGGGAGGCGAAGACAAACCCCAAAGGATTCTACCAAATGTATCAAACTAAAACACGAGAAAAGATTGGACCAATACGGTCAGACTCCGGCGAGCTCACTGATAACGACGGAGAAATGAGCAATAATTTGAATAAATATTTTTCAACAGTTTTCACCACCGAAAATTTAAACATGATACCCGAGGCACCGACTCTATTCAGAGATAGTGAAGAAAACAAATTAAGTGAGATAGTAGTGACTAGTAACGATGTTAGTAAGCAAATAGACAAACTAAAGCCTAATAAGTCACCTGGTCCCGATGAGATATTTGCCAGAGTATTAAAGGAATGTAAGGAAGAGCTTAGTATGCCCTTAGCAAAGTTGTTTAACATGTCCTTAAAAACAGGTGTAGTACCAGAATCCTGGAGGATAGCGAATGTAATACCGATCTTCAAGAAGGGGGATAGATCACTATCCTCTAACTACCGCCCAATCAGTCTAACATCAATAGTAGGCAAATTACTGGAAGCAATCATTTCAAACTCTATTCGAAATCACCTGGAGAAGCACAGATTGATCAATGATTCCCAGCATGGCTTCACAAGCGGACGTTCTTGCCTAACTAATCTATTAACATTCTTTTCATCAGTTTTCGAATCAGTGGACGAGGGGCACAATTATGATGTGGTATATCTCGACTTTAGCAAAGCCTTCGACAGAGTACCCCACGAAAGACTAATTAGAAAGGTAGAAGCTCATGGCATCAAAGGTGACATCCTTAAATGGATTAGGGCGTGGTTACAGGACAGGAAACAGCGAGTGAGCATTAACGGCACTAAGTCCCATTGGAGCAACGTCACAAGTGGAGTTCCCCAAGGCTCAGTACTTGGACCATTATTGTTTATTATATACATAAACGACATAGATATCGGCATAGACAGCAACATAAGTAAATTTGCTGATGACACTAAAATAGGACGTGTTATCAAATCTGACGAGGACTCGGCAAAACTACAGGAAGATCTAAACAAATTTTTCGAATGGTCTGAAAAATGGCAGATGAAATTCAACGTCGACAAATGTAAAGTACTCAGTATAGGAGATGTAAACAGGGAAACCAGATACCAGATGAACAACGATGTCATAGAGAAATCCGACTGCGAGAAAGATTTAGGAGTAATGATAAGTAGGAACCTTAAGCCAAGTAAACAATGTGTTTTTGCTCGTAACAAGGCTAATAAAGTACTTGGGTTCATACAAAGGAGTGTTAGTTACAAGACTAGCGAGGTCATCCTAAAACTGTATCTTGCTCTTGTGAGACCTCACTTGGATTACGCAGTTCAGTTCTGGTCACCGTACTACAGAATGGATATAGAATCCTTGGAAAGAATCCAGAGGAGAATGACAAGACTAATCCCGGGCATTAGGAACCTTGAGTATAGAGACAGGTTAAAACATCTTAATTTGCACTCCCTCGAGAGACGTAGAGTGAGGGGCGACCTGATAGAGGTGTATAAATGGAAGTCAGGGCTAAACAAAGGTGACATTACAAAGGTACTCAAACTATTCAACCAGGAGCGAACTCGAACAATGGTTTTAAATTAGACAAATTTAGATTTAGGCGCGAAATAGGTAAACACTGGTTTGGAAATAGAGTAGTGGACGAGTGGAACAAGTTACCAAACATCATCATTAACTCTAACACGCTGGACAGCTTCAAACACAGGTTGGGTGGATATATGAGCGATAGGGGCTGGGTGTAAACGGGACTGTCCAGTATGGCCCGCTGCAGTGTCCTCCATTCTTATGTTCTTATGTACGCACACACACACACACACTTATACATACACACACACACACAATACCTATTATTATTATTATTATTATTATTATTATTATTATTGAGTATTATTATTATTGAGTATTATTGTATTTTTTATTTTATTTTTATCTGTCTGTCTGTCTGTTTGTCTGGTTGCAGGATATAACCAATCCCTACCAAGTTACAATCACCGGCAATATACACCCCTAAGACTAACCAATCACCAGCCAGAGAGTAACCAATCAGCATTAAGATTACAATCAGTGTTGCCAATTAGGAACGTAATAATCAGTGTTGCCAAGACGAGCCAATTTATACCTTACTGAAGCTGTGGAGGGTGGAGGGTGAGGGTGGAGGGTGAGGGTGAGGGTGGAGGGTGGAGGGTGAGGGTGGAGGGTGGAGGGTGAGGGTGGAGGGTAAGCCTTGAGCCACGACCTACCACCACCTTGAATTTCCTGCCATTGTTGGGGAGGAGGAGGAAGAAGAGGAGGAGGAGGAGGAAGAAGAAGAAGAGGAGGAGGAAGAGGAGGAAGAGGAAGAGGAGGAGGAGGAGGAGGAGGCATTCAGTAGTGTCACAAGTGATCTTCTTCACACACACACACACACACACATGCCTGGACACGCGCACGATACACCTGTACACACAAGGACGAGTCAGGTAATCGTACACATAAATCAGTTCCAACACACACACACACACACACACACACACACGCGCACATAAACAGTCATACATCTAATTCATTAATAAAAATAAAATAAAAAATAAAAAATAAAAAAATAATAACAAAATATTTAATAAATTTTTGGCGGGAAAGATTGTTTACATTGATCTCGGGGAACGATAGGAACGGAACACAATAAAGGGGGAACGATGGGAACGGAACACAATAAAGGGGGGACGATAGGAACGGAACACAATAAAGGGGGGAACGATGGGAACGGAACACAATAAAGGGGGAACGATAGGAACGGAACACAATAAAGGGGGAACGATGGGAACGGAACACAATAAAGGGGGAACGATGGGAACGGAACACAATAAAGGGGGAACGATGGGAACGGAACACAATAAAGGGGGAACGATAGGAACGGAACACAATAAAGGGGGAACGATGGGAACGGAACACAATAAAGGGGGGACGATAGGAACGGAACACAATAAAGGGGGGAACGATAGGAACGGAACACAATAAAGGGGGGAACGATAGGAACGGAACACAATAAAGGGGGAACGATGGGAACGGAACACAATAAAGGGGGGAACGATAGGAACGGAACACAATAAAGGGGGAACGATGGGAACGGAACACAATAAAGGGGGGACGATAGGAACGGAACACAGTGGAGGGGGAACGATAGGAACGGAACACAGTGGAGGGGGGAACGATAGGAACGGAACACAGTGGAGGGTGGGAACGTTGGGAACGGAACACAGTGGAGGGTGGGAACGATAGGAACGGAACACAGTGGAGGGGGAACGATAGGAACGGAACACAGTAGAGGGGGGAACGATAGGAACGGAACACAGTGGAGGGTGGGAACGATGGGAACGGAACACAGTGGAGGGTGGGAACGGAACACAATGGATGGGAGGAACGATGGGAACGGATCAATCTTCTCTACCTCCTCTCCCCTACCCAAGTCCCCCTCCCCTCCCCCCTCCCCTCCCCCCTCATACCCGCTAAGAAACTTTCTCCCCAGCGACGTCTCCCCTCCACCCCCCTCCCCACCACCCATTACCAATATCACCCCCCCCTACCCTTTCACCCCCCAGCCCCCCCTCCCACCCCCCCTCCCCTCCCCCTCCCAGTTGAATGAAGCGCCGACAGCATTTTCTACTTGGGGTTTGGCTACTCACCTGTCCAGCATGATGGGGGGGGGAGGGGAAGGGGGGAGGGGAGGGGAGAGGGGGAGGGGAGGGGAGGGGAGGGGGGAGGGGAGAGAAAAGTCACCAGAAGGAAGTCCCTCTCCCCTAGACGACCATTGATAAACTACTTGTTGATAATGCTCTGTTTTGATTGGCTGACGGACACCTTGAGGATTAGGACATCTTGAGAGCTGATTGGTTGTTGTTATACACACAGTCACACAGTCACACATACACACACACACAGTCACACATACACACACACACAGTCACACACACACAGCTTTTCCCCATCTAGTTATTATATGCCTTATTTGTGTCACTTATGTTACTTGTATATTATTTGTCATTCGTAACCCATTCCCCAAATATGTAACTGTATATTTTCAGCCTTCTGGCTGCCAAGCTCCTTCAATAAACCGTTAATTATTATTATTATTATTATTATTACACACACAGTCACACATACAGTCACACACACACACACACACACACACACACACTATAAATAGCTCAAGAGGAGAAATCTTCAGAGAGTGAAACTGACTATAATACCCCCTCCCCCCCATCACCACCCCCTCCCCCCCACCACCACCCCCTTCCTTCCTTCCTTCTCCTCTCCTCCACCCCCCCCTCTCCCCCCCTCTCCCCTCAGTTTTTTCCTCTGGTGAAAGTTTTCTTAGGTGTTGCGACCCTCTGACCCCTCCTGACCCCCCTCTACCCCTAGCCTACCCCCCTCTACCCCTAGCCTACCCCCCTCTACCTACCCCTACCATCACCCTTCCCATCACTCCTTTCCACAAAAGCTGTCCTGTACTCACAAAAGCTGTCCTGTACTCACAAAAGCTGTCCTGTACTCATAAAAAGCTGTCCTGTACTCACAAAAAGCTGTCCTGTACTCACAAAAAGCTATCCTGTACTCACAAAAGCTGGCCTGTGCTCACAAAAGCTGTCCTGTACTCACAAAAGCTGTTCTGTACTCACAAAAAGCTGTCCTGTACACACAAAAAACTGCCCTGTACTCACAAAAGCTGTCCTGTACTCACAAAAGCTGTCCTGTACTCACAAAAGCTGTCCTGTACTCACAAAAGTTGTCCTGTACTCCCCGGGGCAGAGTACCAACCTGTAGAGGAGAGAGATACAGTATTAGTTAAACAGTAATCCCTCTCAATAAAGGACTGTCATATAATGTAATCCCTCTCAATAACGGACTGTCATATAATGTAATCCCTCTCAATAACGGACTTTCATGTGCTGTAAATCCTCTCAATAACGGACTTCCCTTCCTCCTCCCCCCCCCCCCTCTTCCTCCTCTCTCTTCTTCTTCCCCCCTTCCGTTTCTTCCTCTTCCAGTCTTTCTCCTCTCCCCCCTCCCCCTCCTCCAGGAAGAAGAGTCAACAGGTAGCAGCAGGTTCAGGTGAGGACGACCCAACAGGTGACCTTATCTCAGGTGTAGCCTACCACCTGTCTCTCCCTCCCCCATTACTCCCTCCTTCCTCCAACACTCCCTCATCCTCACACACCACCACCATCACCAACCACACCCCACCACAACTACCACCATCACCAACCACACCCCACCACAACTACCACCATCATCACCAACCACACCCCACCACAACTACCACCATCACCAACCACACCCCACCACAACTACCACCATCATCACCAACCACACCCCACCACAACTACCACCATCATCACCAACCACACCCCACCACAACTACCACCATCATCACCAACCACACCCCACCACAACTACCACCATCATCACCAACCACACCCCACCACAACTACCATCATCACCAACCACACCCCACCACAACTACCACCATCACCAACCACACCCCACCACAACTACCACCATCATCACCAACCACCCCCACTACCACCACTACCACCACCAGGTCCCAAAGAACAAAGACACCGTTGAATACAATTTGGGTCTGTCAAAAAGAACCCTTAAAACCGTAATTAGGAAAGAACTTATTGGTGAGTTTGACGAGAGTAGACAAGTGTAAACAGGCACTAGTTGATCCATAGTTTACCATGATATGATGTATCAAGTGAAACATGTATATGGCGCAAGTAACAAGATCACTAGATTACAAGATGTTGTAACCGCTAGACTAAGGTTAGGATATAAGTACCTCTGACAGTATGTTCCTCAAGCAGATGTAACCAAGACTAAATGTAAAGTGTGTGGCCAGACATATGGCCACAAACTCTGGCAGTATGTTCCTCAAGAAGATGTAACCAAGACTAAATGTAAAGTGTGTGGCCAGACATACTGCCTCACACTCTGGCAGTATGTTCCTCAAGAAGATGTAACCAAGACTAAATGTAAAGTGTGTGGCCAGACATATGGCCACACACTCTGGCAGTATGTTCCTCAAGCAGATGTAAACAAGACTAAATGAAAAGTGTGTGGCCAGACATACTGCCTCACACGCCTGCGGCCAGACATACTGCCTCACACGCCTGCGGCCAGACATACTGCCTCACACGCCTACGGTCAGACATATGGCCACACACTCTGGCAGTATGTTCCTCAAGAAGATGTAAACAAGGCTAAATGTAAAGTGTGTGGCCAGACATACTGCCTCACACGCCTGCGGCCAGACATACTGCCTCACACGCCTGCGGCCAGACATACTGCCTCACACGCCTGCGGCCAGACATACTGCCTCACACGCCTGCGGCCAGACATACTGCCTCACACGCCTGCGGCCAGACATACTGCCTCACACGCCTGCGGCCAGACATACTGCCTCACACGCCTGCGGCCAGACATACTGCCTCACACGCCTGCGGTCAGACATACTGCCTCACGCGCCTGCGGTCAGACATACTGCCTCACACGCCTGCGGCCAGACATACTGCCTCACACGCCTGTACTCACGCAGTTGTGAATAAGTTACCCTTTATGTATAGAACTAAACAAATAATGTAATTGAAATACTGTGTAACATTCAGTGCCATAATATCCTGACAACGGGGGTTAATTATTATGACCCGTTGTAAACTCTACTCTGTAATCCTTTTGCACTACCACTCACAGGATGAGTGTGGGGTGCACAATAAAGTAGCCGCTGTAAGGGGCAAAATAAAATCAATCATCACTACCACTACCACAATCCTACCAACTACCACAACCACCCACCACCACAACCACCCACCACCACAACCACCCACCACTACAACCACCCACCACCACAACCACCCACCATCACAACCACCACCATCACCACTACGACAATACCTATCACTACTACCACTACTACCACCATCGCCACACACACCTGGGTAAAAGACTAATTAGTACACAGGAAGAGTACTGATGAGGCCGTGTGTGTATGTGTGTGTGTGTGTGTAGGTGTGTGTGTGTGTGTAGGGGTGTGTGTGTAGGTGTGTGTGTGTAGGGGTGTGTGTGTAGGTGAGTGTGTAGGGGTGTGTGTGTGTGTAGGTAGGTGGAGACTTTCATTGCCTCAGCTCTCTCTCGTCTGGTCAAGGGAGGGAGGGAGGGAGGGTAGGGAGGAGGGAGGGAGGGTAGGGAGGGAGGGAGGGAGGGTAGGGAGGGAGGGAGGGAAGGTAGGGAGGGAGGGTAGGGAGGGAGGGAGGGAGGGTAGGGAGGGAGGGTAGGGAGGGAGGGAGGGAGGGAGGGTAGGGAGGGAGGGTAGGGAGGGAGGGAGGGAGGGAGGGTAGGGAGGGAGGGAGGGTAGGGAGGGAGGGAGGGTAGGGAGGGAGGGTAGGGAGGGAGGGAGGGAGGGTAGGGAGGGAGGGAGGGAGGGAGGGGAGGGAGGTAGGGAGGGTAGGGAGGGAGGAAGGAAGGTGTTGTAACAATGACGGATCCTTCCTTCCTTCCTTCCCTCTCTTCATACCCCTTCCTCCTCCCTGTCTGTCTGTCTGCCTGTGTGACAGAAAATCTGTCTGTTTGTCTGTCTGTTTCTGTCTGTCTGTCTGTGGGTCATGTAGGAGACAGTTGCCAGACCCTCTCTTCACTTTCCTTGGACCCGACTCCTGACCCGACTCCTGACCCGAAACAAGACTCGAATCCTGACTCTAACCCGATCCCCGAACCGACTCAAAACCCGACTCAAAACATTGAACCTGAAACCCGATTCAAAACCCGAACCAACTCAAAACCCGACCCCCGAACCCGACCCCCCGAACCCGACCCCCGAACCCGACCCCCGAACCCGACCCCCGAACAGACTCGAATACAAGATGACTAGACTGTGATTAAGACGAACCAGTTACAGTTAAATTTAGGAGTCAGAGGAACAGTTAACTGACAGTTAGTTGACAGTTTCTTAACAGTTAATTGACAGTTAACAGTCAGTTGACAGTGTCATGTCAGTTAATTGACAGTTATACAGTTAGTTAACAGTTAGTTGACAGTCACGTACGTTCCTGACAGTTAATTTATGTAAGACAGTAGACGAATAACAGTTAGACTGGTGACCTAACTGGTGTTACTAAACTGGTTTTCTGGTGAGCTACTGGTGACTGTAGGGCCTAGCGATGGTGGTAGTAGTGGTAGTGGTGGTGGTGGTGGTGATGATGATAGTTGTTTCTCTGTCAGTCCTTCTGTCTGTGTCTTCGTCTTGTGGTGGTGATAATGGCCACAATAACACCCCACAATAATAACTTAATCACCACCAATAACATCAACAGGTCATACCTTGATCTACACGTTATCACCAGATTGATAAACTACGATAATAACAGTTTATCAGTGGTGATATGATAACCTAACCTAACCTAACACTAACGTAACCTAACGTAACCTAACACTAACGTAACCTAACGTAACCTAACCTAACGTAACCTAACCTAACGTAACCTAACGTAACCTAACCTAACGTAACGCAACCTAACGTAACCTAACCTAACACTAACCCAACCTAACACTAACCTAACCTAACTAAGGTAATTAACGACCAGGTATATATCCAGGTGTTCACATGTCTTGTCTAAGTAACTAATTTAGGGGGGGTAAAGAGGTGGTAATGCAGGTGTGAACAGGTGTGTTGTGTTAATTAAGGCTGATTTGGACAGGTGTATAGGTCAAGTGATACGGTGTGGTCGCCCCTCGCGTAACGGGGATGACCGGCCCAGCATTTAAGGTGTAGAATCTGTCGCCAACACAACAACCACACCCTGAGTTAACGAGCTGCATGACCCAGTGTTTAAGGTGTAGAAGCTGTCGCCAACACAACAACCACACCCTGAGTTAAAGAGCTGCATGACCCAGTGTTTAAGGTGTAGAAGCTGTCACCAACACAACAACCACACCCTGAGTTAACGAGCTGCATGACCCAGTGTTTAAGGTGTAGAAGCTGTCGCCAACACAACAACCACACCCTGAGTTAACGAGCTGCATGACCCAGTGTTTAAGGTGTAGAAGCTGTCGCCAACACAACAACCACACCCTGAGTTAACGAGCTGCATGACCCAGTGTTTAAGGTGTAGAAGCTGTCGCCAACACAACAACCACACCCTGAGTTAACGAGCTGCATGACCCAGTGTTTAAGGTGTAGAATCTGTCACCAACACAACAACCACACCCTGAGTTAACGAGCTGCATGACCCAGTGTTTAAGGTGTAGAATCTGTCACCAACACAACAACCACACCCAGAGTTAACGAGCTGCATGACCCAGTGTTTAAGGTGTAGAAGCTGTCACCAACACAACAACCACACCCTGAGTTAACGAGCTGCATGACCCAGTGTTTAAGGTGTAGAAGCTGTCACCAACACAACAACCACACCCTGAGTTAACGAGCTGCATGACCCAGTGTTTAAGGTGTAGAAGCTGTCACCAACACAACAACCACACCCTGAGTTAACGAGCTGCATGACCCAGTGTTTAAGGTGTAGAAGCTGTCACCAACACAACAACCACACCCTGAGTTAACGAGCTGCATGACCCAGTGTTTAAGGTGTAGAAGCTGTCACCAACAACCACACCCTAAGTTAACGAGCTGCATGACACAGTGTTTAAGGTGTAGAAGCTGTCGCCAACACAACAACCACACCCTGAGTTAACGAGCTGCATGACCCAGTGTTTAAGGTGTAGAAGCTGTCACCAACACAACAACCACACCCTGAGTTAACGAGCTGCATGACCCAGTGTTTAAGGTGTAGAAGCTGTCACCAACACAACAACCACACCCTGAGTTAACGAGCTGCATGACACAGTGTCCGAGAAGACCGGACAACTCACCGACTGCACTGGCTAACCATTACCCCGGAACACGATTAACATCCAGGTCCCCAATTACTGCTGCTGGGTAGACAGAGGCAAATGGCGTAAAGAAACTTGTCCATAGCTTCACCCTGCCCGAGGATCGAACCCGGGTCCAGTCACTTGCTGGCCATTACACCACATACATTCATACATACATATACAAACACAGAGAGAGAGAGATACCAGTAGGTGTGGCGTCAAGAGCTCTAGTTCCGGTTTGGTGTTCCGTGTGAGTACTTAATGGTGTGTGTGTGTGTTTCCGCAAACACACACACACACACACACAGCAATTTGGCAACATGAAAACTTCCTCCACCACTCACTGTCTTGTCAGCTTTCTCGATTACATATACCGCCATCTCGAGAAACGAAAAACGTCTGTAGCTGTCGCCTTCATTGATTTCACTAAAGCGTTCGACCTAGTCGACCACAATATAATCATCAACAAAGCTATTGACCTCGGGCTTCGAAGAAGCCTCATACCATGGCTTACAGACTTCCTCAGTGACCGACGCCAAGCTGTACGCTTCCGAGGGGCTGTCTCCACCTTTCAGTCACTCACCTGTGGCGTCCCCCAAGGCACCAAGATGGGACCACTCTGCTTCCTTATGCTCATCAATGATGCCCTAAGAGAAACCCCTGCTCGCTGGAAATATGTCGACGACTCCACCATTGGGATCAGCGTCAACAATTCTGCTCCCAACTATACCGCCCTTCAGGATTTATTGAACAGTCTCCAAAACTGGGCTACCAACAACCATGTCACCATCAACCATACCAAGACCATGGTTATGCACATCAACCTCTCCTCCGACATTGTCCCACCTCCTTCCATTACTCTAGGTCCGAACACACTCCAGGTCGTAGATTCCACGAAGCTCCTCGGCGTCACCATAGACAACAAACTAAATTGGAAACCACACGTCAATGAAGTTGTCAAATCCTCCAGTTTCCGTCTCCACCTCCTCCGCCGACTCAAGTCCCTCGGAGTTCCTGCACACGAGCTCCTCAGTGTTTACACAACATTCATACTTCCCAAGCTCACCTATGCCTCCCCCACCTGGTCTTCCTCCCTAAATGCCACACAACGTAAACACCTAGAAAAAGTGCAAAAGAGGGCATGCAAGATTATTCTCTCCTCCTCCTACTCCACATATCAAGAAGCGCTCAACACACTGACCCTTTCGACTCTCACTGACCATCACCACGACCTCATCTGCAAATTTGGTAAGAAGCTTCTACACCATCCCCGACACCGGCTCCTACTACCACCCGAGGTCCCTTGTCCGAGAATTGCTGTTCGACACCACAACCGCATCCAGCCCATACGTGCACGAACTGATCGCTATAAGAACAGCCCAGTCCCAACCATTGTAAAAATTATCAATAACTTGTAATACTGTAACACTGTCACTATGTTGAATTGAACTGTAGTTTGAGCTTTTCCCCATCTAAGTTATTATACGTCTTATTTGTGTCACTTATGTTACTTGTATATTATTTGTAATTCGTAACCCACTCCCCAAATATGTAACTGTATATTTTCAGCCTTCTGGCTGCCAAGCTCTTTCAATAAACCGTTAATTATTATTATTATTATTATTATTACACACACACACCAGTTGTCAACCCGTGACCGATATTCTACCTCGCCTCTCTCTCTCTAAAAGCTCTTTTGCACGGTCACCCCACACACGTACACACACACACACACTTGTACACACACACACACACACACCGTGACACAATGAACTACACAGCAAGACACCGTACACTGGCCAATCAGCAGTGTGTGTGAGTCAGTGGTCAACCGCTAGGAAGCGCTGGAGTGTGGTAGTGGTGGTGGTGGTGGTAGTGGTAGTAGTGGTGGTGGTAGTAGTAGTAGTGGTAGTGGAGCGTATATGCAGTGCTTCATCCCCCTCTCTCCCCCCTCCTCCCCCCTCCTCACCCCTCCTACCTCTTCCCCCTACCTCTAATCGTCTCTCACCCCCCCCCCGACCTCCCCAACACTAAGTACACCGTCCGTGCGTAAATCACGTCCTCAGTAAGAGGTGCGTATGTCACATATCGACTACACATAAGGTTTGCTGTTAATGCGTCATGCGTAAATCAAGATTATAATACGTATGCGTAAGTCAAGACTGTGTCATACTGTACTGCGTAAAGAGAGTTGTCAGATTTATACGCCTGCGTCACTTGAGTACAGTTTGCGTTCCATTGATTACCCGGTTGAGTAAGGGGGCCAGGGGCGAATCCAGGAACATCAGAAGGGGGTCTCCAAGAGGTAGTGGGAGGGGGGGCATGATGAGGGCAGCGAGACAACATAGCCAGGGGGGGGGGGCACTTGCAGTTGACATCAGGAGATAGTCTGAGGTCAATAGTAATTACTTTTTACTATACAAAGTGGGGTCAGCACCCTAACGACCCCCCCCCCCCCTGGATGCGCCCCCTGTGTGGTCGTGTGTATGGTTGTATTATTGAATCTATACCTATGTATGTATGTAGAAAGAAAAAAAAATGAGATACAGAGGGAGGCGAGTGAGGCGAGTGAGGGAGGCGAGTGAGGCGAGTGAGGGAGGCGAGTGAGACGAGTGAGGGAGGTAAGTGAGTGAGACGAGTGAGGGAGGAGAGTGAGAGAGGCGAGTGAGTGAATCAGCTTACCAAACAAAACCAAGTGGGTAGAGATAAGCATTGACGAATCCGGCTCCAGCGTGAGTCATCATAAGGCTTCATCCGTCATTATACCCCCCCCCCCCCCGCTAGTAACCTAACCTAACCCCCGTAACCTGACCTAACCTAACCCCTGTAACCTGACCTAACCTAACCCCCGTAACCTGACCTAACCTAACCCCTGTAACCTGACCTAACCTAACCTAACCCCCGTAACCTAACCTAACCTATTCTGAACCTAACCTAACCTAACCTAACCTATTCTGAACCTAACCTAACCTAACTCAACCCTCCCAGCTCGAGTCAGTTAGTTAGATGCAACCTCACGACTGCAGTTAAGAGGATTGAGACAACGAGGGGGAGGAGAAGAGGAGGAGGAAGAGGAGAAGGAGGAGGAAGGGGAGGAGGAGGAAGAGAGGAGGAGGAGGAAGAGAGAGAAGGAAGGAAGGGGGGAAGGAGGAGAGAGAAGGAACAGAAGAGGAGGAGGAAGGGGGGATCGGGGTTCGGTTTCGTACGAGGGTTTGTGACTCCGGAGCCAAGAGGTTTGTTTACATTCTGTCGACTCCTCCTCTCAAGCTGAGTGAGAGAGAGTGTGTGTGTGTGTGTGTGTGTGTGTGTGTGAGAGAGAGAGAGAGAGAGACCTTGACTAACTTACACACTCACGCACACAGTAACCTTGCCAGCATCACGCCTCTAGGGAGCCAGGGAGCCAGGGAGGTGCATGCAAAAGATATTATACTCCCTAACTTCCCTCTTCTCCCTTCTTGGTATCTCTCCCTCCCTACACCCACCCCCCCCCCCCCACACACACATCATTAATTTGGTAGTACAGTTAGTTAGCCAGTCAACCAGCCAGTCAGCCAGTCAACCAGTTAAGTCAGTTTGGTCAAGTCTTCAACCCATCAGCTGTTTGTCTGGCGGCGGACCTGTGTGTGTTACTGACCCGTGTGTGTTACTGACCTGTGTGTGTTACTGACCTGTGTGTGTTACTGACCCGTGTGTGTTACTGACCCGTGTGTGTTACTGACCCGTGTGTGTTACTGACCCGTGTGTGTTACTGACCTGTGTGTGTTACTGACCCGTGTGTGTTACTGACCCGTGTGTGTTACTGACCTGTGTGTGTTACTGACCCGTGTGTGTTACTGACCTGTGTGTGTTACTGACCCGTGTGTGTTACTGACCCGTGTGTGTTACTGCTTCTGCTACCTAGAGTTCTTCCGCCCCTCCTCCTCCTCCTCTTCCCCCCGCCCCTCCTCCCTCCTCCTCTTCTCTCTCTTCCTCTTCCTAGTAACAGTGGCTCTAACGGCTCTTACGTGTGGGCGTGATGAACAGACACAACGGACGTGGGCGGGTGGGTGGAGAGGGTTGTGTGGGGTGGGCGGGTGGGTCACATGTAAACAGGAGAGGTCTAGAAGCGGTAAAGTAGTCGCTACGGTCAGGCATCTATTTGAAAGTTGCTCTCAACCTAACAGAATTGATTGACAGTTTTGCATTCCTGTCAATTTTTCTGTCAAAGTACAGTTCAAGACGCTACTGTAATCTGCTGTAAGAGACGATTCAAGAGATTACAATATTTCAAGACATTCCTGTAATCTGCTGCTGTAGGAAAAGCCATTGTTCTTCCCGGCACAATACAGCTTGGGGGGGGGGGGGGGGTAGGAGGGGGTGGTTCAAGCTGGTAAACTAAGCTTCACTAGTAGACAATATAAGACTCTTCACCACAATTCCTTTACTCCTCCTCCCGAACCCGACTCCTCCCGAACCCGACTCCTCTAATAACATCAACAGCAAGAAGGTTAACGAGCGTCTTGAATGACCTAGTTAATGGGTTAGGTTACGTTAGGTTAGGTACCCACAACAACAACAGTACCCTCAACAACAACAGCACCCACAACAACACCAACAGTACCCACAACAACAACAGTACCCTCAACAACAACAGTACCCACAACACCAACAGTACCCACAACAACACCAACAGTACCCACAACAACACCAACAGTACCCACAACAACAACAGTACCCACAACAACACCAACAGTACCCTCAACAACAACAGTACCCTCAACAACAACAGTACCCACAACAACACCAACAGTACCCACAACAACAACAGTACCCACAACAACACCAACAGTACCCACAACAACAACAGTACCCTCAACAACAACAGTACCCTCAACAACAACAGTACCCTCAACACCAACAGTACCCACAACACCAACAGTACCCTCAACACCAACAGTACCCTCAACACCAACAGTACCCACAACACCTACAGTACCCTCAACACCAACAGTACCCTCAACACCAACAGTACCCACAACACCTACAGTACCCTCAACAACAACAGTACCCACAACACCAACAGTACCCACAACACCAACAGTACCCTCAACAACTACAGTACCCTCAACAACAACAGTACCCTCAACACCAACAGTACCCACAACACCAACAGTACCCTCAACACCAACAGTACCCACAACAACAACAGTACCCACAACAACTACAGTACCCTCAACAACAACAGTACCCTCAACACCAACAGTACCCACAACACCAACAGTACCCACAACACCTACAGTACCCTCAACACCAACAGTACCCTCAACACCAACAGTACCCACAACACCTACAGTACCCTCAACAACAACAGTACCCACAACACCAACAGTACCCACAACACCAACAGTACCCTCAACAACTACAGTGCCCTCAACAACAACAGTACCCTCAACACCAACAGTACCCTCAACACCAACAGTACCCACAACAACAACAGTACCCACAACAACTACAGTACCCACAACAACTACAGTACCCACAACAACACCAACAGTACCCACAACAACAACAGTACCCTCAACAACAACAGTACCCTCAACAACAGTACCCACAACACCAACAGTACCCACAACACCAACAGTACCCACAACAACTACAGTACCCTCAACACCAACAGTACCCTCAACAACAACAGTACCCACAACACCAACAGTACCCACAACACCAACAGTACCCTCAACACCAACAGTACCCACAACAACAACAGTACCCACAACACCAACAGTACCCTCAACACCAACAGTACCCACAACACCAACAGTACCCACAACAACAACAGTACCCTCAACACCAACAGTACCCTCAACACCAACAGTACCCACAACACCTACAGTACCCTCAACACCAACAGTACCCACAACACCAACAGTACCCTCAACACCTACAGTACCCTCAACACCAACAGTACCCTCAACACCAACAGTACCCTCAACACCAACAGTACCCTCAACACCAACTGTACCCACAACACCAACTGTACCCACAACAACAACAGTACCCACAACACCAACAGTACCCACAACACCAACAATACCCACAACACCAACAGTACCCTCAACACCAACAGTACCCACAACACCAACAGTACCCTCAACAACAACAGTACCCTCAACACCAACAGTACCCTCAACAACAACAGTACCCTCAACACCAACAGTACCCTCAACACCAACAGTACCCTCAACACCAACTGTACCCTCAACACCAACAGTACCCACAACACCAACAGTACCCACAACACCAACAGTACCCACAACAACAACAGTACCCTCAACACCAACAGTACCATCAACAACAACAGTACCCACAACACCAACAGTACCCTCAACAACAACAGTACCCTCAACACCAACAGTACCATCAACAACAACAGTACCCTCAACAACAACAGTACCCTCAACACCAACAGTACCCACAACACCAACAGTACCCACAACACCAACAGTACCCTCAACACCAACAGTACCCACAACACCAACAGTACCCTCAACACCAACAGTACCATCAACAACAACAGTACCCTCAACACCAACAGTACCCACAACACCAACAGTACCCTCAACACCAACAGTACCCTCAACACCAACAGTACCCACAACACCAACAGTACCCACAACAACAACAGTACCCTCAACAACAACAGTACCCTCAATACCAACAGTACCCACAACAACAACAGTACCCACAACACCAACAGTACCCACAACACCAACAGTACCCTCAACACCAACAGTACCCACAACAACAACAGTACCCTCAACACCAACAGTACCCACAACACCAACAGTACCCTCAACAACAACAGTACCCTCAACACCTACAGTACCCTCAACACCAACAGTACCCTCAACACCAACAGTACCCACAACACCAACAGTACCCACAACAACAACAGTACCCTCAACAACAACAGTACCCTCAATACCAACAGTACCCACAACAACAACAGTACCCACAACACCAACAGTACCCTCAACAACAACAGTACCCTCAACACCAACAGTACCCACAACACCAACAGTACCCTCAACACCAACAGTACCCACAACAACAACAGTACCCTCAACAACTATTTATTTACAATGGCAGATGAGACGTCCAATGGAATCAACCTTATGCACCTTTCCATTCACCACCTGCCATCAGACCATTGTTTACAGTTGTGCATTGTTCCTTAATTACCATTATTATTATAACTACCTCCAGCCTTGGATAATTAAACTGTTATTTATCTCATATTAAATTGTTTCTTAATTACTGTTCCACCTTGTATATTATTAGTGTCACCTTCATCACTCTTATGCTATTTGACTTTCGTATAATTTTTTTTCTTCGCTATTAACATACTTTTGAAATGTACTATTCCGTCTATTATAAGTACTATTTATTTATTACTATTAAAATCCAATCTCGGCTAGTTAGGGATTTTTTTAATATATTATTTTCTTTTTTTTACGGTATTATTATCAATTAAATTTATAGTTATATTTAGGTCACCTAGAGAGAGAGAGAGAGAGAGAGAGGGAGAATTTTACCTTGGTCAGAAATTGGATTCATTTCCTGGGCCGCCTGGTTAGGTTAGGTTAGGTTAGGTTAGGTTAGGTTAGGTTAGTGTTAATTTCTCCCAGGTGTAAAAACTTAACCTCTTATAACATACAGGTTATTAAAGTTATTATATTGTACGAAAATCGCCATCAAATCACCCAATTTAACTAAACTAGTCATTAAACAACCTATTCAAATCATTGGGTATAGTTCCTCGATTAAATTAGGTTATTAATATACTATATACTGTATAGTCAATAATATCACCTTACCTGTTATCAGAGGTGGTGACGTCAGTGATAAGGCGTCAGGTAACATTAGTTGTTACTCTCGTCTCCTGCTGGCTGGTTAACTGCTGTCTTAACCCTCAAGTAATCCAGTAATAAAGTCCTTTCTTCCTATAGCTTTTTCTTGTGTTTTTACTCCATAACAAACAAACTTTTTTCACTTGGGACTTTTTAAATATAACTAGAATATTTTATCATCCAATCATACACTCCATAGTGATTGGTTATCTGTTAGTGTGGTTATCGAGGCGTTATTAAAGATTGTAATATATCTAAGGAGAATCAAGAGGAGGAATTCTTAGTTATTTGTGTTTTTTCAGATGATTCAAGACACACCATTACTTTGTAGGGAAGCTTCTTAACACATACGATCACTCACTAACACACTACCACTAAACAGTCGACAATCATCTCTGCTACAAGGAAACAACACTAATACCGTGATAAGTTAATGATTCCTTTCTTCCATAACACGACTAACACATTAAAGTATTTCCTAGTGGAGGGGGGAGAAGGAACACAGCCTCCCTCATAACGTCTGGACGGAGCACTGAATGAAATTCTTCGATGGAGGTAACTCAGGTGAGACGCAGTTACCGAATACTAATTTCTTAAGTTTATCCGTTTTTTATCGTTCTTTTATATACTATAGATACTTTTAATTATCTATATATCTAGATGATGATTAAAGTGAATAGTTAATGAAGTTTGAAGCGATAATATCGATTATTAAACATTATAGAAGCCTCTTAAGGTGGTTTGGTAAAGTCTTGAGAAGCAGCCCTAGGTGAGGTGAAACTCGGGCCGATAGCCAGAGGCCACACAGACGGGGACTCACATCACAACTTTCTTCCCTTGATTTTTTCTCTCTCTCTCTCTCTCTCGTCTTCACAGGTGGTAATTTTTCTAGCAAGCAATTCCACATGTCTCATAGTTTTATTTATAACTTAGTGGTCACCTTCGTTCATGATGTAAAGTGGTCAATACGGTTCCGTCAACAGAAGGCTATTATCACCTGCTGAGAGGTGGTGTGGCTCTAGGGTGTGGTAGCGGTGGTAGTGTGGCGGTAGTGCTGTGCCATTTGCGAGTCATAGAAGAATTTCAGCTACACTTTCATTAGTTCCTTCTCAACTGGTTATAGTTAAACACCTATTAAATCATTTCTCATGTGTACTTTAGTGTCGTATTGTTAAAATAAAAAAATGCTTCAGAAACACCATTGGGAGTTAACGATCCCAAGTATGAAATTTAAATGATGACATTGTTGCTTTAATCTACATGTGTTGGTCAACCTTGGCATATAATTAAAATTTTTGTTACATTACGGGAAGTAAAGGCTGTAACCTGGTTAATACACTGATAACGGCATTAATCTCTGCTTTATCTAACTGATTAAGGTTGCTGCTGCCACCTGTCGTCTTAATTACAGGTGATACAAGTATGGTAATATTAAACTCTTCTGGATTTGTCTAAAAAACTCTAATATTTTCACTCGTCTAATATATTAAACACAAAATCACTCATTCTTTCCGGACGAAAATATTCCCAACAGGTGGACGAAAATGATTTACCTGTCGATGACCAATTCCCATGTTCCTATCACACACTATACGAGTCTGGCGTTTGAGTTACTTGCAGAAGATTATCATCGCCAGGCGCTGTTAAGTGCCTGTGCTGGATATAAGTTTATTGGGGTGATTATTATTATTATTACACACATACAGACATACACACACACACACACAAAGCAAGTTCCATAGATAACTTTTAACTTCACTTGGACATAATGACGTCCAGTTTTTTTTAGTAAATTAAAAAAAAAATCAATAATATAAAAAGTTTACTTAAATAATTTATCGGTCAATAACTTTCGCTTTTATAATCTGTTCCTAAGTCGTTAAGGTGATATGGTAGACGTCTTAACACCACCATAACGTTTTAACACCACCATAACGTCTTAACACCACCATAACGTTTTAACACCACCATAACGTCTTAACACCACCATAACGTCTTAACACCACCATAACGTCTTAACACCACCATAACGTCTTAACACCACCATAACGTCTTAACACCACCATAACGTTTTAACACCACCATAACGTCTTAACACCACCATAACGTTTTAACACCACCATAACGTCTTAACACCACCATAACGTTTTAACACCACCATAACGTCTTAACACCACCATAACGTTTTAACACCACCATAACGTCTTAACACCACCATAACGTCTTAACACCACCATAACGTCTTAACACCACCATAACGTCTTAACACCACCATAACGTTTTAACACCACCATAACGTCTTAACACCACCATAACGTCTTAACACCACCATAACGTCTTAACACCACCATAACGTTTTAACACCACCATAACGTCTTAACACCACCATAACGTCTTAACACCACCATAACGTCTTAACACCACCATAACGTTTTAACACCACCATAACGTCTTAACACCACCATAACGTTTTAACACCACCATAACGTCTTAACACTACCATAACGTTTTAACACCACCATAACGTCTTAACACTACCATAACGTTTTAACACCACCATAACGTCTTAACACCACCATAACGTCTTAACACTACCATAACGTTTTAACACCACCATAACGTCTTAACACTACCATAACGTCTTAACACCACCATAACGTCTTAACACCACCATAACGTCTTAACACCACCATAACGTCTTAACACTACCATAACGTTTTAACACCACCATAACGTCTTAACACCACCATAACGTCTTAACACCACCATAACGTCTTAACACTACCATAACGTTTTAACACCACCATAACGTCTTAACACTACCATAACGTCTTAACACTACCATAACGTCTTAACACTACCATAACGTCTTAACACTACCATAACGTCTTAACACCACCATAACGTCTTAACACCACCATAACGTCTTAACACCACCATAACGTCTTAACACTACCATAACGTTTTAACACCACCATAACGTCTTAACACTACCATAACGTTTTAACACCACCATAACGTCTTAACACTACCATAACGTTTTAACACCACCATAACGTTTTAACACCACCATAACGTCTTAACACTACCATAACGTTTTAACACCACCATAACGTCTTAACACCACCATAACGTCTTAACACCACCATAACGTCTTAACACCACCATAACGTCTTAACACCACCATAACGTCTTAACACCACCATAACGTCTTAACACTACCATAACGTCTTAACACCACCATAACGTCTTAACACTACCATAACGTCTTAACACCACCATAACGTTTTAACACCACCATAACGTTTTAACACCACCATAACGTCTTAACACTACCATAACGTCTTAACACTACCATAACGTCTTAACACTACCATAACGTCTTAACACCACCATAACGTCTTAACACTACCATAACGTTTTAACACCACCATAACGTCTTAACACCACCATAACGTCTTAACACTACCATAACGTCTTAACACCACCATAACGTTTTAACACCACCATAACGTCTTAACACCACCATAACGTCTTAACACTACCATAACGTCTTAACACCACCATAACGTTTTAACACCACCATAACGTTTTAACACCACCATAACGTCTTAACACCACCATAACGTCTTAACACCACCATAACGTCTTAACACCACCATAACGTCTTAACACCACCATAACGTCTTAACACCACCATAACGTCTTAACACCACCATAACGTCTTAACACTACCATAACGTCTTAACACCACCATAACGCCTTAACACCACCATAACGTCTTAACACTACCATAACGTTTTAACACCACCATAACGTTTTAACACCACCATAACGTTTTAACACCACCATAACGTCTTAACACCACCATAACGTCTTAACACCACCATAACGTCTTAACACCACCATAACGTCTTAACACCACCATAACGTCTTAACACCACCATAACGTCTTAACACTACCATAACGTTTTAACACCACCATAACGTCTTAACACCACCATAACGTCTTAACACTACCATAACGTCTTAACACCACCATAACGTTTTAACACCACCATAACGTCTTAACACCACCATAACGTCTTAACACCACCATAACGTCTTAACACCACCATAACGTCTTAACACCACCATAACGTCTTAACACCACCATAACGTCTTAACACCACCATAACGTCTTAACACCACCATAACGTTTTAACACCACCATAACGTCTTAACACCACCATAACGTCTTAACACCACCATAACGTCTTAACACCACCATAACGTCTTAACACTACCATAACGTCTTAACACCACCATAACGTCTTAACACCACCATAACGTCTTAACACCACCATAACGTCTTAACACCACCATAACGTCTTAACACCACCATAACGTCTTAACACCACCATAACGTCTTAACACCACCATAACGTCTTAACACCACCATAACGTCTTAACACCACCATAACGTTTTAACACCACCATAACGTCTTAACACCACCATAACGTCTTAACACCACCATAACCACATTTGCACCATAGTTAATAAAGAGCCAGCTAAGTATTCTCTTAATTCATGGTTGAGATGAGTGTTTATTAACGACCATTGACCCGACAGCTGTACCGTAGTTCAAATATGTGAATCACTTGGCTGCGTTTTCGAGTCATTCTCAATCTAATTTTTTCTTAATGGAACCTAACCTAACCTAACCTAACCAAACCTAATTTAATCTAATCTAACCTTACTAAACCTAAACTAAACTAACTTAACTTAACCTAACCCAACCCCAGGTAACGTTAGTAGGTTTAATCACCAGGTTTAATACGCTTTGGGCGGGGGGGGGGAGGGGGGGAGAGGGAGGTGGGGGAGGGTAATCTTCAGGTGATCTAATTCAGCAAATATATTTCTTTTATTTACAAATTTTACTCCATTTCCGGGTGTCTTGTTTATTGAGTAGTTAACCCAATTACGTCTTACAGGATCCTTGTTTATAATCATTGAGTAGTTACCCTAATTACGTCTTACAGGTGTGGTAGTTAGACTCTAATTATGTTGGAATGGAAATCAACTCCAGGTAAGGAGGAGGACCCTTGATGTTTGTGTTAGAGACCCTTGATGTTTGTGTTAGAGGCCCTTGATGTTTGTGTTAGAGACCCTTGATGTTTGTGTTAGAAGCCCTTGATGTTTGTGTTAGAGGCCCTTGATGTTTGTGTTAGAGGCCCTTGATGTTTGTGTTAGAGGCCCTTGATGTTTGTGTTAGAGACCCTTGATGTTTGTGTTAGAGACCCTTGATGTTTGTGTTAGAGGCCCTTGATGTTTGTGTTAGAGGCCCTTGATGTTTGTGTTAGAGGCCCTTGATGTTTGTGTTAGAGGTCCTTGATGTTTACAGAGTCCATTGAGGAAGTAACAGTCCAAATCATCAATATGTACTACACCATTTCCTACACATTACTGTACTCTAAGATGCAATTACCTTGAGAGAGGAACTGCTACACAATCTACATAATGAAGAGTACAGTTATGAGTACATGGAGTACATATTGATGATTTGGACTGTTACTTCCTCAATGGACTCTGTAAACATCAAGGGTCTCTATAAGCACAATCATCAAGGGATTATAAACACCAGCCAGCCATCCAGTATTAACATTTATAATACACTCACCACAAACCTCTAGAATGCTTTAAAAACGACTCAATCTGAAAAACAAACAAAAAATATGAAACAATTCCTTGTCTACTCTATTCTGCTCACTCTTATAGCCAGTTTGACACCTTTGTTCCAACCCCTCATTACACCCCTTTGTTCCAACCCCTCTCATTATACACCTTTGTTCCAACCCCTCATTACACCCCTTTGTTCCAACCCCTCATTATACACCTTTGTTCCAACCCCTCTCATTATACACATTTGTTCCAACCCCTCATTACACCCCTTTGTTCCAACCCCTCTCATTATACACATTTGTTCCAACCCCTCTCATTACACCCCTCTCATTATACACATTTGTTCCAACCCCTCTCATTATACACATTTGTTCCAACCCCTCTCATTACACCCCTTTGTTCCAACCCCTCTCATTATACACCTTTGTTCCAACCCCTCTCATTATACACATTTGTTCCAACCCCTCATTACACCCCTTTGTTCCAACCCCTCTCATTATACACATTTGTTCCAACCCCTCTCATTACACCCCTTTGTTCCAACCCCTCTCATTACACCCCTTTGTTCCAACCCCTCTCATTACACCCCTTTGTTCCAACCCCCCTCATTATACACATTTGTTCCAACCCCTCTCATTACACCCCTTTGTTCCAACCCCTCTCATTACACCCCTTTGTTCCAACCCCTCTCATTACACCCCTTTGTTCCAACCCCTCTCATCATACACCTTTGTCACCTCATGAACAGTTGTACCATTGGATTAAACTTCAATATCTTTAGTTCCTGTATAAAAGATTCCATTGTAACATCTGAAATGACTAAAAAAACTCCACATTATTTAAACAATTATCAAGAGGAGAGGTTAAAAAAACAGAAAAACATATATTAATTTAATTTTAATTATATCGTCAAATAAACTTTAAATTATTAAAGAACAAATTAACTCATACTTTATAAGAGGATTATTCCAATGCATGAAGACATATATTGATAATTATAATACATGCATCTTACTTCTGTTGCAGGGATGAGATGCCAAGATTATTATTTACTACCGACGTGGCTTATGAAAGACTTTATTATTCTTCTTGTGAGCGGTGAGAAGAAGGCTTTAAATAGGGCTCATCACCTTGCAATGGTCAGTAACATGAGAGTGCAATCACGCGACCTTAACACTGCGATATCCTTTTACATTACACTATTCAGTATAGCTACAGTACTATATATATATGTACTGTATATATGTACTATGAATGACAATACTGTATATATATATATTTTTCAAAAAGCAAACTTTAAGATTTAAAAGCCACCTTAGGACAAAAAAAAAAATCTATCCAGTACATTATTGAAATTACGCTCATCACCCGCCCACTTGTTCTCGGAGACTAAACACAGCCGGATATGTTTTACGCATGCACGCACATCCACACATACATAGGCAGACACATACACACACACACACATGTATACACAGTCAGTAGGCCTACAGATCATCTCACTAAGGTAAATAACCTAACAAATTAATGTAAAATCCTCTCTCTGAAATGAAGTACACATGCATTTAATTCTGCAGCAAAAATACTAATCAGGAATACATTATATACAGTATACATTATTATAATTAGTACATTAGTAGTAAAGTACTGTATACAGCGAAACCTTTATCTAATAGAACGTACAGTAGCTAAAACAACTATCTGTGCAGGTGGGGGTCGATATGCTCCCCCAAAATTTTATGTGCGAACTAGTGACAGCCTTCATATAGTACCACTATTTATCATCCATGGTCTTTACATGTAACTAGTGACAGCCTTCATATAGTACCAATATTTATCATCCATGGTCTTTACATGTAACTAGTTACAGCCTTCATATAGTACCACTATTTATCATCCATGGTCTTTACATGAAACCAGTGACAGCCTTCATATAGTACCACTATTTATCATCCATGGTCTTTACATGAAACCAGTGACAGCCTTCATTAGTACCACTATTTATCATCCACGGTCTTTACATGAAACCAGTGACAGCCTTCATATAGTACCACTATTTATCATCCATGGTCTTTACATGAAACCAGTTACAGCCTTCATATAGTACCAATATTTATCATCCATGGTCTTTACATGAAACCAGTGACAGCCTTCATATAGTACCACTATTTATCATCCATGGTCTTTACATGAAACCAGTGACAGCCTTCATATAGTACCACTATTTATCATCCATGGTCTTTACATGAAACCAGTGACAGCCTTCATATAGTACCACTATTTATCATCCACGGTCTTTACATGAAACCAGTGACAGCCTTCATATAGTACCACTATTTATCATCCATGGTCTTTACATGAAACCAGTTACAGCCTTCATATAGTACCAATATTTATCATCCATGGTCTTTACATGAAACCAGTGACAGCCTTCATATAGTACCACTATTTATCATCCATGGTCTTTACATGTAACTAGTGACAGCCTTCATATAGTACCAATATTTATCATCCACGGTCTTTACATGTAACTAGTGACAGCCTTCATATAGTACCAATATTTATCATCCATGGTCTTTACATGTAACTAGTGACAGCCTTCATATAGTACCAATATTTATCATCCATGGTCTTTACATGTAACTAGTGACAGCCTTCATATAGTACCAATATTTATCATCCACGGTCTTTACATGTAACTAGTGACAGCCTTCATATAGTACCAATATTTATCATCCATGGTCTTTACATGTAACTAGTGACAGCCTTCATATAGTACCAATATTTATCATCCATGGTCTTTACATGTAACTAGTGACAGCCTTCATATAGTACCAATATTTATCATCCACCAGTTCTATATTGTTTCCCACAAAGTAAACACAGAAAGTTGTCTTACCTACTGTTTACATAAGTTAAGACCATTAGATTGAGGTACTACCATTAACATAATAGGTTCCACTGTACACACCATAAATTTTAAAGGAACCACAATAATAAATCACAGATGGTTGTTGTTGTCGATAAATCAAACGTCTTATTTTAATATTTACATTACAGGCAGTCCCCGAGTTACGACCGTCCGACCTACCATCGCCCGCACTCACGAACGGGATCCTGACACATTCGCTGCAAAGATAAATGTAATTAACATCACTTTATTTACATTGTTATATATGAGTATATTATTGTTGTTTTGTAAGGGCTTTAACCTAACCTAAACTATGGGTCCAGGAACGCGTCATGAGTCGGGGATGGTCCGTATATATTAAGGCGAGATGAAATGGAAATCAGTGGCCCCCTTGGTATAAGACTCCAGATTTGTTATTATTATTGACTTTTAAGATCTGAGTTATGGTATAATGGAGGTGAGAGATGGTTAGTAATTGGAGGGAAATTTTTTAATAAGGTCAAAAAAATTATCTTTCATTGTAATTATTTCATCCATTATGCCCTTTCTACGCTAAGCTGGGCTATAAGCCACACCCCCTCATCTATACCTAACAGCTGATTGGTTCCCCCGAGTGTACATTGAGTACATTGTCCAAAACCATACGTACACCCTCCCAAACCATATGTACAGCCTCCCAAACAATGCGTACAGCCTCCCAAACCACGCGTACAGCCTCCCAAACCACGCGTACACTGTTCCAAACCTTGCGCACACTGGGGTCATCACAGCATATAATCCATAGTCTTGATAAACTCAATAGCTGCACAGAACTGTGTCCACCAGTACTGGTCTTCACCACTGAGCCGCTTCTCGAAGAACAGGTTGACGTACTGGACTGTGGACAGCAGAGCCGGTGGATTGGCCTGGTGGAACAAGTTGGAGATTATCACCTATTATTATCACCCATTATTACCTATTATCACCCATTATTACCTATTATCACCTGTTATTATCACCCATTATGTCTAGGGTTACTCATGACACCATTAAAATATCCCCACTACACAATACACGAACACAATGAATAACAATTAATTGATCTGTTGGAACAAGTCTGAGATTATCACCTGTTATTATCACCCATTATGTCTAGGGGGAAAATATGGAAAAATAGGAAAAAATATGGCAAAATATGGAACAAAATAGGGAATATTGTAGAGTAGGGGAGAAAAGTTTACTCCCTGGGGTAAATTTAGGGGAATGATCGTCTGAACTCGATTTACCCCGACACCTGGCGTAGTGTTTCACCTCGTTTGGGGTCGACACAAGGTCATTTCTTAGGAAGGGGTGACCTTTTGACCCACACTCTACAGTAGACATATAAAATAAAACTGTTGATATAAGAACGAGAGACAATTTAACCTAACCAAACCAAACACTAACCTTAATGAGCACGTAAACAAGAACGGGCATAAAGTCGTCAGCCGCCGGGACTGATTGATCGTGTGCTAGTGACAACAGGTTCATTATGGTCTGGGAGGCTCGGACCACACACTGTAGTTTGTCACCCGGTGTCTTGTAGGCGCTGATGCACACTATCTCTGCCTGAGCACTGGGCCACGGACACTCATACTGGTACAGCTGTTGATGAAAACGTAATTAGTTTAGGGGTAGTTTTAGCTTATGGTTAGTGTTAGTGTTAGTTTAGTGTTAGTGTTAGGTAATGTAATGCTTGATATAGTAGTAGAGGAGTCCCCAGGTTAGGTTAGGTTCCTGTTATTTGTACAGGGAACACAAGTTATGTACAGTACTTACAGAACAATGTTTAAAATACCACTACTATATCATAGCCCAAGACCTTATATAAATAATTTAATTTATGAACAAATACAATGACAAAATACAATAAGTCATCAGGTAAATAAATCACCAGGTAAATAAAATACTGGAAATTTTAAGTTTATCCTTGTTCATAAGTCGGGCGTTCGTAAGTCAGACGTTAGTAGGTCAAGCATTCGTAAGTCAGGCATTCGTACATCAGGCAATAGTAAGTCAGACCTTAGAAAGTCAGGCATTCGTACGTCAGGCAATAGTAAGTCAGACGTTAGAAAGTCAGGCATTCGTATGTCAGGCAATAGTAAGTCAGACGTTAGAAAGTCAGGCATTCGTACGTCAGGCAATAGTAAGTCAGACCTTAGAAAGTCAGGCATTCGTACGTCAGGCAATAGTAAGTCAGAGAACCTCCTGTACAAGTCACTTAACCGAGTCACTTGAGGTAAAATCACTTACCCACACAAATAGTAAAGTTTCCTCTGAATTGACTCTTACATTACACTCGAGCAAGATAAAACTCGAGGAATAATACACTCTAAACCTGAGGCACTTATACTGACTCTTACATTATACTCGAGTGAGACAAAACTCAAGGAATATCACACTCTAAACCCGAGGCACTTGATCGTTTACCCACACACATATAAAGTAGTTACTCCTCGACTGACCTTTGGAATCCGTAGATCTTTGTGAGTTGGGGTGATGACGGCGGCCAGTTTCTTCATATGCTCGTGCAAAACCCTGGAAAATAATTAACGATTAGTCAACACTCGGGTACTGGGGCTGTCGTAAACTTTGGGGGGGTGGGGGGGGGGGTGTAGACCTGTGTCTGTGTGTGTGTGTGTAATGGTCAGCATGTTCACCTGGCAAGTGAGTGGACCCCAGGTTATATTTCCCCGGGCAGGGTGAAACTATGGGCGAGTTTCTCTACGCCATTTGCCTCTGGATGTTAGTCAATTTGTGGATCGTGTTCTGGGGTAATGGTTAGGTTAGGTTATGGTTAGGTTTAGTAGTTTGTGGTATGTGTTGTACATCAGCTGTTACATTATAATTTAATCTAGTAAGGAACATCATTAATATTGTACAGCTGTAAATACTGTAAATATAAAATGATCAGGAACTTATTTTAAATCCATGTTTGAATTCGAATCCTGTACAGCAGCATGAGGGTAAAACACACACACGCACACACACACACACGCACGCACGCACGCACGCACACACACACACACACACACACACTACTCACTGGTCTCTGGACACATCTCCGTCACCGTTGGGGTACAAGGCATGGATGTAGATATGTGACATAACCACTCGTTCCAGGGCCAACTGTGCTGCGTGCAACTGCTCGTTGGTGCTGCCTGTGGGAGGGTGTAATACATAATGATCAGGTAATACATAACGATCGTAATAAATAAGGTAAGTAAATAAGAATCTATGTACAGTATTAAACCTAACCTAACCTTAACCTAATCTAACATTAACCTAACCCATATATAGTCTCAAACCTTAACCTATCCTAAACTAACCTAACCTAAACTGATTTCAGGCAAAAGTTATGACCCTTCATTATAACTAAAGACTTAACACACACACACACATAGACTACCCACACACCCACCCACACATACACCCACAACACACACACAAAACTCACTAATCCACATAGGGTCTCGTTCCAACTCAGAGTACAGTTGGGACAAGAAGTTCTCGATAAGCTGAACTTTCTCATCGGGAACAGTCAGCACGGTGAAGTCGTGGGTGAACCGGCTGAGACTATGTTCCCTACGCTCGAGGAACATTCTGACACACACCCCAACGATGGACGACATTACCACGGCCCCGTCTGCGTTAATTCTCGACAACAGCCTGGGGGGGTAAGGTGGTGTTTTTTTTCTTAGAAGTAGAGTATGTTGGTATGGGGTAGGAAGGGTTATTTAGAGTGTGTTGGTATGGTGGGGTGTGGAATGAGGTATTTTAGAGTGTGTTGGTATGGTGGGATGTGGAATCAGGTGGTATAGAGTGTGTTGGTGTAGGCGTGTGGGGTAAGAAGGGGAATGTGACAGTAATTTCGTTTTATGGTTAAATGAGGTGTTTTAGAGTGCGTTGGTATGGGGTGTGGTGTGAGAGGGAAATGCGTGGGTAATTTAGAGTGTGTTGGTATGGTGGGGTGTGGATTGAGGATGTGCTTTAGAGTGTGTTGGTATGGTGTGGTGTGAGGAGGGGTGGGAGGATAATTTCGTTTCTTGGTTAAATGAGATGTTTAAAGTGTGGTGGTGTGGGAAAACTGCTGGTACTTGATATAATGGACAATATAGTTCATTAAGTAAAGGTTCCACATCCAATGGACCCTCTCTCCAAACACCCCATTAAATAGAGGTTTCACTAATTAAAGGTTCCACTTATAAAAGGTTCCACTTACTTCTCCAGGTGAGCAATAGTGGTCAGTAGTCCCTGCCTGCTACGGACCAGGTAGGCTACATAGGGTGACCTGCTGCGGTAGTCGTCCACCAGGCTCCTTACAAGGTGTTCTCTACCCTGAGGTGAAATGGGAGGGGAGAATTGAGGTAAGGAGGTAACATTAAACCTCTCTCCTTAGTACTCTGACCTCCCCCCTAGTACTCTGACCTCCCTAGTACTCTGACCTCCATAGTATTCTCACCACCCAATTAGAACACCTCAAATGTTACAATTGTATCAAGTCGCCCTTGTTGCTGCCAGGGAACGTGTAAACGAACTCAGACAAAATGCATGGGAGACATATGTCAACAGCCTGAACCAACACACATCCCTCAGCAAAGCCTGGAAAGACATAAACACAATCAGAGGTAAAAACAGTAGACACGTCTCCCATCCAAACCCTCTGCAAAAGTCGAATGAGCTAATAACAAAGTGGGCTCATGTGTCGAGCTATGACATGTTACCAGCTAGGGCTCGGGGACTCCTTGATGAGAGGTCTGTAGAGAGAAGTAATCTTATTAACTTTATGCTGGGCAAACAGCACGATGAGTGTGATGTTCCATATACTGAGTGGGAACTTGACGCCGCAAGGGGTAGGTCTACTGCCCCTGGAGAGGACGGAGTCACCTACAACATCGTTAGACCACTAAGGCGCGTGCCGGGCAATCCATTATTGGTATTGTACAATATGAGTCATGCTGAGGGCCAACTACCCACATCATGGACCAGCAGTATTGTTGTACCAATACCGAAACCAGGACAGCCTGATGCTTTTCGTCCCATATCACTAACCAGCTGCCTGTGTAAAACCTTTGGGAGGATGGTTCTTGGCAGACTCTTATATAGAACCAGAGAACACATGTCTCCTAACATAAATGGCTTCACCCATGGTAAAGGTGTACATAATTGCATCACCACATTCCTAACTGTGCATGGTGATGAAAGGCACAGATACACCACATTTCTTGACCTGAAAGTTGCATTTGATATTGCCAATAGGCAACTGATATTGTACGAACTAGCCATGATGGATATAGGAGGTAGGCTGTTACACTGGATAAGTGGTTACCTAACCAACAGAGTGGCAGCTGCACTGTTTCAGGGTTACAAAAGTGAAGTTAAAGATTTGCAACTTGGTACCCCTCAAGGTGGAGTACTTAGCCCCACTTTGTTTAATGATCTTATGAATGCATTATTAAATTTAATACCAAACAACCTCAGCAATATCACAATCAGCTATGCTGATGATATTCTTATACATATTAAAACTCATCGTGAAATGCAAACCACCCTGAACCATGTATACGCAGCCTGTGAACACCTCGGTCTTATTATCTCCACTGACAAAACTAAGGTGTTCAACAAACAAGCTGGTAACCGCAAACGCGGCCCCGCCAAGTTCAAGATAGGAAACAACACTATTGACTATGTTTCTTCTTTTAAATATCTTGGTGTTTCCGTCCCTTGTACCCTACCTGCCATACAACAGCTAACCAGCCAATGTACTGACAGACTGAGACCTCTTAGAAGTGTAGCAGGGTACAGCCCACACTATGGTGCGAATATTAGAATTGTTAAAACAATGTACCTAGGCTATATAAGATCTCTGATAGATTACCATGCACCAGCCCTGGTCCTTCGTGGCGAGAAAGGAGTTAACAAGCTCGAGAAAATGCAAAATAAAGCCCACAGAATTATCCTAGGATGTCCCATGTTCACTAAAGTACTTCACATGAGGAAAGAACTAGGTATACCCAGTGTTAAAGATAGAATAATTGAAGTCAACCTCATGATAGCCCTGAGGCTTCTGCGTGGTGATCCTGATAACATTGTTTCCTTAAAATTGCTAGAATGTATGAACCACGGGACTACTGAGTCTAAATAGATCCAAACTACAGCTACACATATGAAGATGTTTGGACTAGACCACCTGTACAAAGTTGAGACACAACAACACTTCCTGCCACCCTGGCGGACAGTTCCCTTTGAAATCACAATACCAACGTATCCACCTAAAAAATTAATTATACAAAGTATTTATCTCCAACACACTGCCAAAGTGAGAGCTCTTGAACACATACACACTCTACAGACTGGTGATAATATCACACAGACCATCTACACTGATGGGTCTCTTAACACCGCCTGTGGGAGGGCTGGAAGTGCTATTGTTGCGACTCAACCTGACGGTAATATAATTGAGAAAGGAGTTAGAATTAACAACTGGGCATCCACTCTACAAAGTGAATTAGTTGCCATACTCACAGCTATTAAATTCATTGAAACCACTGTTACTGACAGTCTCATCATCACTGACTCTCTATCCTCACTACTTGCCCTTGGTACCCTCGACTCAGGTTGTCACGATCTTGTCTCTGAAGCCAGACACAAATATGCGTACCTTGTTGACCGGGGTGTCAAGGTCAAACTGTTGTGGATCCCCTCTCACATAGGCCTCATAAAACATGACAGAGTTGATGCCCTCACCTCACCGTTGAATACAATTTGGGTCTGTCAAAAAGAACCCTTAAAACTGTAATTAGGAAAGAACTTATTGGTGAATTTGATGAGAGTAGACAAGTGTAAACAGGCACTAGTTGATCCATAGTTTACCATGATATGATGTATCAAGTGAAACATGTATATGGCGCAAGTAACAAGATCACTAGATTACAAGATGTTGTAACCGCTAGACTAAGGTTAGGATATAAGTACCTCTGACAGTATGTTCCTCAAGCAGATGTAAACAAGACTAAATGTAAAGTGTGTGGCCAGACATATGGCCACAAACTCTGGCAGTATGTTCCTCAAGCAGATGTAAACAAGACTAAATGTAAAGTGTGTGATCAGACATATGGCCACACACTTGAACACTACGTCCTCGACTGTGTGAAGATAGAACCTTTTAGGGACACGTCCAAACACACTGTGTGTGAAATGGCACAACACTTCAACTCTAATGGCAAGATAGCCGACATATTAAGATTGTATCCACTTTCTTGCACTTAGTAACTATATCAGTTCTCATGTATAGAACCAAATACACAATGTGCTTGAATACTTCTCAGGCAAATGTGAGTAACAAAGTGTGAGGCCAGACATACTGCCTCACACGCCTGTACTCACACATTTGTGAATAAGTTACCCTTTATGTATAGAACTAAACAAATAATGTAAACGAAATACTGTGTGACATTCAGTGCCATAACATCCTAACAATGGGGGTTAATTATTATGACCCGTTGTAAATTCTACTCTGTAATCCTTTTGCGCTACCGCTCACAGGATGAGTGTGGGGTGCACAATAAAGTAGCCGCTGTAAGGGGCAAAATAAAATCAACCCCCCCCCCCCCCAGTACTCTAAAAAAATCACCTGTAAAAACAATCACCTCAAATCACCATGACGCTAATTACCTGTGAGTCAAACAGCTGTACACAGCGTAACGTCTCGTGGAGCTGAGCGACCAGAGAACGATCGTGGAGGTTGGTCGCTTCGGCCAATTGGCACCGTAACCAGGTCAGCACGTTGTTATCCAGGCTGTTGTTGCTGTGGGTGAATGGTGGTGATGGTGCTATTAGACAATGGTGGTGGTGGTGGTGGTGATGGTGCTATTAGACGATGGTGGTAGTGGTGATGGTGCTATTAGACGATGGTGGTGGTGGTGGTTGTGGTGGTAGTTGTAGTGGTGATGATAGTAGTGGTGGTTGTGGTGGTGGTGATGATAGTAGTGGTGGTAATAATATTAATAATAATAAAACTATCCAGATATATTAGTTAATTTAAGCCATTATAGACCCATAACAGCCCCACAAACTCAAACTATCTAGACCCATCATCACAATCTAGCCCCTTCTACGTACTCATTCCCCGTAGGCTGGCCGAACTCTGGCAGGTAAGGCGACATAGAGAAGTCAGCAATACTCAAGACCAGACGCAATTTTCTCTTGGCGTCAGCAAAGGCGTAGCTCGTCTCGATGCTGGCCGGGTCGATGTACAGTCGTTCATCCTCCTCGGTTTTTGGTGGCTCGTTCGCTTGTCTGTGGGAGGATTGAGGTGGTTTAGGGCCAAAGATTGTGATTGGTTGGTGTGTGTGTCTGTCTCTTTACCTATCTATGTATGTATGTATGTATGTATGTATGTATGTATAAATGTATGTATCTATCTATCTACATCTCCTGAATAAAATATAAAAAATTACCTGATGACTTATTGTATTTGTTCATAAATTAAGTTATTTATATAAGGTCTTAGGCTATGATATAGTAGTGGTATTTTAAACATTGTTCTGTAAGTACTGTACATAACTTGTGTTCCCTGTACAAATAACAGGAACCTAACCTAACCCGGGGTCCCTCTGCATATAAATAACTGTATCTATAATGCTACCCTGAGATAAATAACACCTTACTGGTTTACTCACAGGTTGTGTTGACCAGACTCCATACCATCGGTCTCTGAGGGGTCTATTTCTGGTTTCTTGTTGCGGTATTTGGCCAGTATGTCGTCGCTGGTCTCCTCGATGGTCGGAGGACGGTTTTCCTCCGACAGCGCTCGTCTTATGTTCAGGTCCTGGGTGTTGAGGCCGGCGCGGATGTAGGCCGAGTCGTCGCCCGACCTGCTCCCTGGTTTACGTCGGCCCTTGAACCCGGGGAGTTTAAAATTCTTGAAAAATCCGCGTTTGTGTTTGGCGTCTCCGTCGATGGCATCGCGGTCGCCCCTCTCGGCCGTCTTGTCGAAGCTGATGCTCTTTGGTATAGCCCCGGTCGAGGCCATGCTTATAGCCGGGGTCGAGGGCTCAGGGGCGTCGACCAGATCCGCCGTTGGACCCGAACCGCTGGAGGCAGAACGCAGCTTACCCGAGCCTCCCACCACGTCCGACCCCGAACTGCTGGACGACGCCAAGCTGGTCGTGCTCAGGTGTAAACTGCCGTCCTCGCCCGAACCGCGGTCGCTGGAAACGAGTTTATGTTGAGGGTGAACGACTATGTGGCCCCCGTCGTTACTCGTCCCCAGGTCCATCAGGGGAGCCCCGGTCGGCCCTCTGTTGCCGTCCCCGATGAAAGTGTTCAGTAACAGGTGTCGATCGCCCGGCACTATGCCGTTGTTGGGGAGGGTCGAGAGATTGAGGCTGAGTCGGCCGAGAGACTGGGTGGCCGAGGCGATTTCCTGCTCGTCCCGGGAGTTCTCTCTCTCCCGGACGACGAGGCACTGGTCGTCTCCCGCCGGGTGTATGGGCTGGAACTCTACCCTGGGCGGGGTCGCCGGTCTGCCGCCTCTATTCTGCACCACTGGTATGGGCTTCAGTATGCCGCTCAGTGTGTTGTTGCCGGTGTCTGACGACGAGGGCATAACAGGCATGGGTTTCAGTATGCCCCCGCTGCCCCCCATGGCCCCGTCGACCGGAGAACGAGATCCGTGTGCCCGGGGCGTGACGTTATCCTCCTGTTGTGTGGGATCGGGTCTGAGCAGGTCGCTCCCCGGGCCGAGTTCGACTTCCACCTCGGATCGGCCGGTGTCGTCCGACCTGGCCACGCTCTGGGCGTCGTCCGTGTCGAATTCCGTCATCCTCTCCGAGTCCGAGGCCAGCACGTCCGTACTCCAGGCCTCGGAGGCCGTCTCGAAAGTCTCTCCGGCTGCGTCTCCGCTCAGGTAGTCTCCCTGCATCCGGTCTAGCTCCGCCAGATGCCGGTTGAGGAGTTGATCGTGGAACTGGTCTCCGCGGTCGGCCCTGTCGGCCGCCTCGATCGTCTCCGAGTCGCTGGCCAACACGTCGGTGCTCCAGGTGTCGGAGACCAGAGATACGGTCTCGTCTCCACCGATCAGCGGCTTGATCTCGAAACGTCCAAACTTCTCCTCTATGTCCGCCCGGGCCGGCTTGGGGACGGTGACCGGGACGTTGGGAGGGGCTGGCTGGTTCTCCTCCCCACTCCTCAGGCCGGCCTCCTCCCCCTCGGTCACCTGGGATGACGGAGTGTCCCGGCCGGAGACGTTGGGGGTCCCTCTGCCCGACACATTGGCCGATACCATGTCCGATAAGTTGTCCGGCTGATCTTCCTGAGTAAACAAGAGAAGAGTTTATGGACGTTATTGATGACCTGACCTGACCTGACCTAGAGTAATAAGAGACAGTTAACAGGCATTATAGATGACATGACATGACATAACCTGACATGACCTAAGTAAAAAGGTGAAGAGTTTATAGACATTATTGATAACATGATTGTAAGACTACCTGACTTGACCTGACCTGATTGCAAAACTACCTAACCTAACTTAACCTAACCAAGTCTTATGCAACAAAATCAATAAATTTAAGACAGCTACAGGATATGTATGTGTGTATGTATGTGTATTTGTGTTGGGACTATATTGTGTGTGTTGGGGACTGTATGTATGAAGCACACACACACCTGTTCCACATCGTCAAGACTAGAGGCAACACTGTGATTACTGGCTGCCTCACTAATGGCCTCCAGGTTGTCAGAGGTGTTACCTATCGACCCCTCGTCGTGGGATAGGGAAAACCTCGTCCTCTTCTCGATGGTGGCTTCCCCTCCCCCCCCTCCGTCCCCCTCGTCTTCTACGTTCATCCTGACGCGTGAGGTTGACTTGCTGGCCTGGGGTGGGAGGACGAAGGTCGGTTACGATAGAGATGCTATGTTTCGTTTGTTGATGTTTGTTACCTAACTTAACCCATAGTCAGGAAATAATATCATGGTAGTAGACATAGTTAAGAAATAATACTATATCCTGGTAATGAAAAATTGTCTAAAATTTATCATGGTAATAAAAATAAGCAAAAAATAATAAACAAATAAAAAACTACAAATTCAAAACAAAACCCTAAAAAAAAAAAATTAAAAACCTGAAAAACACGAAAAAAATTAAACAAAACCAAAAAACAATAAAAAAAATAAATAAAAAAGATAAAAAAAATTAAAAAAAAACTAAAACAAAATAAATAAATAAAAACCTAAAAAAACGTAAACATTCAAACCCCCAAACAAATCACCTGTAGAGTTGAGAGAACCTTATCTTCTGACATGAGTCCTGGGCACTCTGGGGGACTAGAGGTGTTGAGTGAGATGACCAGCACCGTGTCGTAGTCTATAGGGGAAGGCATGACGTCACCTTCATCCATACTGCTCTGTTGTCCCTGAAGTAGTTGCTGTGGTTGTTGGGTCGTTGAGGACTCATGTAACGACCCTAGGGAATCTGAATCGCCGCTACCCTCGTTCTGGGTCTTGGTGCTGTTGCTCTTGATTCTGGGAGGGTAGTTTGGGATGTGGTTAAGAGTAGTTTAGGTTTGTTTGGGGAGGGTCAAGGTGTAGTTATGCTTGTTCCAGAGACTATTGAGTGGTTAAGAGTAGTTTAGGTTTGGTATACAGGCCTAACAAGTAGTTACGATCGTTCCACAAACTACCTTTACAATTTTGGGCCAGACGACGGACTGATGAAGGATTTCCATAACATTATTTTTATGTATTTACCATTAGGACAATTATTTATTTTACCTTTTTTCACAATATGTATGTATGATGGTGTAGGTATGATGGTGTATGTATGTATATCAGTAAAATAAATGAAGAAAGTTACGTATATCTGCCCGGAACTACGATTTGAAAACAACCATAACACCTGACAGCTTGGCCCAGTAGTCAGGCTGGTGGTTCCCGAGACGACTCTACCTTGGCTTCAATGTTGCCAGTGATGTTAAGAGATGTAAATGGTAAATGAAAGTTATATGTAAATTGTAAAAGAAAGTTATGTGTAAATGGTAAAGTTATCAGTAAAACATCATCAGTTGTTTTAGGTATTTGTATATTTAAAAATAATTGTTGTAGTTATGACATTAACAGGCTGTAAGAGTTGACAAATGGTTACTACGTAGTTACCTCTGATGAACTGGGTGTCTGATGTATGGTCGTTAACCATCTCAGGTCATCATTACAGTAGTTATACATTGACCTTTTATATTTAAAATAATTAATAATAATAATAATAATAATGTGTTTAAGTAATAACATATTCTTTATTTGGAGTTAGGTTGGGTTAGGTTAGGTCAAGTTAGGTTGGGTTAGGTCAAGTTAGGTTGGGTTAGGTTAGGTCGAGTTGGGTTAGGTTAGGTCGAGTTAGGTTGGGTTAGGTTAGGTCGAGTTAGGTTGGGTTAGGTTAGGTCGAGTTAGGTTGGGTTAGGTTAGGTCAAGTTAGGTTGGGTTAGGTAGACTTTAACCTACTGGAGACCACAACTTCACATATAGGACACATGATGACTTTTGGAGCCAATTTTCAGAGATTACCACAACCAAAATACAACCAAACCACAACATTAATACAACCAAACCACAACACAACCAAACCACAACCAAAATACAACCATACCACAACCAAACCACAACCTTACCTATTACTTTTGACTCTCTCCAACAAATTCTTCTTGGTGGTGGTAGGGGTGGAGATGGCTGGGCTGCTCGACTGTGCTGGAGAGAAGTGAGACGGTTTGAGGCGACCAACAGATGCCTCTAGTTCCTTCCGCATCTCGTCGTCTTCAGGTAATTCGTTCATTATCTGGAATCATTAATGAGGTAGTTAGTGCATTGAGGAGGTAGTTAGTGTGTTGAGGAAGTTAAATAGGGTTAGGGCAATTTGCTCGTTATCTGGAAACATTAACGAGGTAGTTAATGGAATGAAGAGATTAAATAGTCTTCTAGTTCAGAGCTGAGAGAGAGAGAGAGAGAGAGAGAGAGAGAGAGAGAGAGAGAGAGAGAGAGAGAGAGAGAGAGAGAGAGAGAGAGACTGTAATTATCTCATAACAAACCCCCCCCCCCCTCCATACTTACAGAGTAGAGGAAGGCAACGAGCGTGTGTAAACGAGGTTCGGGAATGAGGCAGGACGAGCGAACGAGGCTACTCAGAGGGCTGTTAAGGCAGGTCACTCCGGGTGGTGGAGCCTCTGACCCGCCCCCTTCCAGGATCCCATCAACAACGCCAGATATAACCTGGAAATAAAGCCTGGAAATAATCTCTAGCCTGGAAATAATCTCATAACTAGGTGTCTACTTACTACTTGCATCCTCATAACTACTAGCACCCATAACTACTAGCACCCATAACTAGGAGTCTACTTACCTCCTTGTCGAAGTGTGAGTACAGATCAGTCAGTCGGACATCTGGACTTTCCCATCTACTCATGGCTAGGACCTGTAGAATCTGGGCCACCTGAGGGAGAGAGAGAGAGAGAGTGAGAGAGAGAGAGAGTGGGAGGGAGAGAGAGAGAGTAAGAGAGAGTGGAAGAGTGGTAGAGGATAAGGTTGACAGTCTTGAGCATTGAGCTGAGACATCGAGCTGAGACATTGAGCTGAGACATTGAGCTGAGACATCTTTATCTGGGTGTATTTCATGGATGGTTATTTTCTATTAGGTAGGTACATACATACACACATATACATAGATACATACATACACACACACACACCTAGACTAAACCAAAACAAACCAATTAACAAAAAACAAAACAAAAAAAAACACCACCCACCTGTATGAGATTAAATCGGGAAATGTGAGAAATGGGCGCGTCACAGATCCCGTGTGGCTCGGGTGTGACCAGAGCCGGACAGAGGAAGAAGGCAAACACTAGGTCGACACAGATGGCGCTGACCTCTCTGGTGTCAGCTCGTTTGGCCGTTAGCAACACGTCGTAGAGGATCCTGACCAGCCAAGACAACTGGGGCGGGAAACAATTCATAGCCTCCTTTATGCTTTCCATGAACCTGAGGGAAAAAAGAAAGGTGGGGGAAAAAATGAGGGAAAATAGTCAGTATCTTAAGGTTAATTGATTTATAAAGAGAATGGGAATTAATTTTTAGGGGCGTTAATTTTTTTTAATTATGATTCTGTATAAGACTAATACACTCTCCAATAAACCACACCATCCACCACACCAGACCATATCACACCATACACCGCACCACCACACACAAATCCCTGAGAGATTCTTCCTACCGACCGTCCCTCAAAACAATAACCTCTCCCCCCCCCCCCCCCCCACCTACCTGTCAGCAATCTTGACCAGCTTGGCTATGGTCCAGGCCCGGTACTTGGCCAGGGCCGCATTGTACTCAGGGGTGCCTTCCTTGCCGAACCTCCTGAGTCGTTCCTCGGCCGGGAAGCGGACGGCGGCCTTGGATGGGTCGATGTCCAGGAACAGTTCGTCTTCCATCAGCAGCTGTACGATTGGCTGGTGCAGAGCGGCCGTTAGGAACACCTGTTGGGGAGATGAAGGTAATTAAGGGAAGATGAAGGTAATTATGGGGGGATGAAGGTAATTATGGGGAGATGAAGGTAATTAAGGGGGAGATGAAGGTAATTAAGGGGGAGATGAAGGTAATTATGGGGAGATGAAGGTAATTATGGGAAGATGAAGATAATTAAGGGGGAGATGAAGGTAATTATGGGGAGATCAAGGTAATTATGGGAAGATGAAGGTAATTAAGGGGGAGATGAAGGTAATTATGTTTGGCTGTGTGAGGAAAGAAGGTTGTTACACCAGTACATATAAAATTATCAATCACCACGGGAAAAAAAAATCAAATCTACGCAGTGAAAAACGCCCCCAAAAATAAGGCACGTTCTCCACCTACCTTGGCCTGGGGTAGAGTGTCGACGTAGGCTCGGTAAACCTGACTGAACGCACAGGAGCCGTGACGTAGGAGCCTCCTTGGGGTCTCTGACGTAGCCAACTGGAGTTCCATCATGTGTCTGGGGTGATATAAACGGCGTAAGGGATCGTGATTGGACTATGTGGCCCGTAAGCCCCGCCCCACTCTTCTATACTACGAGCTGATTGGTTCCCCCGAGCATCTTACCTCCCCCACCTATGGCCCATAAGCCCCGCCCCCCTCTTCTTTACTACGAGCTGATTGGTTCCCATCGAGCGTCTTGCCGCCCCTCTGGACTGTGGCCACACATTGATAAAAAATCTCTCTCATGGCCACAATGGAATAAAAGCCCACATCATGGCCACACATTGATAAAACCTGGCCACTAATAATCTCTCATGGCCACGATGGAATGAAAACCCACATCATGGCCACACAGATAAAAAAACTGGCCACTCGCAGTCTCTCATGGCCACACGATGAAGTAGATGACATACTTTACACACTTCAACACACTCCATACACACTTACTTCAACACACTCTACACACACTCCAACACACTCTACTTACTTCAACAGATTAAGCACGTAGGTCTCATCATTAGGCAGGAGGCAATTGGCGTAGATAGATGAGAAGACTGTCCTTGCTGTAACTTGCATCACCTCTTGACTCTGGTTCTCCCCCACCACCAGACACCTGGCTACGAGTCGGGGGTTTTCACGCAGACTTGATAACAGGTCCCCGTACAGAGATTCCTATAGGGGTTATACATATACATAGATATTTTGATACATTATGGTGGGTTAGTGGGGTATGTATACTATAGGGGTTATACATATGTACATTATGATGGATATGTAGGTTATGTATAATTATGTATCTGTAGTAACTTCAAAAGGAACCTCTGAGAACTTAGGAACATCTGAGAACTAAAAACAAACCTCTGAGAACTTAGGAACATCTGAGAACTAAAAACAAACCTCTGAGAACTTAGGAACATCTGAGAACTTAAAACAAACCTCATTACTGAACTTACATTAAATCCCAAAACTTTATAGCCATCGATGAACTTGAGTTGGTTCAGCAGGTTGGTTCTCTGGCAGCAAGCAGGGGGTGAGGTGTGTGGTCGCAGTACCAGGTCATCGTAGTTCCTTTGCTGTTCTCCCCTGACCCACGATGCATGGTAAGCTCGTTCGATAGTTTTACCGACCTGTAATGATGTGTAGGAGTTAGTTAGGGGAATGGACTTCATCTAATCTAATCTAACCTAACCTAACCTAACTTAACCTATCCTAATCTAACAGGGGTAAAAATTCACCAGTTTATAAGTCGCCAGCAGGACTAGTACTGTAGTAGATCTGAAAACTTACGAGTCCTTATAAATTTTGACGAGCCTTTAAACAATTTGTCCAGAAACATTAAACATTGGCACTTACCGGGTTTATATAGAGTTCTATTTACTGTGTGACATTTATTTACTAACAGAAACCATGTTAAATCATAAACCAACACTGGAATAACTAAATTAATTGCATGGAACACAGATTTGTCATTGCATTTGAACAAGCATTTCCTGAACATGCTCCTCGTCCAGATCTTCCACTGTGCTGCAGCCAGCAGTGTGAGTGTAGCCATCCACACGGCAGGCCACAGTTGTTGGGAATCTGGCAATGGCTTTGTCCGGAATGAAGTTGCCAACACTCTCTGTTTGCAACTGAACCACCATGTGATCCGTCAGGTGGTCATCAGTGAGACGACTGCGCCAGTCTGTCTTAACGTGTTTGACCTGGCTAAAACCACGTTCAGCATCGGCCGAACTAGCTGGACTGGAGAACGGTAGGTCAACCAGATGGAGAAATATTTGTTTGACCAAACAGCTCTTCGAGGACCCCAGTAGGAGGTGAAGGTACTGGACTATGTCAACACAAGGAGCAGGTAGTTCTTAGCTTTTCTGAATGAATCCTTGTGGTACATGGGATCATCAGGGTTCTGTATCTGCTGCATGTGGAGTAAAATAGCCTTGTAACTCTTCAGTAGATACTCCAATGCCTGCAGCATATGCCAGAGCCACCTTGTACCACCCATATGTGTTGGAACCATAAATGATACCTGGCATATGTCATGAGCAAGCTTCAACATGCTCCTGTTGAGAGAACTCTTTTCATAAAACAGGTATATGTCTAGCAGCAGTAAGTCAACCTTTGTGGCTAGTGGAACATCCTTTACTGCATCCTTGTAAGCCAGTTCAATTTTATGTGCAGTACAATGGATGCCTTCCAACTCCTGTTTCTCTAGATCTCTTCTCACTCGAGCTACTAAACCATTTCTGCACCCAGTCATAACGCTGTACCAATGCCAACTACGGTAGCTTCTGCTTCCAAGTTCCTCCATAGCATGAATTCATCGTAGAACAAACACATTTCTTGACAGATGCAGCATCGACTTAGACTGAAACCTGGTGTAGTTCCACCAGTGCTTCCCAATTGGATAATAATAATATATAATTTATGCAAAAGAAATAACGATAATGTTAAGAGTAAAAAATAAAAATGTGTGAAAGCTTTTAACCTTGACCAAATTCTAATACTATATCTATATAATTCACTTTGTTCTATAATACAATAGTCAATTACTATTAGATTTTGAATGTGTGTGAATTGGTTGTCAAATTTCGTACGTGTTATTATTTTTCGATATCTCGTTTGTATCGGTGATAATCGGAATATGAACTTGAAATTGTTTTTTGATAATAAATGGTGTGATTGTTGAAAAAAGGCACTTCTCATCGATTGTTTTAATTCTTGCCTATTATACATTCAGGTATTAAATTTCGTTGTCATTGCTTTTATATATTATGTATAGAAATGAATTCCTCAATAATAATTGCATATCTACATAACTAGACTCAGTTTATTCATTACAATGCACGGTTTCCATACAGCGACATGACTGGCGGTGGTGTGTGGCATCATACAATCCCTGAACCGGCCTGGTGTTTGAGGTGGCATTGTACCAACTCATTTGTCCAGATTTATCACACTACATTATATCATTGAGTGAATATATTTTATTCTCATATAGTGTTATATACAGAAAATGGGTTTCCCTTCCTCTTGGGTGATACAATTAACATAACTACCATTAATAGTGTTATTCTCTATATGAAGCTCTTTACACATTGAGTGTGTCTTACTCACTCGTCCGGCCCAGACCAACAAAATAGTAAAATCTTGTCGCCTTTATGATATTTTGGTCACCTCGGCCAACCGGGCATATGTGAGTTTCTACCAGTCTAACCCTAACCTAACACAAGACACATGGTAAGGTAGTTCGATAGTTTTACTGACCTGTAATGAAGTGTAGGATTTAGTTAGGGTAATGAGCTTAACCTCAATCTATTCTAACCTAACCATCGGAAAGACATTGTTTGGATATCTAGCCTAGCCTAGCCTAACCATACATAGACCCAAACTAAAATTTCACCAAGAAAACTGTCAAAGGAATACTTAAAATGAGTGCATAAACAATAGTACGTAAACAATAGTACATAAACAATAGTACGTAAACAATAGTACGCAAACAATAGTACACAAACAATAGTATGTAAACAATAGTACATAAACAATAGTACATAAACAATAGTACGTAAACAATAGTACGTACTCTCTCGTTGAGTAGTTGTATCTGGTGCTTCTCCGCTTCCAGAAATAATCGCTCTTGCTTCAAATGATGAGCCAACTCGCCTATGTCAGCCTGTAGACTACCCATACTGCTCCAACCCTGTGCAGAAAGGTTAGGTTAGGTTAGTGTTAGGTTAGTGTTAGGTTAGTGTTAGGTTAAGGTAGTGTTAAGGTAGTGTTAGGTTAGTGTTAGGTTAAGGTAGTGTTAGGTTAAGGTAGTGTTAGGTTAAGGTAGTGAGACCTCTATTTAATGAACTATATAGAGATAAAACTCCATTATATCGAGGGTTCGTTAAATAGAGGTTTCAGAAGTAACAAACACCTCTATATAACGGAATTCCCCTCTCTATATAGTTCGTTATATGGAGGTTTTAAAGCTAATGGACACCTCTATATAACGGAACTTTCTCTCTATACAGTCCGTTAAATAGAGATGTTTTATACACTAATGACACCTCTATATAACGGAACTTCCTGTCCATAGTCCGTTAAATAGAGATGTTTTATACACTAATGACACCTCTATATAACGGACTCTCTCTATACAGTCCGTTAAATAGAGGAGTTTTATACACTAATGACACCTCTATATAACGAACTCTCTCTATACAGTCCGTTAAATAGAGGAGTTTTATACACTAATGACACCTCTATATAACGGACTCTCTATACAGTCCGTTAAATAGAGGAGTTTTCTACCCCACCACACACCAGGCTCATATATTAGAGACGTTCCTTTACCTTAGCAGTATATTAAGCCCCTAAGATAGAGGTTAACTGTATGTGGTGGTCGCCGTCCAAGGTCCCTTAAACAGAGAGCCAGGAGCAGATAACCCGAGTGTGTTTCTCTTAACCTCCCACCACTGACACTGAGACCATATTTGTTTACGATCATGAACCTCTCTACTTCTATTACGATCTAGAAAAAAATAATATCGATAAATAAAATCCAAATCTTTATAATTGGAATATATAAAGGATTTAAGTTTGTTATTGTTGTTATAAGAGGATTGGATTCCCTTATGGTGGTTATACTTATGGTGTTTATTTACAGGAACTATATGTGTTTACGATCATGATCCTCTTTCTCTCTATGACAATATGAAAAAAAAAACATCATTATAAAGAATTAAATACTTTTATAAGGAAGTTTTGATCTTATTAAAGAGGATTTAAGAAGATAGGATTGTTTGTGGTGATGATGTTTATGGTATTTATTGTTTACTTGCTGGGGGTAAGGAAAGGATCAGTCACATCAAATCATCGGCAGGAAATGTAACTTCCGGAAGCTACCACAGTCTTCTACCACAGTTGTTAACCTGTTGAGATAGAAGCCTTAGATTAATATTACTCAGTGTAAGTTATCTCACTTCTCTACGTTCTCTCACTTCTCACTTCTCTCAATTAACGTATACAATCTGGACCTCCTTTCTCTCTTACTTTCCTCACTTATTCTCTCTCACTTTCCTCACTTCTCTCTCACTTTCCTCACTTCCTCTCTCTCACTTTCCTCACTTCTCTCTCACTTTCCTCACTTCTCTCTCACTTTCCTCACTTATTCTCTCTCACTTTCCTCACTTATTCTCTCTCACTTTCCTCACTTCCTCTCTCTCACTTTCCTCACTTCTCTCTCACTTTCCTCACTTCTCTCTCACTTTCCTCACTTATTCTCTCTCACTTTCCTCACTTCCTCTCTCTCACTTTCCTCACTTCTCTCACTTTCCTCACTTCTCTCTCACATTCTGTCACTTATTACAGGTAAGAGTATTCACCCATGGCACTAATTACACCTTAATGAGTTTTTTAGGGGGGCCAGTTTACCTGTCTGTCCATAATTAGTCGCTTACCTGTCTCCTTAATTAGTCCCTTACCTGTCTCATTAATTACTCCCTTACCTTCCTTAATTAGTCCCTTACCTGTCTCCTTAATTAGTCCCTTACCTGTCTCCTTAATTAGTCCCTTACCTGTCTCATTAATTAGTCCCTTACCTGTCTCATTAATTACTCCCTTACCTGTGATTTTTCTTACTCATATGTATAAAATGATGAATAGTGAAGATATATGATGAATAGTGAAGATGGATGAGTTTTAATCGTAGTTTATGTAGAGTTTGTCGATATTTTCTCTTGTTGTTAATGGCGTACAGTAAACCATTGCCATTCGCAGGGTTTAGGTTCCCAGGAATGGCGTCAAAAGGCAAAAAACGTGAATAGCAAGTTATACTACCTTAGTGAACTACTGTATACCTATATACTACCTTAGTGAACTACCTGTTAACGGCAAAAGGACTTCCTTCGAGGAAATTTAATGTAAAAATGATTTCAAATATCACGGCAACCAACCCAAGTTACCTGACCAATCTAACTTAACAAGGAAACAAGTTTAGTTTCAGTCATTCCAGTATTGTTATTTAGGTATCCAAACTAACCTAACCAAACCCAACCTAATACTAACCTTACACTACCTTAACCTAATCTAACCCTAAACACTAACCTAACCCAACCCAACCTAACTTAAACCTCTCTCGAACGTCGGTAACTAAAAATCCAAAAAATTCGCTTTATGACCAAAATGACATCACCATTTTTTATCAGCTGGTTGTCGGTACATATTGTCTGTCGTGAGGAAGGGTCTGGCTGGGTCGGTAGTCTTGTTTTTGATAGCGAAGCAGTGTGTGTGTGTGTGTGTGTGTTCCTTCCTGCATTTGTTGATCTACTTGAAGATTGTCGACCCCAGATTACTAAACATACACACAAAAGCACCTGGGATCTAAGTATTTTATTATTTCCTTGTGTATTTATCAGTATATACATGGATCATACATACAGTGATTTATTTGTATACTTACTGTAAGTAGGTGTATACTGTAATGTGGGGAGGGGGTGAGGGAGGAGAGGGGAAGGGGGTGAGGGAGGGGAAGAGGGTGAGGGAGAGGAGGGGGATGAAGAAGGGTTGTATACCAACATCATCGTTCCTGTATAAATGCAACTCTATTAATGACCACATACTTCATTTACCCCCCTAACCTAACCCCTCTCCTCCACCCCCCCCCCCCCCAGTGTACATCAGTATGACGCAGGTGAACAATAACAACCATGGTGGACGGCGTCTCAGCTGAAGACCGGATAAAGGACCTCTTAGAAGAATCCCGCAGCTGCACGTATCCCGAGGATCCTGCGGGCATCAGGCTACGGTACAAGGACACAGCGTATGTCCTCTTCAAGGTATGTGGACATGGTAGTTATCCTCTTATGATATGAGGGCATGGTAGTGTTAGGTTAGTGTTAGTTTAGTAAAGATAATACAGTAATAATAAAAATACAGTATTGTATTTGTATTATTTAACTGTAGTCTACTGTATTTTGTTCTTATTGTATTTAAACTCGTAGCTAAGAATGGTTCAATATGTACAGTAAAGATTTGGTGTTTCATTAATATTTGACACAAAGTTTTCAAGATGATTTTTGTCGGAAAATTCGGGGAAAAAATCCCGATTTCCATCTCTGAAACCCGGGGAAAAAAGAACTTCCCCATCCCCGGAATTCTCCGGATATCGGGAAAATTTTCTCATAATTCTTCGGATAATCTGCCCCTCGGATAATTATCATTCCCAGAGCCGGAATTTTTTTTTAAATTCCGGCTCTGGGAATGATAATTATCCGAAAGATTTCAACTCCACCCATCGGAGAGTTACTGTTTGGAGGGATTCCGGCCAATTAGAGTTATTACTGTAAAGTATAGTCTCGATATACGCGGATTTGGTTTACGCGTTTGTTCATTTACGCGGCACCTTGCCAGAATGAAAATTTTAAGTTACGCGGTTCATTCCATCATTTACGCGGGAAGCGGCGCGGGGAGGGTGATCATTAGGTCGCTCTTATGTTATCGCTGACGTCATATGACGTATCGGACTGTGATTGGGCCACGCATCCTTACCTCCCTCCGCCGCTAGCTATGATTGGTCTAATGTAACGTGACGTGCCCTGCCACCAGAGGGAAGAAGTCGCTGACCTAGCCGGGCCATTCTCATTGTTCTCAGTCTCCGCGTATACAGTTCTCTCTTGTGCCCGCTATTCCTCTCACAATGGCTTCCGCTGAACCCCCACCACCCCAGAGAAACCTTGGACTACCTGGACCAAGCCATGATTATGTGAAGGAAGTCATTGAGTTGGGGGAGAAAATCAAGCTCATCCTTGACAAAGCCACAGTCAAGCATGGGTATGAAGTGTCTAATAACCTTCTGTCAAAAATTATGGAGCCGTATGTCCAGATGTATCACGACAACATCAATGCTAGTCGTCAACGTAGTATTACGGACTTGTTCGCCCGCAACCCACCACAGCCACAGCCAGCCCAAGTCAGTGATAGTGACAGTGAGGATATGGACTTTGAGTAGTTTATCAGGGAGGCCCTGCAAACCTCTGCGAGTAGTGAAAGTGATTCACCGGAGGGCAACTAATCTGCCCTCTGCCTCGGAACCAGCCGCCATCCCCGTATGCCGACCCATCTCTTGTACTAACGTAAGTGTTAAGCACCTTTATTGTAAAGTAGTGTAGTTTTTTATTTAGATATTATGTGTGTGCATACCATCATAAAATTAAGATGTTATTTTGACTACAAGGTACGTATTGTGTCGGAAAAAGTGGAGTTTGGGGGTCGGCCCAGTCTCTATTTCAATTAATCCCATATGTTCTGTTATTTCATATGCGCGTTTCTCGTTTTACGCGAACCTCCACGGGTTCAATTGACCGCGTAAATGGAGACTATACTGTATATTAAAATCTTATTTGTAGGTCAAGAAAAGTTTTTATTATCGGAAGTTTATGAGACGATTCTTTAGCTGTTAAAATATTCCTTAGGTAATTTATTCTAACCAACAAATTTTATTCTAGTCAACAACATATGTATGGTACAGTACTGAAGGCATGGTACAGTACTGAAGGCATGATACAGTACCCTTCGCTTGGCTGTTTGTCTTGATTCCTATGGTACATCTGTAATCCTATGGTACACATGTAAGTGACTGTGTGTATATTTGTACACACAGTTAAAAAAAATTCGCACATGGGAGGCCGGGTATGTGTGTCTGTATGGTAGAGGTTCCCACGTACAGGGCCATATGGTAGGGCCATATTAGTTATGGCCCATAGGACTGCCATAGTATCATCAACACTACTACAATTTACATGAATTATATTAGTTCACTATTTTGTTAGCTTGGGTCTCACTGTATTAGAGTGTGTTTGGAGGTTTAGCTTCTGAATGGTATAATACAGTAAGCTCCTCTATTATATGCTGGGGGAAAATACGATACAAAATGGAGGGAAATGGGATACAAAATGAGAGAAAAATAGGGTACAAAATGGGGGGAAAAATAGGGGGAAAATAGGGTACAAAATGGGAAAAAATGGGGTACATCCCATAACCTAAAATTAAAATGTTCCAAACCTATTTTCAAGACAAAACGAATCAATATTATGTATAAATTAGTAGATACAATAAGTAATAGATTCATTGTAATTGGTAGACAAGATGATAGAACTGGTGGATGATAAATATTGGTACTATATGAAGGCTGTCACTAGTTACATGTAAAGACCGTGGATGATAAATATTGGTACTCTATGAAGGCTGTCACTAGTTACATGTAAAGACCATGGATGATAAATATTGGTACTATATGAAGGCTGTCACTAGTTACATATAAAGACCATGGATGATAAATATTGGGACTATATGAAGGCTGTCACTAGTTACATGTAAAGACCATGGATGATAAATATTGGTACTATATGAAGGCTGTCACTAGTTACATGTAAAGACCATGGATGATAAATATTGGTACTATATGAAGGCTGTCACTAGTTACATGTAAAGACCATGGATGATAAATATTGGTACTATATGAAGGCTGTCACTAGTTACATGTAAAGACCATGGATGATAAACATTGATATTATAGACTCTCTTATACCTTACTGTAACATATTAGTTAAGAAATATAATAAAGACTCTTCCTAGATTCATATATATCAATAACTTACTGTAGATATTTGTTAAGAAATATAATATGGTCACCCCCTAGACTGTAAATAATAAACGACCTGTCAACACCAAGTTATTTACATTTCCAGCAATCTGTGGAGGACAACGACGTCAGGAATTACCTCACATTCGGTACGCGCAGATCGTCGTCCGTCAGCCAGTACGGTAACACCCCCATAGTCGTACGCAAGTCGCGCAGTTCGAACGGGGAACTGTCAACCGTGGTGGAACAGGTGCCTTCCTTGAGGGGTCGGTCGTCTGTGAGCGATTACACTTTGGTGGATGCTAAGACGAGGGACTCAGACGAGGACTCCAACGACACTGCTGACGACTTGAGTTCACACAAGTTTAAGGACATAGCCGAGGGGAATGAATCCACTGGAGAGATAGAAAGTCCCGGTGATTTAAGAGACGACAAAAACAAGAAACCGAATGAAAATGGGAAGCATAAAAGTCCCGATGGTTTAATAGATGATAAAAGCAATAAATCGAATGAAAATGGAAAACATAATCACGAACGGGAAGTTACTAAAAATGGAGAAAGTGACGTCAGATCCGACTCCACGCCTGTCGGGCAAAACGACGCGAGTTCCATCGAGATACAGACGAGAGAACATGACAACAGGAAGAGTTTCAGCCATTATGATCTACCTATACAGAGGCTCGACCAAGTCCCTCCTGAAGAAGAGGAGGTTGAGACTTGTACCGGTGGAAGACAGGAAGAGGAGGAGGAGGAAGAGAGAACCCCAGAAGACTCGGATCAGAGAACGTCAGAGCCTGGAAGGTCAGGTCACCAGCGAACCCCGCAAGAGCTTGGAGGGTTAGGTCACCAGCGAACCCCACAAGAGCTTGGAGGGTCAGGTCACCACCACAGACACAACAAAGAGGTGCGAGGGAAGAGTGTATTATCCCCAAAATCCGAATATAACGGTGAAAATCCCACATCCTGCCACGACAACAACAGCTCTCTTATCACCGGGGGTCAACACAACGCTGCGTCTGGGGTAAACGACGACTCCCAGGCAAATGAATCTCGCTGGATAAGTCAAACTCCAAATAGTCTTGGGTTAGATCACGAGGCTGTTTTGAGAGCTTATATCGAACAGTCGTCGAGCGTAAACAAAGCAACGAGCGACGGGCAGAATAAGTCGGGTCGTCCGCACGTCGACGAAGAGAGAGCCTCCGACGGATTCGATCTTGTCGAGTTGAAAATAGTCGAACCCATCGACGATTCCCGCGCCGTCGATGCGGCCGGCGAAGGTTTAAACGATTCGGGTGCACGAAAGACCGTCACTACCGATATCCTGAACTACGACGGCGAAGACGTGACGTTCATCGACGCCAGCTCCCCCACGCTGGTGAGGACCAAGATCATATACCAACCGTCCTTAGAATGGAGTCAGGAATTGCCTCAGGTGAACCACGGCGGTAGAACACCAACACCGTCGTCGCCGGCGGTGATATCTACGCCTACGCCGCCAAAATGCAGAGGTAAGAGTCTCGGGGAGTCTTCTCCGCCACAGTTGGGGAGATGGTCGCGTACGGAGAGCCTACAGCACCTGAGGGGAGAGAGCGTAGAAGACCTCAGTAAGTATTTAGAGATCGAGAACCACAGCGTCCTGCTGGGCCTCCCTATAAGGAGTCCTACTCCCCCCAAGAGGAGCCCCAGGAGATCCCCCAGAGTACCCCGGGGCAGCAGGGACAAGAACAAACTGCGGCAGTCGTCGGCGGCGCTCTCTACGGACGAGGAGTCGCGAGAGAACGACCCCAATGGGACGAGGTCCGCTTCCCCCTCGTCCCAGTCCGGAGAAACGTCGAGGTTTTTTTCCTTTTCCCTCAAGAAGGAAAAGAGTAAAAGTGCTTCGTCATTGACCCCAAAGAGAGCGAGAGGTAACAGATTGTCCTCCGTAAAGATCGACGACGACGGCGGAGACCCGGGCGTCGTTAACCCAGTCGTCGTTGGGGATAAACTACTCGACGGCCAGTTCGAATCCGCCGGGAAGAGGGTCGGCGTCCGTAGCATGGTGATCGACGGCACCATCAAGCGCAACTTCATCGTGATCCATCCGTCGGACGACTCGGAGACCATCGGACTAGCCCCGCTCTCCCCGACGTCCAACAACAACAACAACAACACCTCGTCGGTGATGAACACCTCCACGGCTTTCTCCAGCGTTAAGTCCCACATAACCGGACGGAGGCTCAACAACAACCTGGAATCCGTGAAGAGAAGAATAATATCCTCGAAGGGCGACCTGAGGGAAGGCCTGGCGGACGCTCCCGGAGGCTCGTCCAACTCGGGGCTCAAAACGTCCAAGAGTCTGAGAGCCAAGAAGACCGTAAACATCGTGGAACATAGGCCCTTGGGGAGTTCTCGTAGCCTGTCTAGCGACCCGACGTGTTCGAGCGTCGCGGATTCGCAGGTGCTCTTCAGGTCGCCCCTAGCAACGTCCGAAATAGACTGCGATTCGGTTAACGATCGTCTGCAGAGGCTCAACGACGATGATGATGCTGCTGCCTCCGCCCCCCCCTCCAGAACGGTATCAAAACTCTGTGTAGTTATGTGAGTGATTTTAAAAATATGATAAATTGAATATTTTTGGAAAATTATAAAAAAATAAGTTGATCTAAAAACTAAAAAAAAATATATATATAGTATATATATCTCCCGATCGACTTAATTGCTTCCTTTGGGGTTTTTTTTTTCGCACAATGAATAAATCAAATACACAAAATAAAGAGTAAGTTCATCCCATGTGGTAGCTATGTATATATATGTATACTGTATATGGTGTAGTGTACGTCACAAGCTGTACTGACTGTGGGGGGGGGGGGGGGAAGTTTACCCCCCTGATATTATTGTGATTGAAGTTTTTCCCTAAATTACCGTGATTGAGTTTTTTCCCTAAATTACCATGATTGAATTGTTTTACCCAGAATGATAAGAAGAAAAAACAGGGTTACAGTACTTTGTGATTTACGATGATAATGATATGATGATGATAATAATGATGTGAAGATGATAATGATGACTGATAATGACAGCCATTATTTTATTAACTTGATTTACTGTTTATTTATTCACAAGTATTTACCTGGATGTATAGAGATCATTTACCTGGATTTAATATGTCTGTATATCTTCCCTGATTCATTATGACCCTTAATGATGTTACGGCCCTTAATGCCATTACGATCCTTAACGACCTCATTGTGACCCTTAACGACTTCAATACGACCCTTAACACAAGATAAAAAGATCCTATAATGACCTGTTAAGAGTGATTTGTCCTATCAGTTATATATATCAAGTCTATAATTGTTTCTTTATTATAGGACGTTGTTATAGGTAGTGGTACTGAAAATGACCCTTAATGACCCTTAACACGAGATAAAAAGATCCTGTAATGACCTGTTAAGAGTTAGTTGTCCTATCAGTTATATATATCAAGTCTATAATTGTTTATTATAGGACGTTGTTATAGGTAGTTGGAAGGTGATTATAGGTCAGTAGTAGTTAATACATTCGTTCAAGAGTAATTGATGACCTATTATTGTATAGAGTCTTGTAACTGGAGTCTACTCTTATGGTGATAATTATACCGATTGATAGAGTATAATTAACCCTCATAGTTTTTTTTTGACCTCTTGGAATCTTATAAATGGAGTCTAATTTGTCTAACTGGGAGAGTATAATGGAACAATACTGTATGTTTTTTGACCTCTTGCATTATATGGAGTCTTATTGGTGGCGTTATACTTATTGACAAAGTATAATGAAGCCTTATTTGTTGTTGGAGTCTTATATATGGAGTCTAATTGGTCAACCTGGTGGTGTTATACCTATTGCCAGAGCATTATTAAGGCTAATAGGTTTGTCTTTGTATTATTTGTGCTCCCATTATGCTTAAGTACTTGAAATAGGTCTCTAATATATCACACTCGCTCCGGGAAATATCTCTATGGAAAGGTGAGACGAATTTCAAAACAAGCGCCTCGACTCTCGGTGTGTCGGAAGGAACATCATATTCATTCTTCATTTACTGTCGTTTTCGTCTCGTAGCACAAACTCGTCAAGATATTTTAGGGAGCGTGTGTACAGAGGGGGCTGTGTACTAAGGGAGAATACCACACAGGAATGTTTTCAATTATCCTAGTTGATACGTCCCACAGAATAGACTCTTGACGTTTTTATACAATATTTTTAGTTTTATTTCTATATATAAATGTAACTTTGTTTGTACATATTTTTTTAAAACTGTCTTGGCTTGACAATATAATCTAGGCAGCCATTTTAATTGTGTTCATTGCCCTTTTTTGTACTGTACATGATTTATAAAACTGTCTTTGATTAAAAAATAAAATCTAGATAGCCATTTTAATTCTATTCATTGCCTTATAAAAAAAATATATTGACTAAAATGACGGCACAATTTTTTTTTTATGAGATGATATAATTTGGTTGTGAATTTAAGCTCAATTTAGATGTATTAGGATGGATGACTAAACTAACTGATGTATCATTATGGCAAGGAGGGACTATGCTTAGATTAATACATTAAATACTACCAGATGACCTTTGACCCCTTTAATACAACGAGGGTCATTGCCGAGTGACCTTTAATTGATCGTTATTGACATCGTTACACTCGTCTACCACCTCTAGCTAACGAGTTCTGTCACGTATAGATATTAATTGCATGATATTGATAGGATGTGGGCTGAACAATTTACGCGGTAGTTAAGGATCGTTCGCTTTGTCTGGTGTAATTGGGAGGGTATTTAACAAGTTTGGCATAATAGGGACTGTGCTCATTGCATCCCAGCTACTGTAATTGGGATGGTGTTTTTTATGTTCCAGGTCTAATTGGGACTGTGCTAGTTATACTCCACCTAATTGGGACCGTACTGTAATGGGTAAAATTGTCATTTCGGTTGTCAACCTATTTGGAAGTGTTGAAATAAAATGTTTTTCCGGTGTTTTTTGAGGCGTTTGGGATCTGACCTGACCTAACATAACGTAATCTAACATAACCTAACATAACCAAAGCCACCCTAAGATTACCGAAAAGATAATACTATTTTTTTATTCATTAGTATTCTGGGGTCACTAAGTCTAAGGGGATAACTTAACTCTATTCTTAATTTCTAAGGGTTGCTGCCACCAGACCCCCTCTGGGCAGTAGGTCGTTAGGTAGCAGGCAGAATGGATTAGGCATTGGGTTAGGTTTTTCATTGACCAGCTCGATAAGGGAAAAGAAGGGTGAAACCATAACATGTCTTAACTAAATTATTCCTTATAAAACATACTGCATTCAGGTAAAATACAAATGAGTTGGCCTTCCTCAGAAGAACAACGATGGTTTTGGTTACCCTTCTTACAAGCACACTCAACACGACAGACTGCTCCACCTGTATGGAATATAGCACCTTAGGTCATCATATATAGTAACACCATCTCACCTCCCTGTAGCACCAGCTCACCACACCTGCAAGTATGGGACTCCTTGTAATTTCTAGGTACACATATCAGGCACCTCGGTCACACACCGTCCTCAGTGGGCAGAGACGAGGGCTACACCCAGAGACATGCCAGTACTGTTTCTATGCCTGGCATTATAGGTCGCTCCAAGTGACGACTGCAGAGTTTCTCAACATTTCCTTATTTATTCCTACTCATTTGGGGTGGTATGCTGGGAATCCACAGGTTCACAGTGGAATAGCCTAGCTGGTAGTCATCATCTCACATGGTGGGACGGTCACAGGGATAATGGCCGCCGCCCAGCAAGGCACTCCGACCGCGTGGGACCTGAGGTGATGGGAGGACGCAGGATACTCAGGAATAATGCCTGATGGGCCGTTATCACCCACCCCAACACATCCCTATTTCACTTTATGCATCAAGCAAGGTTTTAAACTGTAGTAACTGCTATATAAGCCTTTTTTAGGGCGGGATGTAGCCTGATGGAGGACACTGACCTGAGGTGATGGGAGGACACAGGATACTGAGGTCAGTGCCCTGCCACTCCTAACCGCGTAGGCCTACAGTTTCCAATCTTTAATTTTTACTTTGATTTCTTATGGTTCTCACATCTCCATTTTCCCGTTTATTGTGACCTGGTGTCTTATAAATCCATACTTTAATCCTAATTTACATACTAGAATACGGTTCGGACTTGACAGTTCTTGGGGAAATTAAGTGGGCTATATGAATAACTCACACCTGTAGGCCGGGTACAAGGGACGCTGCCTTGAAACAAAAGCCGAATGTTCAGAACATGGGTATCCACTTCACTTAAAATTGTAATTAGGGATCCTCCCCTCACATATTGCACTACTTGAACACAGACATAAGATTCTCTGATCACTGTGCATGTCGTGGGTATGCGCCACCCGAGGATACGAGGTGTATTAAGTTCACACCGATGCATACAAGATATTTCCTTTCAAGTATAGTTTCTGGGTCACTTCCAACACCTCACATAGTTCTGATACATTTATCCTTTTTCCAGATCATTGTTCTCATGTATTTTCATATGATATCTACGGAAGTTATGTTCGTTACACGTTCACAGACATAAATAGTATGACCTTCAAACCACAATCCACACTTAGTCCTACAGTACACGAGTCCGGCTCAACTGGACTTCCCCAATCATCTTATGGATACCTTGAGTTCTCCTTAATGCTATGAATACATACAATTAATATTATATAACCGTACCTGGGTACAATACAACACATGATTCAGTAATATTGAGTTATCCTTTATCAATGTTTCCCGTTCTCTGAGATTCTACAAGCACGGTGGCTTTGAATGTTATGTAGCGTAATATGAATTAATGTTTTTTTTTAGGAATGACAATGATATGTGCAGTACATCTATACCATGGACACTATACCAAGGACACTATACTATGGCCACTATACCAGGGCCACTATACCATGGCCACTACACCGGGTCCACTATAGCAGGGCACAGATATACCAAGACACCATAACTTATGATGAACTTACATAGCCAAACAAAACAAAGTGAAGCTATAATAATCAAAAGCTATAATGGTGCATCATATAATTATACTGTGATTATAGACTGCTCAGATGATTATAGACTGTGCTGAGATAATTAATGTATTCTTTGGTCAACATTTAATTAGTGAATAAAATATGTAGTGATTGTTATACCTCTGTTTATGATTACTGTATAGAAGGTTTGTTTTTATATATACTGGACTGTATATGTAAGTATATATACAGTACAGTACAGTATATATAAAAAAAACAAACATATATACTTGTACATAGAAGCAACAATCAATCAGTTGCTTCACATAGCTTTTATTTGTTCATATATACTTGTACATGGAAGCAAAAATCATTCAATTGCTTCACATAGCCTTTATGGATACAACTATAACACAATGTATCTTTCAGTTGCTTTATATAGCCTTTATTTGTATGAATTGTTGTTCCCTCATAATTAGCCATAAAGGAAAAAGAACTTAGAATCTTGTGTTTGTAAAGACAAGAGGAGTTCTTTGTCTTGGCTGCCACTTGATGGTATCCACGCTCTCTCAAATGATGGGTATTGTATTTGTGAAAAGTCTACGCTATTAGTTTATGTAATTTACACCTCGTTCTGTTGACTAATGTGTTTATATTGGTTAGAGTGTAAGAGCAAGATGGAAACTGCTCTACTGATGCTTATTGTATTCTTGAAAAGTCCGCAAGGTTGGTTTTTAATCTTTTATCAGTGAGTAAGTAAAGTAAAACCCCATATTTCACGATACAGTAGCCCCTTTGCAGTAAGCAGATGGTAGCTAGCTTGTGAGCCTTTTACCACAGCACAATGAGTCACCCCCACACAGCATCTGGTGTTGTATTCTCAAAACTTTAGTGTTTCTGTGTGAAACTGGCTCCTAAAAGACTGTTGTCAGTGCTAGTGATGCTAGTGGAGTGAAATGTAAAAGGCACAAGTCAGTGATGACCCTGACAAAGAAAGTTGTATTATTAGATAAGTTAAACGAGGTGGGTGAGTCCTGCTGCTGCCCTGGCTGGTGAGTTGTTTGGTATAGGTATACAGTAGTTCACTAAGGTAGTATATAGGTATACAGTAGTTCACTAAGGTAGTATAACTTACTATTCACGTTTTTTGCCTTTTGACGCCATTCCTGGGAACCTAAACCCTGCGAATAACAAGAATTTACTGTACATCGAATAATATTTGGATCTCTAGAAAAATAAATAACAAATTCTCAGGGACATATTAAATACTAACAGAAAAGTGAAAATTTGTTACTTGTTTGAAGAAAGGTAGGTCGCAAAGGTAGGTGGCATAGGTAGGTGGCATAGGTAGGTGGCAAAGGTAGGTGGCATAGGTAGGTGGCAAAGGTGGGTGGCGTAGGTAGGTGGCAACTTCGATATACAATGTTTTCAGTAAGATTTTCCTTGGAGATTGGATCAACTAGAGCACTGCAGTAGACACTTGAGTTAATATATTATACTGTCTTTACTTTTTATGTTTGCTTGTGGTGTGTGTCTCTGTCTGTCTGTTGATCTCTCTGTCTGTCTGTCTGCCTGTTGTCTGTCTATCTTTCTCTCCTTTACTTAGCATAAATAATAACTCTATTCTACATACATACATATTGGCAGAAAGATGAAGAATTTAGATAATTTTAAGATAAATGGCTTTAATTTTGTTGATTTCATACATACATACATACATACATACATATCAATAGACTGACTGTTGTTTTTGGGTACACATACACATAGTACTTACATACCTACAGACATGCAAAAAAACTCTATGTGGACACCCAACGCTCTATGTTGCTGAGGGCGCACAGTATAGTGTAGTGTGTTGTGTTGTAGTGTAGTACTAGTGAAGGGGTCTGTACATATAACCTGGCGAGCTCCTGTAAACACACTACTGAAGGGGACTCTACAGTACTATACATTGGTTAAGTTACGTTAGGTTGTCTCTCTACGGCCCTCATTATGCGTCTCTGTTCAACTCTCTCATCGGTAACATTAAAAGTTCCTTAATCCCGCAGCTACTTGCCTAAAGTCTCCTCCATACCTGTGTTACTTGAGTGGCAACTGTTCCAACTAAAAGTTCCTTAATCCTGTAGCTACTTGCCTTAAGTCTCCCCCGTATCTGTGTTACTTAAGTGGGAACTGTTCCTACTTAGTCATGTAAGGTTTGTTTTGATGACAGTTTTGTATACAGATGTTTTTTCAGGTTTAATAATGTATTTAATATCGTCCATTTGATTTATAATTTAGATTTTCGATTTTGTTTGATGATTTCTCTTGGTAAAATCACCAATCATCACCCTGATTTACACCCACATCATCCACACCATCCACATATTTAATTTATCCATTGATTATTAACTACATCAGTGAATCTTTAAAGAGGATATTTTATAAACTGATCAAGGTAGAGTCACTCACTGATGAGAAATACACTTAATATACAGCACAGTATTGTATTATGCTCTATAGTAATGTATATCAGGCTTGAGAAATATTTATGTCAAGTGGTCAGGATTTCTGGATTTGGGGTCATTTAGGGTCAGATATATAAAATTTGGATACATCTAGTAGGGTTAGGAGAGGGAAGGGGAAGAGAGGAGAGAGGGAGGGAAGGAGAGGGGGTAGTGTATTGGTTACATGCTGGGGACTGTACTTGTATGGCCCACTGGACACATTGTCCCCAAAAAAACTCATGACTAGCTAAGAAATTAAAATCATAAGCTGATATACTGAGGTGAAAAAACTGCTCTTGGTATCAGATGATCAAAACATTGGCATAAAATATCAATAATGATTATAATATACAATTTGATATAGTAACTATATATACTATAGATAATAATAATAGCATTTGTTAGATACATTAGGTTTAAATACAGTAAAAAACCCAATTAATCCCGACTAATATCTCGTAATCCAGATTGAGTCCGGAGTAACGTGAAATAAATCCGGATAAACCCAGGTGGTGGTAAAAAATTAATAAATATTTATGAATCGCTAATCTACGGTATAATATGTATAATTATTTTACAAACTGGATAAAAAGTATTTACTGTACCACAAAGTTGATGATGATGATGATAGTAAATTTCTGTTCTCCATCAAAACTTCTCCTCCAGGCAGACAGTCACACGTTTATCTTGTAGAACAGCTAAACTTGTTCTTCAAGCTAAACACACCTTTCTGTCCCTCTTCCGACTTCCTTATGAAGTTGTATTACCTTTGGATATCATGATAATTACCTCGCCCACAAAGTCACAAATCATCCACAGGTGTTGAGATATCCACACACACAAGGTCTCAGGTCTGTAGTAACATGACTGACATGTAAATACAAAGCATGTCTCTAGTGGTGACTCGCTGGTGTTCGTGTGTGCTTGATATTAAAGCCGGATTATTCTTAGCTTATCCATCTTGGCTAATCCACAGGCTTTTCTGGATTAAATATCCCCCCCCCCCCCTTTTCAGAAACTGCTTTATATGGAAATCCACCTAATATTAATTTGATTGGATTCCCCCTCCACCCAGGTTATTTGTCCGGATTAAAAGGATTTATTTAATGTTTCTCAGTTTCGTGTTTGATGTGCCCTAACAGGTATTGTCTTGTGTTAATGAAACAGATTATAGTTGATCAATTCCTGTCTATAATTGATAAATTTTTGTCTATAGTTGATCAATTTCTGTCTATAGTCCACCCGAGGATTAATATCATCAACTACAGGTAGATATCCTAATTTAGTTAGTTAGCTTACCTGTTGAACAATTTGTACTTGTATGGGTCAGCTTACCCTCTGACCTGACTGCTGCGGTGCTTTTTGAAGATTAGTAGAGTCATTACCTAATACCTGACCATTGTGGACTTGATCTCACCCTCCTCTGCATATATATATACACCTTGTTTTGTACTTCTCCTTAGTCTGTACTCACCCAAAGATGTGAATTACACAAAAGCGCTTGGGAACTTCGTGTTTTCTTCTTTCCTGGTGGTTATCAGCATATATATATATATATATATATATATATATATATATACACACAGTAATACCCTGCTTTACGCGGTTTCGCATTTACACGGTACCTCGCCAGAACCGGACTTTCACTTTACGCGGTGCATCTACTAATAAACGCGGGAAGCGGCGCGGGCAGGATGCGCACAAGGTCGCCCAGTCATCAAAACATTACCGAGTTCTTCACCCGCCACCCACCACAGCCGGCCCAAGTCAGTGATAGTGAGGATATGGACTTTGAGGGGTTTGACAAAGAGGCCCTGCAAGCCTATGTGGTGGATAGTGATACAAGTGATACAGGAGAGGGCCAATAATCTGCCCTCTGCCTCGGAACCAACCCCCCATCCCCGTGTGCCCAGCCATCTTTTCTACTAATGTAAGTGTTAAAAAAACTATTATTATTGATATTTCTCTTAATTATTAATTGTGTGTGCATACCATCATAAAATTAAGATGTAATTTTTACTACAACGTAGGTATTGTGTCTGAAAAAGTGGAGTTTCAGGGTCGGGCCAGTCTCTATTGGAATTGATCCCATCTGTTCTGTTGTTCACTTTACCCGGTTTTCACTTTCCGCGGTACCCCATGGGTTCAATTGACTGCGTAAATCGGGGTAGTATTGTAGGGTGTTTTAAATTCAGCTTCAACCATTTATATTTAAGTAGCAATTGTTAAGTTGACCTTATGTTGATGTAATGATGTGTTCTTTATTTTTACAATATTATTAGTGTTTTTCTGATTAATGGTGGATTATTACAATATTGACCTGAGATTTGTTTAAGTAGCCACCATTATTATTATTAGCCAGAAGGAAGGAAGGAAGGATATTATAATACTAACATTATACCATTAAAAGCTTTCATTTTTGTTCCCTGGCTTTACTGTGCTTTCAATTTTAGTCTGTTCAATATTTTTTTTTAAGAATTGCATTACTATTTCAGTCAACTTTGGCATTGTTTTTAATTCTGATTTTACTTCTTGATATAAAAAAAGTAAAATACGTCAAGATTGATAAACTTTTTTTTGTGCAGTTGTTGGGATTTTAATATGTGAGTGCGACTTAAGCAGCAGTCTCCCTGTTTTAGCTTTGTGATTTACAGTAAAAAATTGGTTGGATTAAAATGACAGTGTAAATGTTTAGTAGATTTATTATTTTATTATAGACACTTGAGAAAAGGCATCAGAATGGCATATTATATTTTGGAGGTGACAGTTAAAAAAAAAAAAAAAGGACACACAAATGGTCATTAACCTTTGACCTTTAGGTGTAGTATCATGGTATTGCAAGACTGTCAGAATTATTATTTGCATAGTTAAAACACCAGTGGAGTTATGTACAGTACCATCCAGTTTCTGATTGCATTTCCTCTCTTGCCTTTTATTCTTTGGTCTGTTGATCAGTATATTGTTTTAAAAGATAATATACCAGTATGTCTATAATAGGAAAATATATATTATTATTATATATATATATATATATATTAGTATAAAAATAGCAACAAGAGTTATTTGATACTGAACAGGAGGTGTTTTTGTAAATTCTTATCTTTACAATAAAAAAATCATACATTATTTTTTTGGGTGTTCGTGATTAGGTTTCATTTAAGTCCAGTTTGTAATTTATCTCGGTAAACTTATATAATGATGAAAGACCAGCAATAGTTCTTTCTTTATATACCATAAATGTAATTCAGATATAATATATGGTCAGTATTTTCTATTGTGTTCAAAATTATCTTTCTTCTCTCTCTTGTAAAAATTTTAACACCAATTTGTAAGTTACAATAACATATAAAGACAAATTTATGTGTTTGTAAAAAAAATCAACGTAGTAAATCTGGACTCGTTTTATCTCCCCTGAAAGAGAGTTTTATATACACAAAAAAAAAAAATACGGCAATTAATTCTTAGTACAGTAGTGTGTTTTTTGGCAAGACAGACAGATGGTGATGGCAGCTTGGCCTTGAAGTTTGTGGATTTTATATTTTTCTACGGTATGTGACATCTCGTTATATAAGTGTTTACAGCCCCAGTGTATTGTTTACGGCCACAGTGTATTGTTTATGGCCCCAGTGTATTGTTTATGGCCCAAGTGCATTGTTTACGGCATACAATGTATTGTTTACGGCCCCAGTGTGTTATTTATAGCCTCGGTGTATTGTTTATGGCCTCAGTATTGTTTACGGCCTACAATGTATCGTTTGTGGCCTCAGTGTGTTATTTATGGCCTCAGTGTATTGTTTACGGCCTACAATGTATTGTTTACGGCCCCAGTGTGTTATTTATAGCCTCGGTGTATTGTTTATGGCCTCAGTATTGTTTACGGCCTACAATGTATCGTTTGTGGCCTCAGTGTGTTATTTATGGCCTCAGTGTATTGTTTACGGCCTACAATTTACATATTAAAAATTCATTTGAACTTTTATGAAATCTTAATATAAATCCTACATAATTTACAACAGCGACTAATTAATGTATTTTTTTGTGCATTATAAACAGAATTAGGTGTAGTAGTAGTAGTAGTAGTAATTGTACAGTACTATATATTATGACCAAATTACTACGTACATCATTTATGGGTAAAAGTTTATATTGAATAAGTTATATTTTTTTACACTTTAGTAACTGTATACAGATTTTTTTTTTTACATAGAAGTGAAATGTAAAGACTGAGAAATGTAAACATGTAAAAAAATTAAAGACTTTCCTCGTCTATAGGTAAAAGTAACGGTGTCATGGAAGAGGTCTACTTTCTTTACTCGCTACAATAACCTATGGAAGCTCTGAGGAATGAAGCTGCATAGATAAACCAATTCATAGGTGTTAAATAGGTAAATTACTTCATAGATGTTATACTGTATAGGTAAACCAATTCATAGGTCTTAAATAGGCAAATAATTCATAGATCTCAAATAGGTAAACCAATTCATAGGTGCTAAATAAGTAAAATAATTCATAGATCTCAAATAGGTTAAAACAAATCATAGGTGTCAAATAGGTTACATTTTCTTTCGTACATAAAGGATCCAAAAATATAGTGAGCTACATTTTTATTCTGAGATACATACAGAGTTGGGATGAATCCATAATATAAATAGATGTAGACTTTTTAGTAACTATTATTTTTTAGAAGTCTTTGTAATAAAAACCTATCAAACATCTTTCTTTTTTGTTGTTTCCCTCCAGCTCTTGTTAAAAAACTCTTTCAGTCTATGAGTCAGTCAGTCAGTCTGAACATGTGAATAATAATAATAATCATCTATTAACTATATCGAAAGACAGTTTTTCCCCTAGGAGACATTATCAAAGACTCATCAGATTTAATACTTAATTTACAGAAAAAAAAATCGTCAAAATTTTTTGGGGGAATAAATTACGTTATAAAAAAACATCAATCGTGTTTTTTTTTATCACAATAATAATCTGGGATATGATATGGTTAAATAATTTACTGATGAGACTATGGGGCCTTAATAATAATAATAATATACTCTATATCATATTCAACATTGACTTTGTACAATTATTTACAGTTATAAAGTTTTAAAGCTGAGAAAAAACGAAAGACAAAGAGGAAGATTTTGTTTAATTCTTTATTACCTGATGTTTTTGTTATTCCTCTGTTTGGCCTTTTATTTTGTGAAGTAGCCGACCGGCCATTATCCACGGCAGTAGTCGACAAATGGCTTACCTTCAGAAAATGTCTATGAACCTAATATAACTATTTAGAATAAAGCAACATTGTTTTTTACAGAAATATCCTTTTTTTTTTTTTTATTCCAATATATTTAAACTTCTTAAGATGATGTTTAATTTAAAAAAATATATATCAGGTTTTTTTTTATTGTTTAGTCCAATAAAATGAAATAAAAACATTTTCTGAATGTATCCATTAGTCTTGGTTATTTAATTAAGCCTCACATTCGGGAGGAAATAGTGACTGGGGGGGGGGGGGGGCTTTACACCTTCGTAGTAATGACATGTGAACTGTTAGTCAGCGGAGAGTGAAGCTGATGTCGGTTTGTGCCGGTTGGCCTTTTAAAAAACCCATTGGCTTTTTTCTAAATCTGGTTGGCCTTTTTATACCCAAAGTATTTATAAAACTTCAAAAGAAATCTACTAAACAACTCCCAGTAACACAAAACAACCTAACCAAACTACTGGGATAAGATTCTGCCACAAACAACCACAATCCAACTCACGAAGCCTTTTCCCCACAAATCAAAACAGTGTGATGTATCGGATCTTTTGCCAAACAAACACTTTGGCTAATAAACAAATAAGCTCTCATCTCTCTCTACTCCTGGTACCGAGGACTTTAGAAACCCTATTTACTTTAAGACATCCGCTAACTGGTTATGCCGAGTAATATTGCAGCGCTGTGAGTAATATTGCAGCACTGTGAGTAGTAATATTTCAGCACTGTGAGTAATATTGCAGCACTGAGTAATAATATTCCAGCACTGTGAGTAGTAATATCCTAGCACTGTGAGTAGTAATATTCCAGCACTGTGAGTAGCAATATTTCAGCACTGAGTAATATCCCAGTGGTGAGGAATGAAGGAAGAATGAAGTTGTTATTAAATAAAAGAATAAGACTATAAAGATACAATGAAGCCATAGTTATCATCTAGGTTATATAGGAGATAACAAGCTGATAACTGTGATAACTTTATCCCTTCCTAACTAAAAAAAAAAAAAAAAATACCCCACTTATTTGACAAAGTCCTGTACATAAACTTCCTTCCACTCAAACACCATTTTTCTAAACTTTTATGATAATTTTGTCAAAGAAAACATCTCCGAACATCGGAATATTTAACGTAAATCATAATAAACACATAATAATGATCTTTGAGGAGTGAAAATCTTCCATGCTTTTAAATTTTATAACAAAATTAACTAATATTTCTGTATTTCTTTACTAATGACTTGATATTTTACTCTGCAATTATTTTACTACAGTACTTGACAAGCTGTTTGTGATACTGTTTCTGAGTGATAGCAAAGTAGTAGTAGTAGTACTGTAGTAGTATTCCATGTGTCAATAACAGACCCTCACACTGTGTCAATAACAGACCCTCACTCTGTCAATAACAGACCCTCACACTGTGTCAATAACAGACCCTCACACTGTGTCAATAACAGACCCTAACTGTCACCATAAAACTCCTCCCAGATAGATGAAAATAATAACCAGAAAAAAGTCGGACAAAGACGCAAAATTTACATACGAACGACGTTTAAAAAGTCAATTATCGGGAAAGAAATTGGCAATAAAAGAGAACAGTTAGTTGACCTCAATCACCAGTAAGAGGAGAGATATTCCAAGGCCAACAGTAACTACCGATGACCCTAATTACCCAAGAATAATTTAATCAATATACAAGACGATAAAAGTAGTTCTTCTTCCACTAGAGAGCATTTGAATCCCACCAGAGGGCAATTGAATCCCACTAGAGAGCATTTTAATACTATACCCACATCAATTGTCTAATAAAATCCTAAATACTTGAAGCAAATCTAAAAATGACAACGAAACGTCTTTAAAGAGTCTACGATCATGACGACGACACAAATGCGAATAAAAACAAATAATAAAATATCTTGAGATAAGAGCTATAGCTGCTGACAGTTGACATTGTCCAGTACAGTATACAGTGAAAGTTCCCCCAAGTCATTACTCTGCCAGAGTTGTTTCCTCTGCAGTTGCCACATTACAGAACTGCTTACATCGAGAGGAGACAGGAGGGGGGGGGGGGGAGGTTCCATGAAGGCCACCAGTTATAGATTATTTTCTGTATTTCTGACATTTTTTTTCAACAAGTTCAAATATTTCTGAAATTATTAAACATATCCCAGAAGAAGATGATGGACTTGTAAAATATATATTACTTAACTTTTAATAATTATTTCTTCTTCTTTTGTAAATAAGAAAAGTTTTCTTCTATAGTTGTTAAAATCTCAAGTTAGGAAGGGAAGTGATTCTGATCACTACAGAGAGGAAGTTTTCTAAGCCGGTCTTGAGAGATATGAATATTTTTTTTTTTTTTACATGAGCAGCAGCGTAAGTCATTCAATATATTGTTTAATATTTCCAAAAAAAAAAAAAGAATAGAGTTAACATCCAAAAATATACAATTATAGGCACATTACTGAATACTGTACACCAAAACTTCCAATTAGATATTCCCAACGCTGCACCAAGCTCATGAGGTACCTTCTAGTTATACGTTATATATATATATATAATGAGGCGGCCCCATTCATAGTGGTGAATCGACCAATGGCGTCCAAAATTAGATTCTGGTTTTGTCAGGAAGACCAGACTCTTTCTCAACCTAATACAGTACAGTATAGGGTTTATGAGTCATCCTTTGACAGATGGATGACGAATAAACCTTGTATTGGGTAACAGATGGATGACTCTTTCTCTACCTAATACAATATAGGGTTTATTAGTCATCCTTTGACAGATGGATGACGAATAAGCCTTGTACAGTAAAAGTCCAAAAATCCGGATGCCAGAAATCTGGACCACCCGAGAATCTAGACTTTTCGAAAACTCACTTTTTTTTTTTTAGCGGGCTTTTGTGTGTATATGAGTATGCGTGAGCGTCACAGCGACCACGCGGTCGCCACTTTAAAACGAGCAGTCAAACTCTGACAATGTACAGTTTGTAATTTTGAGTCCTACTCTTTCCATTTACAGAGTACTGTACAAGCCCATAATAATGGCTCCCAAAGTAGATAAACTTCGTTGTGTGAAGAGAAAGAAGAACACGTTGAAATTGAGTGACAAACTTGAAATAATTAAGAAAATAGAACGTGGTGTGAACAATACTGTTCTTATGGAAACATACGACATTGTTAAGTCTACAATTTATTATAGAAAAAAAGGCAAAGAATAAAATTCTAGAATTCACAGCTTTTTCTTTAAAACTGCTCATTTTGATAAATGAAGCATGCTATATTTGCTAATGAATAAACTATCAAAATGTACCTGTTCATCTCTTCTTTAGTCCTCCTTAAATTTGAATTTTAAAAGTACTGCCTGAGAATCCGGAAAATCCGAAAATCCGGACCGACCCAATCCCCAAGCAGTCCGGCTTTTTGGACTTCTACTGTATTGGGTAACAGATGGATGAATCTTTCTCTACCTAATACAGTATAGGGCTTATTAGTCATCCTTTGACAGATGGATGATGAATAAACCTTGTATTGGGTAACAGTTGGATGACTAATAAACCCTATTAACAGATGGATGACCTAACCTAAACCCTATACAGTATTAGGTAGAGAACGACTCTGGACTTCCTTTCAAAACAAAAATCCGATCTCGACGCCATTGGTCAACCAGCCTCTATCAACGTGAACGCCTACTTGCGGTACCTCCCTAAAGATATCACAGTTTGGTACAAGGAATATCCAAGAAGCTCGCCGACGTAACATTACGTACTAACTTTGTCTCAAGTAACAATATTTTTCCCAAAAGACTCTAGGCAAGTTTTTGTTTTGTTTTTTTGAGGGGGGGAGGGAGAAATTTACACACATACACACACTCACAAGTTGACAATTTTGGGGTAACTTTTTTAAGTCCCCGATACAATGATGCACTAAATAACAAGACTTGTGATATATTGCTATCCGAACTATTCCAAAAATCGACCAAAATAAACTTACATACAGTCGTGGTCAGAAGTCTTGAACACTTAACAATATCTGTCATCTACTTGTGAGTTATATGATTGGGATATACTAATAACACTCCTGGTCATCACATATTATGTCTGAACCACAAACTGGGATAAAACCCTCCTTAATACCCAAGATCTTCGGGTACTTACATGGTAAATACTGTCGAGTGTTTGTGACTTTTGACCCCGACTGTACATCTGAAGCCCAAAAAACAAACATATCTTAAAGCTTGAAGAGGATAAATATTTTTTTTTTAAGCTTTAACAATGTAAATATTTTTTTTTAGTACAAGAATTTTGTCAATAAAATAAATAAAACACTTCCTAGATTTTTCAATATATATTAACAGAACCATAAGTTTATCATGCAACTCAAATATAAGGAAGGAAGGAATGAATAAATAAGAAGGAAAGAAGGTAAGAAGGAAGGAAGGAAAGAAAGAAATAAGGAAATAAAAGGATCTATAACAATAGTGAGATCAGCTTCTAACATTTCACTCATTAATATCAACACAGCTATATCACATAAACCAGAGACCAAACACAACAGAACCAGCCACTTACCAAACCTAGTGTGTCCTCTCATCATATTGCTTCACATACCCTTAATTCTTCACATACCAATTAGTGCTTCACATACCATTAGTGCTTCACATACCATTAGTGCTTCACATACCCATTAATGCTTCACATACCCCTAATTAATTTATTTATTATTCTTGTTACCAAAAATCTACGATCGTTCTGAAGTTCAGGGCAATGACACTAGTTGATGAGACTTCCGAGTAACACGCACAGAGACATATACATGCATGCATACATACATACAGCATCGACTCCAAATGACACATATCGGCTAAGGTCAAGTCAGTTCGGAGATTCATTCCCGTGATTCCTTCTCACAGCGGAGAGCGAATTTTTTAACCCCGACTGTACATACATTCATGCTTATATACATACAACATCTGACATACTTCGTGCAATTTCTCGGGATATAACCTATAATCCTGGCTGGAAGTATTTATAATCTCAAAAAAAAAAGTTAATGTTACTTTTCTATATAAAACAAACATTAATTATTTTGAAAGTTATATTAGTAATTAAATTTGTTTTTATAAGAACCCCCCCCCCCCCTCCCCTGTTCAAGTCCTTGTTAGAAAAGAAAAAAGAATAATTTGTGATATGGTTACATGGTAGTTTCTTCAATAAATGTGTAGTGTGTGTGTGTAGGTTTGTCTCTAGTTAAGAATATAATTTTAGAAATACATCAAGTTTTGTTTCTTTTATATTTTTCTACAATGGTTTAATAAATATCCAATATCTTTATTTTCATCAACCAAACACAAATAATCACAATTTCAGTATAATACAATACAGTAAAGTACAGTACAGTACAGTATAGTATAGTACAGTACATTATAGTACAGTACAATACAATACAGCGCAGTACAGTACAATACTGTACAGTACAATACAATTCAGGTCAGTACAATACAGCTCAGTATAGTACAGTACAGTACAGTACAGCTCAGTACAGTACAATACAGTACAGTACAGTACAATACAGTACAGCTCAGTACAGTACACCACAGTATAGTACACCACAGTATTTACTTACTACTAATTAGCATCCTCAGTGCGATCTGCAGTCATTAACACGAAAACTTCATCTTTTCTTTTACTTCCTGGGCGAGAATTTAGGATTGGTGGGGCCGTGTGTGAACGAACGCAGCTCATAAGGTACGCTGGTCTTGTGCAGGGTGGCCGCATCAGCGTCACTCTTACGGAAGATTAACATTCTGACATCAGTATGGAGGTAGATTTTACTGGACTTAGAACTGACGAACCTGTGAAGAACAAACCGAGTGTTAACGAGATTTACCTGTAGATGGTACCTGTGTCATTCATTACCTTAATTACTGAAACTGTTTATGCAAATTCTATATATACAGTAGTGATAAAAAAAGCTAAAAAAATTACGAATAAACAAGAAAATCACACACACACACACACACCTGAGATGGATGAGGTAACGAAGCCATTGATGAGCATTAGGATCGGAATCGCTGGCTCCCACGGGCATGTTGAGCGTTCGTTGACGGACAAATGTACGCGAGTTGGGCGGCATATCGGACAGATCGTACATCACCACAAACATCTTCACTACAGTACCGTGAGGGTTGAATAACGTCACCTGGACCGTTCCTCTATTTGGCACATGGTAACCCTTCTTGCCCAAGTTAATATGACCCTATGAAAGAAAATGGCTAAGTGAAGTGGACATATTGAAAGTCATATTTTTTTCATGTCGACTAATTTTGAGGTATTTTTTTTAGTCATCTGTCCACATATAGGAACATTTTAGGTACGTTCTTAAAACTCTTAAAAATCTATTCGTTAAAAAAAAATTATCTATAATATTTCAGATGAATTTGTGTATGGTACAGTATAGTGTATTACAGTACAGTTTATTACAGTATAGTACATGATTACTTAAGGTTAAGCAGCATATACAGTATAGTATAGTACATTACAGTATAGTAGAGTACAGTACATTACAGTATAGTACAGTATACATTCTTAAACAGTAAAGTAAATTATATACAAACTATAATTATAATAAGAATGAATAAATAGATAAAAAAAAAAATTTAAGGAAAAAAATGTGAGGCATTTGTTTTTAATTTAGCCAAACGAGACATTATACCAAGACCAACATTTAAAACCGAATTAAAATAAATTATGGACAAATTACCTTTAACTTACTGTACACAACAACGTAACAAACACCGTAACACTACACCCAACACCGTAACACTACACCCAACACCGTAACACTACACCCAACACTAAAAAAGACCAGAGTAACACTAGTATATATTTACCATATACGGGGATGAGATCTGGTCATTATCACAGAGGGTGTAGAAGAAGACCGTGACCGGCTTGGTGGTGCGCCCTGGACAGAAGGCTCCCGAAGCTGCTATCTCGGCCGTGAACCCCTGGACGGTCGACACGGGCTCCAGTCGTCCGTTCAACACGCACTCCTCGAAGCTGCCGAGTAGGTTCGAACAGGTGACGGTGGCCGGGGCCGACGTCGAGAGCTGCATCATCGTGGACTTGGTGGTGGCCATGCTGACGTCGTGAGCCTCGATGGTGTAGGTGTGTTCCTCCCCATTATCACAGGTGTACAACGCGCTGCAGTGGAACGAAGTCGATCTAAACATTTTTTTGGGGGGGTAAAGGGTCAGTCAGTTACAGAACAGTCGCACTCACCCATAGGCTGGATGATGTGGGAACAATAATACAATATCCAGCTTTTTATTTGGTCACTAACATGTAAATTAAAAATAGAATTAATTTAGTTTATAGTTACTAAGTTTGTCGGAATCATATATTAGGAGATAAAATAAATACTGTACGTATAGGAAATATTTACTTATTTTAAAAGTCTATTGATAAATGACTATATACAGTACTAAAATGTCTAAATGAATAATTAAAAGAAATAGTGTCAGATTAAGTTGTGACAATTGAAAAGAAATAATTAAAAAAGACTCGGATTACACTAAGTTACATCAATTGAAAAGTGGCTTTAACTAAACACTGAACGACCTTGTAAACCTTCGTACGGTCCAAGGGATAATGGGGGTGATAAACAAACCAACTCGAGTAAACCCTCACCAAATACTTCTCAAAGGCTATAAGAACAATCTGGAAAATGAACGTTGAATCTGAAACCATTCCTAGATGACAAGCCTCCATTATTCACCTCATTCATCATTATCAGGTGTTACATTCTACTCATTCTCACATCCAACATTCCCAGAAGCTATGTTGTGTCCACCAATATTTTCCTGACAACGTTCCCAGAAGTTTAAGATGTATTTTGGCTGACTGTATCTTATAATAATATCAATTAATACAAATACACCACAAAGGACATTGTATTATCATCAAGAACCAGACATAACCTTTATTAATCATGTCTTCCAATTCTTCTTTAGGTTAACTTAAGAACAAAACGTCCAATCTATACCTTGATGATAAGACTAGATTACTTTGTTACGCTATTATTAATGCCAATCTCTATTAGATGATGTTATATATATATGACTTCAACTTTCATACCTAATATATTGTAATTAATTCCAATAATGACTGACCTCACACACACACACACACACACACACACACACACACACTGAGCTTTACAATTGATAGACACTCATGAAAGCTTGTCTGTGAGCTTTACCATTGATAGACTCTCTGGAAAGCTTATCTGTGAGCTTTACAATTGATAGCCTCTGGAAACTTAACCTAACCTCACCTAACATTACAATGCATTTAAGATCCTAAGAGCCACTCACATCCCCGTGAAACAAGGACATCAACCAACCAGCGCTAAACAAAAACAAACCCCCTTTTCCGTAACTCACCTCTTGATCGCAGCGATGGTGTTGAGACTTGAGTCGTAATCGAACCTCTTCCCCTTCCTAAGAGGCGCTGGAGAGGACGTAAGAGGCAGCCCGGTCTTGCTGTGAAAGACCATATTAGTCGCAGAGTCCAAAGACCTCCTGAACTGGGCCTTCTCGCTAGCAGACGGTATCAGGACCCCCTTACCGTTGCAGAGCTTCTCTACTTCATTGTCCACGAGTTCCATTTCTCCTTCCTGTACCTCCATCTCCTGTGTTTCAATCTTATCATCATCTTCTTCTTCCTCCTCCTCTTCTTCTTCTTCTTCTTGTTCGTCTTCTTCTTTCTTCACCAGTTCATTCCAGTCCATTCCATCATTGTCCTGAGAGGTGCCCCGAGGTGGTTGGTGTGTTTTAGTCATCAGGTGTTTGAGTAAACTTGTACTCTTCAGAAAACCTTCACGAGCGTCCCGTACGCCTCTAGCGTCTCTGTTGACCGTCTGGGCGACCGGTTCCAACTGGTGGAACTTTTCGCTGCCGAAAAGTTTGCCGTTGGATGTGTTTTTCTCCTCCGAGGTCTTTTCGGCGAACGAATCGACGGATCTCTCGTCGTCGAAATTCAATGCCCTCTTGACGGCGTCCTTTTCCTTCGACGGTTTTAATTTCGCCGAATCTCGATCGAGTTCGTCTTCCAATACCCGGCCGTATTCTTTCTTAATGCTCGATAAAACCGCACCGAACGGGCTCTTGACCAAAGTCTGCGACGTCTGTTTCTGCGGCTGCGAGGTAACCGGCCGGGTCGGTTCGCTGTTAGCGGTAAAAGAATTGGTCTTATGGGTGACCTTCTTCGCCTCAATACACCTCGACTGACTCTGGGATATAAATGACCTCGCACTTTTCCCCCCACACAAATCTTTAACATCGCAGTTCACCTTCTCACCGGTCTTGTTATCTGTGCACACTCTGGTCCGATACGACTCCCTACTATCGACTAATGTCTTACAACTAGAAATATCACAATGTTTCTCCCCGGTCCGAGCTATGGCCTCCAGAAACAGGTTCTCCGGAGTTGGGTTGAACTCCCGGACACCGCCCTTCGTTGCTCTCCCCCAGTTCTCCCTATGGCACTTTTCGCCGTCCCGTCCTCGACGCTCGACGGAGGAGTTTCCTGGCCCGGATTTTCCTCTCCAGTCATTCCAGGACACTTCTCTGGTCTTCTCGCCGCTCTCATCCGTTCTGCATCCGTTCTTACCCTCCCGTTCCTTCCACCGTAGAGTCTCGACCTTCCCTTCCTCCCAACACCTCCCTTCAATTTTCTTTTCTCTGGACTCGAAAAAATTCACACTCATTTCCTCCTCGTCCCAAGATTTACTGCCGACGTCGCCGCCTCCGCCCCGATAGCGCGACAGGCTCTTGTACTCGCACGAGCCTCCAGGAGATTCCGTGGCGGATTTGTTCCTGTGCCGGTCGATCCGTAGAGGCGGGACGGGAGTCGGCTGCCGTAGAACGCTGAGTATCTCCATGGTCTCCCTGGGTGTCAACTCAAAGTTGAACTTGTTGCGGAACAAGTGGCCCGGGCTGACGACGTCTCCTCTGTTTTTCAATTCTTGTTTTAGTTCCTTAAAGAAAACAAAATCATAAATTAATTAATATTTGAATGACTTAACTACTTGTTCAGAAGCCATTAATAGTTATATGACACTTAACTACTTGTTTAGAAGCCATCAATAGTTATATGACACTTAACTACTTGTTCAGAAGCCATTAATAGAGTTACACAAGACATTATTACTAAGTTTTAAAAGTTAATAAAATCTATAATGTAAGATCTCTATTGATTGATTTATGTGCTTCAGTAACATCAAGTGGGGGAATTACACTGTACCCTTTCTACACTTACCTGTCCAATAAGCCATGCCCCTCGTCTATAGCTAATACCTGATTGGTTCCCCCCGAGTGTCTTACCCCGCCCCTCGTCTATAGCTAATACCTGATTGGTTCCCCCCCGAGTGTCTTACCCCGCCCCTCATCTATAGCTAATACCTGATTGGTTCCCCCCGAGTGTCTTACCCCGCCCCTCATCTATAGTTAATACCTGATTGGTTCCCCCCCGAGTGTCTTACCCCGCCCCTCATCTATAGTTAATACCTGATTGGTTCCCCCCCGAGTGTCTTACCCCGCCCCTCATCTATAGCTAATACCTGATTGGTTCCCCCCGAGTGTCTTACCCCGCCCCTCATCTATAGTTAATACCTGATTGGTTCCCCCCCGAGTGTCTTACCCCGCCCCTCATCTATAGTTAATACCTGATTGGTTCCCCTGAGTGTCTTACCCCGCCCCTCATCTATAGCTAATACCTGATTGGTTCCCCTGAGCGTCTTCCCCCCCTCCCTGGACTGAGTGTATTTATATCGATCTTTTATGGTAAATATCTAACATTTTCTAACATCGTCTCTCAAGTGTTAATGTCTTGAAATAATTTACATTTTGATAGTCCAGATATTGAACATTATTTTAGCTAACAACAGGTCTACTGGCCAATGGTGAACACTGTTTGAATTATCTATGAACCAATCAGCTATTAGTATAGAAGCAGGGGGCGTGGTTTAATGAGGCCAGGTTACCGTGGAAAGAGTATTGTGGAGATATTCACTCCAGGAGTGTGGACCCTGAAGACTTATTATAAATACTGTACTACAATAAACTCACTTTAGGATGAGGCTGTGTTGGTCTGAGTTCCTCTTTCCTGCCTACTTCAGTCAGGTCCTCTATACTGGAACATAAATGCTTCCCTGTGTGCGAACAACTGGGTCTGAGTTGATCGTCCATTATCTCGGGAAGATCTTGTCGAGCTTCTTTCGTCGGCCCGCCAGGCTTGTCGAGGCTCTGTTTGACCCTTGTGCTCCCGCCCGCTACTCTAGAGCTACAGGGTTCGCTTTCGGACGAGAACTGTTTGAAGTATTCCCTCTTGCCGTGTTGATGGTCGGTCTGGCATTCCCATTCGCTAGAGCACTCTCCTCGACGTTTGAGCCCCTGGTCTCGGCACAGGGTATAATCCCTGGTCTTCGCCGTTCTAACGTCCGGGTACTGTCCCCTCGTCGACATCAGCCTCGTATATGGATCGGTCTTCTGGTACTCCCCCACAGGTCTGGTTGGTGAAGGGTCTGGGTACTCTGCTGTGGGTAGAGGATATTCCTGTTGTTCTGGCATCTGGTACTCGGGATAATGCTGGTATTTCCCGCCTCTCGGGGACACCTGGCCCCGAGGTTTGTCGTAGCTGCGGGGGCTGGCCGAGAGATGGTTCCGTAAGGGATGTGGGGCGACGTGCTGCGGATTGTGCTGCATCGCCGGCTCGACCTGCGGCCAGCACATATGCGGACGATTGTAGACGAGCTGCGGCCGTTGATACTGTTGATAGGAGGGACCCGAGTAGTCGAACCTGTAGGGATGTTGATGGTGAAGCTGCTGTTGGTGGTGATGTTGGTGGTGGTGATGTAATGCTTCGGCGTCGGGCGGGCAGAGTGAATCCGCGGAGGCCTGATGGACAACCGGAGTCATAGGATACCTCGCCTGGGTCCAAGAGAACGGATGGGAGGGCGGAGTCGGTCCCAAAACCATGCCAATGTCGGGGGGCCTGGCGTTCTGCGGGGCCGGGGGTCTGTGTCGGCATATGAGGTGTTCGGGAGTTTCCAGAGACGGGGAGCCAGACCGCGACGGCGACTGGTAGCGACGGGGGAAACGGGTGAGGGAGTTTGGCGGATCCAAGAGGGATTCCCCGAGTTGGGTGTCCGGGGATTCGCTGCGACTGATGCGGGTGTTCTCTGCCAGTCTCGCCTTCATCACGCTTCTCCTCAAGTCGTCGTCGCATCTGTAAATTAAACACAGAATATTTATCCATCGATCAAAAATCTCCCCAAACAGGAAATTATCAAGACTTTAATATATCCCATGTAAAATAACCCTCATTCCTCAACCCAAAGTGGAAAAATGAGCTGTAATTTATATACTGCAATAGTACATCAGAGGACACTAAAGATCCCTATTAATAGCATCTAAAATAGCTTATTATCTCTGCTATTTAATACATACAGCATTCCAATCATTACCATCCCCTGTGCTTTAGAGACTATCTTAACTCTGTATAAAAACTAACAACCTTATGTATCAACACTAAATATATTTCATCATCTTGCCAAAACTCTTTAAAAACGTTGATTATTTTCCAGATATATTTCATTAACTAATCATTAAAGACCTTAATTAAATAGACTAATCCTGTGATGCCAATATTACCAGACCTTAATTAATTGTCTAGTTTGATCTACATATTAATTACTAGTATTAAATATAAAGTTAACTTATTAATTGCAAAGTTAACATCACCACAGGACCTGGAGCTGAAATATTCCTGGAACCCTAAAATAGTCAACCTGGAGCCCTAAAAATAATCCTGGAACCCTAAAAATAGTCCTGGAACCTTAAAAATAATTCTGGAACCCTAAAAATAGTCCTGGAACCCTAAATCAACCTGGCCGACTATTTTGTGACTATAAGACTCCTAACGACCTCTCAACACTAAGTGTTAACTGTTGTAATCATGATATTAATTTCCCTGTGGTCATTACAAACAGCTACCACGGTAGTCTGGCCCATAAGCCACGCCCCCTACTTCTATATTAATAGCTGATTGGTTTGTAGACAATTCAAACAAACTAATGCCGCGTCGTTCAACCTTAAATCACCTTAGTTTAGTTACTATGGTATTTCCACGGTAACCTGGTCCATAAACCACGCCCCCCCCCCCTTCTGATTGGTTCATAGAAAAGTTCGAACAGTGTTTACCATTGGCCAGTAGACCTGTTGTTAGCTAAAATAATGTTAAATAACTAGAATAGCAAAAATTTTAATTATTTCAAGACATTAACACTTGAGAGAAGATGTTAAATATTTATTATAAAAGATCGATATAAATACACTCAGTCGGGGGAGGGTGTGGGGAGACACTCAGGGGAACCAATCAGGTGATAGGTATAGACGAGGGGCGTGGCTTATGGGACAAGTTAGCGTAGAAAGGGTATATAATGTTCGAGAATCTGTCTGAGTTTAGCCCTGTAGAGTTGATGGCTAATGTAAACATTGGTGGATATTGGGTAATTATAAGAAAATTCTATCATTTACCGCTCATTAGAGATTAATTATTTCCATTTACTGTAGATTACTGTTCATTAGAGATAAATCATTGGACCTTAGATAATCACCATATAATAAATTTTAGACCTATGGACAGTAAAATCAAATCATCTGGTCATTATAGGAACAATATTAGACTATTATAATCACCATAGAATAAATTATAGACCCAAGCAAATCAAATTATTGTTCATTAGAGACAAATAATTACACTTTAGATAATCACCATATAATAAATTTTAAACATTAACGACAGCAAAATCAAATCACCTGGTCATGTCGTTCTTGTTCGAAGAGTACCCAGAAGTACAACTGTCTGCCGGTGACTCGTCGACCACCTCCACCTCCTCCTCATGGGGCTCGGGACACACCACCACCGGTACCTTGTCGCTGCGAGGGAGTGAACGTACGGCCACCTGCGATGAAAAGATTTTTACCGATGTTATTGTCCAGATGTTAAGTACGGTAGGTGTAGAATGATCTCGAGTGTCTTGTAATAATACCCTCAGATCTTAAGTGTCTTCCTAAGTGCTACTCAAGTAAAGGTAATGACAGTATAGTATGGTACCCCCCCCCCCACCCCCCTCCCAAACAAACACCAATGCTAAAACCTTCCACAGTAAAATTATGACAAAAAACGTGATAAAAAACTTAAAAAACACAATAAACTTGGATGAGACTTATGTTGTAATAGGAACTTTAATTAATAGACTAACAATAAATAGGACTAACTAGTTCTATTAAGATAGAGAGGAGGAGAAAAATATAAAAAAAATAGAAAATAGGACGAAAATAGGAAAAATATAAAAAAAATATATAAAGAAGTAGAATAAACAGGAAATAAACCAGTGAACAGCTCACCTTAATGGAAGTCTCCTGCCCCATATAAGCGATGGGAAACACGTGCTCCTCCGCTTCCTCGGTGAACTTGGAACAGAAGACGGGCGACGTGACCGTGAGGCGGCAGAGTACGTTGGGTGGCCGCCGCCCCCTGGAGACGCTCAGCCAGGCGGACAGCTGCGAGAAGTGGAGGAAGGAACGCACAGCTGCCATCAGGGACCAACCAGTAGCTGCTGCGTCTGGGAGCCTGGAAAAATGGTACTGCGTGAGAGAGAGTTTACCTGTAAATGACCTGAAGTTTACCTGAAGTTTACCTGGGGTTTACCTGGGGTTTACCTGTACTATAACAGGTTATTATAGTGTGACCGTTAAAGTACCTGTAAAAGAGAGAGAGTGAAGCAACATTGTGATGAAGAGAAGAAAGATTATCAACTAAAGGAGGAGAGTTAATAAGCCTTTGATTCCACCCTATCTAACAGTTGAACAGCTGCCCCATATATGAGAGCAGCACTCAAAAGTTAGGACCAATGAATCCCTTATATACTTGATGCAACTGCTCAGGAGTGAAGTAGCTACGGCATCTGTACAGCAATCCCAGCTGTATCTCATTCAACATTACCAGGTGTTACATTCTCCTCATTCCCCTCCAGGTGTCGAATAAGTTTAAGTTACTTGTACCTCAAATGTTCAATGTTCCAAGGTTCGAACGTAACCTCACATTACGTCACCTGCGGTCATAGATGGTGAAGTTCCACTGTTCAATGAGACGCAGGTTCTGGGAGGGGGCGGTGGTGGTGTCGAGTGTGGTGGCAAGTGCTGCTCCATGGTGGCACTCTGGTGCGACTAACACCTCCAGGCTGACACTCACACCGACCCCCCACATTACCCGCAACTGCCGCACCAGGGCCCCGGCTTGCATGCACTGGAAGTAAGAATAACCTTTAGGGTGGCATAAATAACGATATAAATTACTGTATAATGTTCTGGGTAAATAACTATAAATTACTGTATAATGTTCTGGGTAAATAACTATAAATTACTGTATAATGTTCTGGGTGCTGTAAATAACTATAAATTACTGTATAATGTTCTGGGTGCTGTAAATAACTATAAATTACTGTATAATGTTCTGGGTGATGTAAATAACTATAAATTACTGTATAATGTTCTGGGTGATGTAAATAACTATAAATTACTGTATAATGTTCTGGGTGCTGTAAATAACTATAAATTACTGTATAATGTTCTGGGTGCTGTAAATAACTATAAATTACTGTATAATGTTCTGGGTGCTGTAAATAACTATAAATTACTGTATAATGTTCTGGGTGCTGTAAATAACTGTAATTTACTGTATAATGTTCTGGGTGATGTAAATAACTGTAAATTACTGTATCGATTTGTGTGTAATTTTATGATAAAGAATTTGTGGTTTAATGATTTGATAATGATTGTTTATGTAGTCAGAATAATACATAGATTGTGAGTTTATGTAGCCAGAATAATACATAGATTGTGAGTTTATGTAGCCAGAATAATACATAGATTGTGAGTTTATGTAGCCAGAATAATACATAGATTGTGAGTTTATGTAGCCAGAATAATACATAGATTGTGAGTTTATGTAGCCAGAATAATACGTAGATTGTGAGTTTATGTAGCCAGAATAATACATAGATTGTGAGTTTATGTAGCCAGAATAATACATAGATTGTGAGTTTATGTAGCCAGAATAATACATAGATTGTGAGTTTATGTAGTCAGAAAAATATTGAAACTATATATTAAAAGTTTATGTAGCCCAAAAAATATTGATGCTATATATTAAAAGTTTATGTAGTCAGAATAGTACATCTACAGGGCAGGTAATAATAATAATATTGACAGGACTTGACCCCAATTAGAGCCTGAGGGTTGACCTGAATTAAGTCAAAGGGTTGAATTATATAACATTAGTGGTCATCATCATCTCTATTAATTATTATTACCTTAATTACTAATACACAATGATAATGATGATACAGTGAAACCTCAATATAATGAACTATATGGCGATTTAAGTCCATTATATCGAGGGTCCGTTAGATGTGAAACCTCTATTTAATGAACCCAAGTTTTACTGTACTCACCTAACAATAACCTACTCACCAAGTGGTCATTTTGGTCACAAGAGTGTTTATGCTGCAGCTGGTGTGGTAGTGGACAATGGGGTCCTGCGTGGTAGCCTCTCTCGCCACCAGGGGTCCGGCCCTCTACCACCAGGATGGCCAGTGCTGTGAAAACCTCCCATGGGTCACCCGGGCCATGGCCTCCGACCTCCTCAACACTGCTCGCCCTCATCTTCCTGTTATATACAAGAAAATTATATCAGTTTATGCGACAATATTTTTCCGAGCTTTCGTCGATTATATTTTTTACGTAATTTTTTTGGTTATTGATAAACGGCCTTAGACTAATAACTAAAGTATGTAATATTAAGTTTCCTGCGATTTGATTATACATTTTATGGTTAGGTCAGGTTACTGTTAGGTTAGGTTAGGTTACATTAGGTTAGGTTAATTTCCATGTAAATATAAATGACATTAGGTTAGGTACAAATCCAGCACCTCCCCCGCCCTCAAAATAAAAACTATATTGACAAAATTTTACTACCTGACCTGACCTAACCTAACCTAACTTGACCTAATGACCTGACCTAACCCACCCTAACCTAACCTACCTGACCTAACTTGACCTAATGACCTGACCTGACATGACCTTACCTAACTATAAAACCTATTAATATTAAGGAAGAATATATTGAATACTCGAGTCACTAATAAAAGTAGTAAAAGTAACAAAATAAAAAGTAAAAGTAGTAAAGTAACAAAATGAACTACAAAAAATAATTAAAGTAATAAAATGGTAACAAATTAGTCCAAAAAGTAATGAAAGTAACAAATTAAAATCCAAAAAGTAACAAATTAAAGTCCAAAAAGTAACAAAAATAACAAATTAAAGTCCAAAAAGTAACAAAAATAACAAATTAAAGTCAAAAAAGTAACAAAAATAACAAATTAAAGTCAAAAAAGTAGCCAAAAGTAACAATAACTAACCAGACCCACATGAAACAAGGACTAGGTAGTGTGGCCTCTAAACCAGCCTTAATAAAACAGCCAAATACTCCAAAAAAAACACATTTCCGGTGTATTATAACGACAAACGTGACTATTGGAGTAAAAAATACATGAGTACAGTAAAAAATACACAATCTATACAACATTTATGAGTTAAAATGGTTAAAATATACAGGGGGTTTAGGAGGGTGTATTAAGTCCCTATATAGGCTGTGATCTGAAGACTGTTGTAATTATATATATATTACTTTTTAAGGTTGTAATTAAGTATATATAACTAATTTATACTTTATTTTGTGTGTATTTAGTATTATTTATATACGTAGGTTATGATTTATTTATTTATTTAGGGCAATTATACTGATTATATTTATCATCCCTTATTAACCTCTTCACTAATCACCTAATTAACTAATGATATAACTAATTTAATCGTTTGTGTATATTTAGTATTATTTATATACGTAGGTTAAGATTTATTCAAGGATTATTTTATTTAGGACAAATATATAGACTTGCTGTTATATATATACTCCCTTAATAACATCTTCACAAATTACCTAATATTTTACTATTAAACCTATGATGTTATAATTAATTTCTGACTCACCTGAATCACTGACTAGGTGAGTCACGTCATTTTCTCCTTCTGGTGGTGATAAATACTGACTCACTGACTGACTCAGGTTGTTGTGTATTAAATGGACTTAAAATTTACTTGTTGGCCACTCGGTGCACTCACGAGGCCTTGCAACCAACGACAACTCTTGGTTTATTGACCATTCATTCGTCTTTTTTGCTTTAACGAAGTAGTTTACAGCGTTTTACGAAATATTACATTATTTAATTAAGCTGTTAAGTGTACTGGCAATAACCTACGTATAAAATAAATTATAACAAGCTTTGAAATAATAATAAATGATAAAAAATAAATAAAACCTGGTTGGCAATATGGCGTGTGTTGCTGACGCATCCCCCCCTCACCAGTGTAGCCAACCCAAACCCACTGACGTTAATTCTCTCAACCTCGCATCATTTAACCAGAAGAACAACTAATTACAACCAAATAACTAATTAAACTGTCAAAATATCAAACAATATAATATCTAATAACCCCCAAAAAATAGTTAGAACTCTATAATATATTTCACGTTGGGTTATTTGGCAAAGTTCGACGCACTAAAGGACAGGCAGGCAACCGCAGGGACTTGGCCATGAACTTGTGGCGGCCAAAGAAGACGGTCAAACAAACGCCTCCTTCCTTAGTTCCTCCTCCTCCTCCTCCTTACTTGTTCCTCCTCCTCCTCACTAGTTCCTACACGTCTCCTCTGGGTTGTAAAAATAGAACCAAAAAATCTAACAGCTCTTTCCTAGTGCCTACCTGTTCCCTCACACCAGTCAGAGAAGTGTAACATATCATACACCCACGTATATTAAATCTAAGTATACAGTACATACATACATACATACACACTTACATAAATACATACACACACCAATATACCAACTAGTACTATATTTAGTTTGTTATATACTAGTTAATACTGATTATATCGATTGCGAGTTCTTTCATAATTTATAAATGAATCCTACCATAAATAGTAACAATAGTCGAATAATTTAGCTAGTTGTACCATAAATAGTGTGGTTACCGTAGTGGTGGTATTAGTGTGGTTACCGTAGTGTGGTGGTATTAGTGTGGCTGCCGTAGTGTGGTGGTATTAGTGTGGCTGCCGTAGTGTGGTGGTATTAGTGTGGCTGCCGTAGTGTGGTGGTATTAGTGTGGCTGCCGTAGTGTGGTGGTATTAGTGTGGCTGCCGTAGTGTGGTGGTATTAGTGTGGCTGCCGTAGTGTGGTGGTATTAGTGTGGCTGCCTTAGTGTGGTGGTATTAGTGTGGCTGCCGTAGTGTGGTGGTATTAGTGTGGTTACCGTAGTGGTGGTATTAGTGTGGTGGTATGGGTGAGGTTACCATAGTGTGGGTGTTGTGTGGGCAGCAGTGGGTAGTGTGTGCCGTTGAGCTACACCAGTCTCGCGTCGCCCACATTAAATAAACAATATTCTATATATTACTTAACAATACATAATCTTTAGTGAGTGTGTGTGGGTTAAGCCTTTGTGTACCATTGTTAGGCGTTTATTAGGGTCATTCTCACCTAACTATTCTCCTTGGGGGTAGACAAATGACTCATCAATACAGGAAACGTAAGTAGGGCAAGACACCTCCTATTTTCGGCTATTACACTATTTCCTCCCATGAACTCAGAGGTGCTAGTCTTAAAAGAATTATCAGACATAGGAATAAAAATATATAATGGTTCTCAAATTATTCCCGTGGGGATTGAAGTGAATTTCGTGTGAGTAGATTAGTTTTGGAGGTTAGGTGGTGTAAATTACTCCTAAAATCACATTAACTGCTTCTATTATCCCGCCATATTGATTAATAATGTTTAAAGCCTCAAGAAAATAGTTAAATCACGATATAAATTAAGATTGTAAACACGTCACTACTGGATGTTGATTTGTTAATAATTTTGCTAAATAAAGTTGGATAATGTTGGCTTTGGAACGTGACTAAATTATTTTATATAATGTATTTAAATTATCACCATTATTATTTAAACTATCACCAATAATAACTAAACTATCACCATTATATATAAACAAATAAGTTATTATTATTATTGTCAATTATTGTGGTGATATCTGGCGCTGGGGGGGGGGGGGGGGGGGGCGTTATCACCACCCATTCCCAGCACCACCACCCATCCCTAGGACCTTCCATTACCACCACCACCCATCCCTAGGACCACCACCCATCCCTAGGACCTTCCATTACCACCACCACCAATCCCTAGGACCTTCCATTACCACCACCACCCATCCCTAGGACCACCACCACCACCCATCCCTAGGACCTTCCATTACCACCACCACCACCACCCATCCCTAGGACCTTCCATTCCCAGCACCACCACCACCCATCCCTAGGACCTTCCATTCCCAGCACCACCACCACCTATCCCTAGCAGCACCACCACCACCCATCACGCCTCGCTAGTCACCACTGTTGCCAAACCCACACACCAAGAGGTTTCCCTTCCCCCCTTTCAACAACGTCATCGTTAGTGTTGCCAGAATAAGGCTGTACCTCTTGCAGAACTCCACTACGCTTGGTATTAACGGTAGCTTTAATACACCAGTAGTATGTATATATTGTATGTAGGTATGTATATACGTATGTATGTACAGTACGGATGTATGTATATATGTATGTATGCATGTACAGTGTGTATGTATGTATGTATGTATGTTTACTCTCACCAAACAACCTTCAAACTATTTTCTACTCGATATAATCACCGTAATAATTAAACACACACACACACACCACCACCACGTAACAATTATTGGGAATGGTAAACAAAGCAAACTACCCATATAGTGTTTACATCAATTTCAGTAATGGCCGTGATTTTTTAACCTAACCTAACCCTAACCCTAACCCAACCCTAACCTACCTTAACCAACAGATGAAAGTGAAAAACGCGAAAATGAACGACCATAAAAAACTGGGCCCGGAGAGAGGCAGTTGTGTGTAGGGCAGGTTACTGAGGCTGCATCAGGCCCACGGGAGGAACTGGGCCTGACAACTACGGCAGTACTATGGTGTGGTTGAAGGTAGTTAATGGCCTACAACAACAAGGAACTGGGCCTGACAACTACGGCAGTACTATGGTGTGGTTGAAGGTAGTTTATGGCCTACAACAACAACAAGGAACTGGGCCTGACAACTACGGCAGTACTATGGTGTGGTTGAAGGTAGTTAATGGCCTACTACAACAAGGAACTGGGCCTGACAACTACGGCAGTACTATGGTGTGGTTGAAGGTAGTTAATGGCCTACTACTACAACAAGGAACTGGGCCTGACAACTACGGCAGTACTATGGTGTGGTTGAAGGTAGTTAATGGCCTACTACAACAACAAGGAACTGGGCCTGACAACTACGGCAGTACTATGGTGTGGTTGAAGGTAGTTAATGGCCTACTACTACAACAAGGAACTGGGCCTGACAACTACGGCAGTACTATGGTGTGGTTGAAGGTAGTTTATGGCCTACTACTACAACAAGGAACTGGGCCTGACAACTACGGCAGTACTATGGTGTGGTTGAAGGTAGTTAATGGCCTACAACAACAAGGAACTGGGCCTGACAACTACGGCAGTACTATGGTGTGGTTGAAGGTAGTTAATGGCCTACAACAACAAGGAACTGGGCCTGACAACTACGGCAGTACTATGGTGTGGTTGAAGGTAGTTAATGGCCTACTACTACAACAAGGAACTGGGCCTGACAACTACGGCAGTACTATGGTGTGGTTGAAGGTAGTTAATGGCCTACTACTACAACAAGGAACTGGGCCTGACAACTACGGCAGTACTATGGTGTGGTTGAAGGTAGTTAATGGCCTACAACAACAACAACAACAATAATCACCACGACCAAATACGTTTTTTTTCCTTCAATTTCCTGTTTCTTCCTTTAATTTATAAATTCCTCTAATACAAAACAAAAAAATAATCCTAAAATATTACAGTAATTAATAATATAAGATAGAATAATAATGAATAGATTAAGAAATAAGTATCTAGGAGTTTATTCGAATGGCCGCCATGTAAACAAACTCAGTCACGTAGGAGAGACGACCCCACCCCTCTCTCCCAGCAACCCACAGCAGACCCACGGCAACCCACTGCCCCTGACCCACATATTGCAAATTGATTTTTCTTCTTGTAACTTTATCGCTATAGGCCTATGTGTCTTACAACTCTACCTAAGGAGGGAGAGAGGGGAGAGGGGGTTAAAAATTTTAGGCCTATCAATGTTACTAGCGTCTTACAGTGTTGCCAGATCAGGAGTCGAGGCCTTGAGTGGGTGGGTGGGCCTTGGGTGGGTGGGTTGAGCTTCGAGTTCACCTTCGTTGTTGCTCTCTCTCTCTCTCTCTCTCTCTCTGAACATATCCCTTGAGCCACACTCCATCAATAACCACACCCCATGAGCCACACCCCATGAGCCACACTCGACTAGGCTTATGATGAACTGGTCTAATCTAGTTTAGTTTAAGTTATGATAATGTTCTAACCCCCCACCACACCCCTACCACACCACCCAACCACACCTCCACCACACCTCCCTACCACACCCCCACCCTACCACACCTCCCTACCACACCCCCACCCTACCACACCTGCACCACACCCCCAACCACACTAAACACTAACCTAACCTAACCAACTGATACTCCTATATCACAAATCCTTAACAGTTGTACTTATAAAAAATTATTTCCATTACAAAACCTTTCAATAACTTCAAAATTCCTTCAAATTCTTTATTACTCTTCAAGATTAACTTAAATTCCATCCATTCTCCTCCAAAATAAGCAAAGAAATAAGCAAAACTGCGTCAAAACTTGCATTATTCAGTGAGCGACCAGATGGCAACCCTCAAGGTGATGTTGCTACTTAGGGTGTTTCTAATTACAAGTGTGACGCAACATGTAAACAAAGACCATTCTTCTCAGGTGTGACGCAAGTGTGTGACGCTGTGTATAGTGTGACGCAAGGGTGTGTGTGTGTAGCTGTGTATAGTGTGACGCAAGTGTGTGCGTGCGTGCGTGTGTGCATGGAGAGAGAACAGCAAACTCTCCACACACTGACGATGGTGGTTGATGGTGGTAGTGGTGGTAGATAGCAACAAAAATTTAAGAAGATAGTTGTAGGTTTGGGTGGTGGGTGGGGGGGGGGGGAGCGGTGGGGCGGTGGTGGCGATAGGAGGTGGTGGTGGTAGGAGATGGTGGGAGGTAATGGTGGTTGTGGTAGGTGATGGATCCCGACCACTACTACCACAACCTTGTTAACGTTGGCCCACCATCACCACCACTACCACAATCCTCTCCCAACAACCACTATTAACCTCAATAGTCCTACTACCACTACTACCACCATCACTAACAACTATTAATACCAATTACTATACATATTTTCTAGAATAAAAGATAAAATTCCATTAATATATTATAGTTTCTTCTTAACGACTAATTATTACCCATTTGTAAACAACACAGCGCCTCTGGTGGCCATGGACGACACTAACACACCACTACTACCCATTTGTAAACAACACAGCGCCTCTGGTGGCCATGGACGTCACTAACACACCACTACTACCCATTTGTAAACAACACAGCGCCTCTGGTGGCCATGGACGTCACTAACACACCACTACTACCCATTTGTAAACAACACAGCGCCTCTGGTGGCCATGGACGACACTAACACACCACTACTACCCATTTGTAAACAACACAGCGCCTCTGGTGGCCATGGACGACACTAACACACTACTACTACCCATTTGTAAACAACACAGCGCCTCTGGTGGCCATGGACGACACTAACACACCACTACTACCCATTTGTAAACAACACAGCGCCTCTGGTGGCCATGGACGACACTAACACACCACTACTACCCATTTGTAAACAACACAGCGCCTCTGGTGGCCATGGACGACACTAACACACTACTACTACCCATTTGTAAACAACACAGTGCCTCTGGTGGCCATGGACGACACTAACACACCACTACTACCCATTTGTAAACAACACAGCGCCTCTGGTGGCCATGGACGACACTAACACACCACTACTACCCATTTGTAAACAACACAGCGCCTCTGGTGGCCATGGACGACACTAACACACTACTACTACCCATTTGTAAACAACACAGCGCCTCTGGTGGCCATGGACGACACTAACACACCACTACTACCCATTTGTAAACAACACAGCGCCTCTGGTGGCCATGGACGTCACTAACACCAAAACAAAAGCAGCATTATATCCTGGACTCGTACGACAACACGGGACTATGACGCTTAAAATAGGTAAATATTCAAAGCTTTTGGGCAGCCTCTTATAAACCGACATGTTTGGGACGACTCCGTGAACAAAATAAAATACTGGTGGGTGTGGTAGGTGTGGTGGTGGTATGGTAGGTGTGAGGTGGTGGTTGTGGTAGGTGTGGTGGTGGTATGGTAGGTGTGAGGTGGTGGTGTAGTAGGTGTGAGGTGTGGTGGTGGTATGGTAGGTGTGAGGTGGTGGTGTGGTAGGTGTGAGGTGTGGTGGTGGTATGGTAGGTGTGAGGTGGTGGTGTGGTAGGTGTGAGGTGTGGTGGTGGTATGGTAGGTGTGAGGTGGTGGTGTAGTAGGTGTGAGGTGTGGTGGTGGTATGGTAGGTGTGAGGTGTGGTGTGGTAGGTGTGAGGTGTGGTGGTGGTATGGTAGGTGTGAGGTGGTGGTGTGGTAGGTGTGAGGTGTGGTGGTGGTATGGTAGGTGTGAGGTGGTGGTGTGGTAGGTGTGAGGTGTGGTGGTGGTGTGGTAGGTGTGGTGGTGGTATGGTAGGTGTGAGGTGGTGGTGTGGTAGGTGTGAGGTGGTGGTGTGGTAGGTGTGGTGGTGGTATGGTAGGTGTGAGGTGGTGGTGTGGTAGGTGTGAGGTGGTGGTGTGGTAGGTGTGTGGTGGTGGTGTGGTAGGTGTGGTGGTGGTGTGGTGTGGTAGGTGTGAGGTGGTGGTGTGGTAGGTGTGAGGTGTGGTGTGGTAGGTGTGAGGTGGTGGTGTGGTAGGTGTGAGGTGGTGGTGTGGTAGGTGTGAGGTGGTGGTGTGGTAGGTGTGAGGTGGTGGTGTGGTAGGTGTGAGGTGGTGGTGTGGTAGGTGTGAGGTGGTGGTGTGGTAGGTGTGAGGTGGTGGTGTGGTAGGTGTGAGGTGGTGGTGTGGTAGGTGTGAGGTGGTGGTGTGGTAGGTGTGGTGGTGGTGTGGTAGGTGTGGTGGTGGTGTGGTAGGTGTGGTGTGGTAGGTGTGAGGTGTGGTGTGGTAGGTGTGAGGTGGTGGTGTGGTAGGTGTGAGGTGGTGGTGTGGTAGGTGTGAGGTGGTGGTGTGGTAGGTGTGAGGTGGTGGTGTGGTAGGTGTGTGGTGGTGGTGTGGTAGGTGTGTGGTGGTGGTGTGGTAGGTGTGTGGTGGTGGTGTGGTAGGTGTGAGGTGGTGGTGTGGTAGGTGTGAGGTGGTGGTGTGGTAGGTGTGTGGTGGTGGTGTGGTAGGTGTGTGGTGGTGGTGTGGTAGGTGTGTGGTGGTGGTGTGGTAGGTGTGTGGTGGTGGTGTGGTAGGTGTGGTGGTGGTATGGTAGGTGTGTGGTAGGTGGTAGGTGGTGGTGTGGTAGGTGTGGTGGTGGTATGGTAGGTGTGTGGTAGGTGTGAGGTGTGGTGTGGTGGTGTGGTAGGTGTGAGGTGGTGGTGTGGTAGGTGTGGTGGTGGTATGGTAGGTGTGTGGTAGGTGTGAGGTGTGGTGTGGTAGGTGTGGTGTGGTAGGTGTGGTGTGGTAGGTGTGGTGGTGGTGTGGTAGGTGTGGTGGTGGTGTGGTAGGTGTGGTGTGGTAGGTGTGTGGTGGTGGTGTGGTAGGTGTGGTGTGGTAGGTGTGTGGTGGTGGTGTGGTAGGTGTGGTGTGGTAGGTGTGTGGTAGGTGTGAGGTGGTGGTGTGGTAGGTGTGGTGGTGGTGTGGTAGGTGTGTGGTAGGTGTGGTGTGGTAGGTGTGGTGGTGGTGTGGTAGGTGTGTGGTAGGTGTGAGGTGTGGTGTGGTAGGTGTGGTGTGGTAGGTGTGGTGTGGTAGGTGTGGTAGGTGTGGTGGTGGTGTGGTGTGGTAGGTGTGGTAGGTGTGGTGGTGGTGTGGTGTGGTAGGTGTGTGGTAGGTGTGAGGTGTGGTGTGGTAGGTGTGGTGTGGTAGGTGTGTGGTGGTGGTGTGGTAGGTGTGGTGGTGGTGTGGTGTGGTAGGTGTGGTAGGTGTGGTGTGGTCGAGGGTTTTGTTTTGTTTATTATTGGGCACCCCCCCCCCCCCCCCTTGTGTAAGGTGAAGTGTTTACAGCGGCCAACAGGGAAACATGCTAAGTTCATGCTGTCCTTTATGTCTCATGAGTTAAGGGAGTAGAAGCCTGGAGAGTCAAGGGAGTAGAAGCCTGGAGAGTCAAGGGCGTAGAAGCCTGGAGAGTCAAGGGCGTAGAAGCCTGGAGAGTCAAGGGCGTAGAAGCCTGGAGAGTCAAGGGCGTAGAAGCCTGGAGAGTCAAGGGCGTAGAAGCCTGGAGAGTCAATGGTTTATGTCAAGTTATTGGAAGCTCCAACAACTTTCCCTGAATACGAATTCGCAACTTTCGACTTACAACAGGTACCTACTGTGCTGCTAGGGGAACAGGGACCAGGGGGGCTAGGAAGAGTGTCCAAACAACTTCCACCGGCCCGGGAGTCGAACCTGTGACATCTTGCTTGTGAGGCAAGAACGGTACCGTTCTACCACCGGCGCCCCCGTGGTTGAGGGTGTGTGGTGGGAGGTCAAGGCACTAATAGACGTACGCTAGTTTTTGTGTGGAGTGTTTGAGGTTAGGTTAGGTCCGGTTGTTAGTTATGGGTCAAGGTAGGTCAAAGGTGGAGTGAGAGACTTATCTGTCACTAATGAGTTAACACATCTGCATTCACCTGGTGAGGTGCCTAATTAGGTCACGTCTACCTGTCGTGGGTTATTGTGTGATATATAGGACATGTTATCTTGTGATGAGATAACATGACACACACAGGCATGATACACACACGAGAGAGAGAGAGGTGGATGAACCTTGTGTGTGTGCATCTGGTGTAGGGTACGAAAGGATGTACAGTATGTCCGTCATGGGAGGGTGGGGGTGGGAGGGAGGGGGGGGGGAGGGAGGGAGGGAGGGAGGGGGAGGGAGGGAGAGAGAGAGAGAGATATCTAGGTTACGCATCCGACTCACTCTCTCTCTCTCCCACACAGAGGAGGGGGGTAGGCTAGCCCACCCACCACCCAACCCACTAACCCACCAACCCACTCTCCAGCTCAGCCCACTCAGCCCTCTCTACTTGAACCTAATCTTTATGGCAGATCCTGAGTTAAATGAAGTATTGGAGTGGCTCAGTGGCCTCTCGTGGGATCAACCCTGGCCTCTCGTGGGATCAACCCTGGCCTCTCGTGGGATCAACCCTGGCCTCTCGTGGGATCAACCCTGGCCTCTCGTGGGATCAACCCTGGCCTCTCGTGGGATCAACCCTGGCCTCTCGTGGTTCGGCAGTCAAGAGAGAGAGAGAGAGAGAGAGAGAGAGAGAGAGAGAGACCTGGGATATAAATACAGTAGTGGTGGAGGTAACCTACTGGTGTGTGTCGGCCGTGACGTCACTACCTTCCTCCTCTCTCTCTCTCAGTGACGTCACAGCCGTCGTTAGAGCAGCACTTCATAGACCATCATTTACATACATCAATAGAGGCCTAACTACACAGCATTGTTACATCTGAAAGTTTACAAAGTTTATTTTTTTTTACCCACGATGCAAAAACTTTCATTAGGAGTCAAAAAATGTCTATACTATCCATTAACACTAAAGAATATTATTGTTTGGAAAGTTTGAGTTACCCACGAAAGGGAAAGTTTGAGCTGAGGTTCAGACGCCAGGCTCTAACTTAATGAACGAAAGGGAAAGTTTGAGCTGAGGTTCAGACGCCAGGCTCTAACTTAATGAACGAAAGGGAAAGTTTGAGCTGAGGTTCAGACGCCAGGCTCTAACTTAATGAACGAAAGGGAAAGTTTGAGCTGAGGTTCAGACGCCAGGCTCTAACTTAATGAACGAAAGGGAAAGTTTGAGCTGAGGTTCGGACGCCAGGCTCTAACTTAATGAACGAAAGGGAAAGTTTGAGCTGAGGTTCAGACGCCAGGCTCTAACTTAATGAACGAAAGGGAAAGTTTGAGCTGAGGTTCAGACGCCAGGCTCTAACTTAATGAACGAAAGGGAAAGTTTGAGCTGAGGTTCAGACGCCAGGCTCTAACTTAATGAACGAAAGGGAAAGTTTGAGCTGAGGTTCGGACGCCAGGCTCTAACTTAATGAACGAAAGGGAAAGTTTGAGCTGAGGTTAGACGCCAGGCTCTAACTTAATGAACGAAAGGGAAAGTTTGAGCTGAGGTTCAGACGCCAGGCTCTAACTTAATGAACGAAAGGGAAAGTTTGAGCTGAGGTTCAGACGCCAGGCTCTAACTTAATGAACGAAAGGGAAAGTTTGAGCTGAGGTTCAGACGCCAGGCTCTAACTTAATGAACGAAAGGGAAAGTTTGAGCTGAGGTTCAGACGCCAGGCTCTAACTTAATGAACGAAAGGGAAAGTTTGAGCTGAGGTTCAGACGCCAGGCTCTAACTTAATGAACGAAAGGGAAAGTTTGAGCTGAGGTTCAGACGCCAGGCTCTAACTTAATGAACGAAAGGGAAAGTTTGAGCTGAGGTTCAGACGCCAGGCTCTAACTTAATGAACGAAAGGGAAAGTTTGAGCTGAGGTTCAGACGCCAGGCTCTAACTTAATGAACGAAAGGGAAAGTTTGAGCTGAGGTTCAGACGCCAGGCTCTAACTTAATGAACGAAAGGGAAAGTTTGAGCTGAGGTTCAGACGCCAGGCTCTAACTTAATGAACGAAAGGGAAAGTTTGAGCTGAGGTTCGGACGCCAGGCTCTAACTTAATGAACGAAAGGGAAAGTTTGAGCTGAGGTTCAGACGCCAGGCTCTAACTTAATGAACGAAAGGGAAAGTTTGAGCTGAGGTTCAGACGCCAGGCTCTAACTTAATGAACGAAAGGGAAAGTTTGAGCTGAGGTTCAGACGCCAGGCTCTAACTTAATGAACGAAAGGGAAAGTTTGAGCTGAGGTTCGGACGCCAGGCTCTAACTTAATGAACGAAAGGGAAAGTTTGAGCTGAGGTTCAGACGCCAGGCTCTAACTTAATGAACGAAAGGGAAAGTTTGAGCTGAGGTTCAGACGCCAGGCTCTAACTTAATGAACGAAAGGGAAAGTTTGAGCTGAGGTTCGACGCCAGGCTCTAACTTAATGAACGAAAGGGAAAGTTTGAGCTGAGGTTCGGACGCCAGGCTCTAACTTAATGAACGAAAGGGAAAGTTTGAGCTGAGGTTCAGACGCCAGGCTCTAACTTAATGAACGAAAGGGAAAGTTTGAGCTGAGGTTCAGACGCCAGGCTCTAACTTAATGAACGAAAGGGAAAGTTTGAGCTGAGGTTCAGACGCCAGGCTCTAACTTAATGAACGAAAGGGAAAGTTTGAGCTGAGGTTCGGACGCCAGGCTCTAACTTAATGAACGAAAGGGAAAGTTTGAGCTGAGGTTCGGACGCCAGGCTCTAACTTAATGAACGAAAGGGAAAGTTTGAGCTGAGGTTCAGACGCCAGGCTCTAACTTAATGAACGAAAGGGAAAGTTTGAGCTGAGGTTCAGACGCCAGGCTCTAACTTAATGAACGAAAGGGAAAGTTTGAGCTGAGGTTCAGACGCCAGGCTCTAACTTAATGAACGAAAGGGAAAGTTTGAGCTGAGGTTCGGACGCCAGGCTCTAACTTAATGAACGAAAGGGAAAGTTTGAGCTGAGGTTCAGACGCCAGGCTCTAACTTAATGAACGAAAGGGAAAGTTTGAGCTGAGGTTCAGACGCCAGGCTCTAACTTAATGAACGAAAGGGAAAGTTTGAGCTGAGGTTCAGACGCCAGGCTCTAACTTAATGAACGAAAGGGAAAGTTTGAGCTGAGGTTCAGACGCCAGGCTCTAACTTAATGAACGAAAGGGAAAGTTTGAGCTGAGGTTCAGACGCCAGGCTCTAACTTAATGAACGAAAGGGAAAGTTTGAGCTGAGGTTCGGACGCCAGGCTCTAACTTAATGAACGAAAGGGAAAGTTTGAGCTGAGGTTCGGACGCCAGGCTCTAACTTAATGAACGAAAGGGAAAGTTTGAGCTGAGGTTCAGACGCCAGGCTCTAACTTAATGAACGAAAGGGAAAGTTTGAGCTGAGGTTCAGACGCCAGGCTCTAACTTAATGAACGAAAGGGAAAGTTTGAGCTGAGGTTCAGACGCCAGGCTCTAACTTAATGAACGAAAGGGAAAGTTTGAGCTGAGGTTCGGACGCCAGGCTCTAACTTAATGAACGAAAGGGAAAGTTTGAGCTGAGGTTCAGACGCCAGGCTCTAACTTAATGAACGAAAGGGAAAGTTTGAGCTGAGGTTCAGACGCCAGGCTCTAACTTAATGAACGAAAGGGAAAGTTTGAGCTGAGGTTCAGACGCCAGGCTCTAACTTAATGAACGAAAGGGAAAGTTTGAGCTGAGGTTCGGACGCCAGGCTCTAACTTAATGAACGAAAGGGAAAGTTTGAGCTGAGGTTCGGACGCCAGGCTCTAACTTAATGAACGAAAGGGAAAGTTTGAGCTGAGGTTCAGACGCCAGGCTCTAACTTAATGAACGAAAGGGAAAGTTTGAGCTGAGGTTCAGACGCCAGGCTCTAACTTAATGAACGAAAGGGAAAGTTTGAGCTGAGGTTCAGACGCCAGGCTCTAACTTAATGAACGAAAGGGAAAGTTTGAGCTGAGGTTCAGACGCCAGGCTCTAACTTAATGAACGAAAGGGAAAGTTTGAGCTGAGGTTCAGACGCCAGGCTCTAACTTAATGAACGAAAGGGAAAGTTTGAGCTGAGGTTCGGACGCCAGGCTCTAACTTAATGAACGAAAGGGAAAGTTTGAGCTGAGGTTCAGACGCCAGGCTCTAACTTAATGAACGAAAGGGAAAGTTTGAGCTGAGGTTCAGACGCCAGGCTCTAACTTAATGAACGAAAGGGAAAGTTTGAGCTGAGGTTCGGACGCCAGGCTCTAACTTAATGAACGAAAGGGAAAGTTTGAGCTGAGGTTCAGACGCCAGGCTCTAACTTAATGAACGAAAGGGAAAGTTTGAGCTGAGGTTCAGACGCCAGGCTCTAACTTAATGAACGAAAGGGAAAGTTTGAGCTGAGGTTCAGACGCCAGGCTCTAACTTAATGAACGAAAGGGAAAGTTTGAGCTGAGGTTCAGACGCCAGGCTCTAACTTAATGAACGAAAGGGAAAGTTTGAGCTGAGGTTCAGACGCCAGGCTCTAACTTAATGAACGAAAGGGAAAGTTTGAGCTGAGGTTCAGACGCCAGGCTCTAACTTAATGAACGAAAGGGAGAGTTTGAGCTGAGGTTCAGACGCCAGGCTCTAACTTAATGAACGAAAGGGAAAGTTTGAGCTGAGGTTCAGACGCCAGGCTCTAACTTAATGAACGAAAGGGAGAGTTTGAGCTGAGGTTCAGACGCCAGGCTCTAACTTAATGAACGAAAGGGAAAGTTTGAGCTGAGGTTCAGACGCCAGGCTCTAACTTAATGAACGAAAGGGAAAGTTTGAGCTGAGGTTCAGACGCCAGGCTCTAACTTAATGAACGAAAGGGAGAGTTTGAGCTGAGGTTCGGACGCCAGGCTCTAACTTAATGAACGAAAGGGAAAGTTTGAGCTGAGGTTCAGACGCCAGGCTCTAACTTAATGAACGAAAGGGAGAGTTTGAGCTGAGGTTCGGACGCCAGGCTCTAACTTAATGAACGAAAGGGAAAGTTTGAGCTGAGGTTCAGACGCCAGGCTCTAACTTAATGAACGAAAGGGAAAGTTTGAGCTGAGGTTCAGACGCCAGGCTCTAACTTAATGAACGAAAGGGAAAGTTTGAGCTGAGGTTCAGACGCCAGGCTCTAACTTAATGAACGAAAGGGAAAGTTTATGGATTTTTTCAGACATTTAGGTCAAGAACTTTCTCTAATAAATTACAGAAGAAAGTATTTGTTAGGGGAAGGGGAAGTAGGTCAAGTACTTTCTCTCTATAACTCTCCCAAAATACCATCGGGTGAAAGTAATATAATTTTAAAAGTTTATAAATAACCTAACCTAACCTAACCTAACCTAACCTAAACATTTACTTGAATAAATTAAAAAATCCAGGAAGTAGATTGGTTGGATGAAGCACGGAATGCACCAATCAATAGCGGGATAAATTCAGACGTCATCAACCCGAGACTCGTTCAAGTGGTAGTATTGGTCGAAGAAACTTCTGACGTCACCTATCCGAGAGTCATTCAAGAGGTAGTATTGGTCGAAGAAACTTCTGACGTCACCTATCCGAGAGTCATTCAAGAGGTAGTATTGGTCGAAGAAACTTCTGACGTCACCTATCCGAGAGTCATTCAAGAGGTAGTATTGGTCGAGGAAGCTTCTGACGTCACCTATCCGAGAGTCATTCAAGAGGTAGTATTGGTCGAGGAAGCTTCTGACGTCAGTATTCGGGGGAGGTGAGGTATAGCTGGATCTGATTGGTCCAGAGTCAACGACGTCATTGATCGACGGGATTTTTTAAGTTGATAAAAAGTAAATAATAATAAATAAATAAAATTATAAAAATATGAAATAATCGAGAAATTAAACAAATAATGATATATAATGGGATTAAAGTGTGTGTGTGTGTGTGTGTGTCAAATGTGTATAAACAACCAATCAGAATGACGATCGTCGTAAACAAAGTGACGTCATCACCATCAAAGAAGGCACGTTATTGGTGCATTAATTACCAGAGGTCACCTGGCACTGCCCTCCCCCCCCCTCGTACACACCTGTGGCACCTTGACACTAATTCTTCACCTGTGTGTGTGTGTGTACAATGACCATGATTCATAAGTATTAGGTTAGGTTACTGTTAGGTTACTGTTAGGTTACTGTTGGGTTAGGTTAGGTTAGGTTACTGTTAGGTTACTGTTAGGTTACTGTTAGGTTAGGTTACTGTTAGGTTAATGTTAGGTTACTGTTAGGTTAGGTTACTGTTAGGTTACTGTTGGGTTAGGTTAGGTTAGGTTACTGTTAGGTTACTGTTAGGTTACTGTTAGGTTAGGTTACTGTTAGGTTACTGTTGGGTTACTGTTAGGTTACTGTTGGGTTAGGTTAGGTTAGGTTACTGTTAGGTTACTGTTAGGTTAGGTTACTGTTAGGTTACTGTTGGGTTAGGTTAGGTTAGGTTACTGTTAGGTTACTGTTAGGTTAGGTTACTGTTAGGTTACTGTTGGGTTAGGTTAGGTTAGGTTACTGTTAGGTTAGGTTAGGTTACTGTTAGGTTAGTGTTAGGTTAGGTTACTGTTAGGTTACTGTTGGGTTAGGTTAGGTTAGGTTACTGTTAGGTTACTGTTGGGTTAGGTTAGGTTAGGTTACTGTTAGGTTAGGTTAGGTTACTGTTAGGTTAGTGTTAGGTTAGGTTAAGTTAAGAACCTTTGAGAATATTATTGTGGCAGATACAAACTGATCCCAGAAGTGTTTACGGCGGAGCTACCACAACTACCACCCCACCTACTACCACCCCACCTACCACCATCACCAACTACCACCATCACCATCTACCACCTGCAGGTCTCCGGGACACAGGAACAGTGCCAACATCTTCACTATGAGAACAAGAGTGCCAGTAAGGTGCCAACTCACCACACCTGGCCCTTTCTCCCACCTTCATGGCCCTCCTGCCTGGCCCTCACACACACAGTCTCCACCTTTCAGTCACTCACCTGTGGCGTCCCCCAAGGCACCAAGATGGGACCACTCTGCTTCCTTATGCTCATCAATGATGCCCTAAGAGAAACCTCTGCTGGCTGGAAATATGTCGACGACTCCACCATTGGGATCAGCGTCAACAACTCGGCTCCCGACTATACCGTCCTTCAGGATTTATTGAACAGTCTCCAAAACTGGGCCACCAACAACCATGTCACCATCAACCATACCAAGACCATGGTTATGCACATCAACCTCTCCTCCGACATTGTCCCACCCCCTTCCATTACTCTAGGTCCCAACACACTCCAGGATGTAGATTCCACGAAGCTCCTCGGCGTCACCATAGCCAACAAACTAAATTGGAAACCACACGTCAGTGAAGTTGTCAAATCCTCCAGTTTCCGTCTCCACCTCCTCCGCCGACTCAAGTCCCTCGGAGTTCCTGCACCCGAGCTCCTCAGTGTTTACTCAACATTCATACTTCCCAAGCTCACCTATGCCTCCCCCACCTGGTCTTCCTCCCTAAATGCCACACAACGTAAACACCTAAAAAAAAGTGCAAAAGAGGGCATGCAAGATTATTCTCTCCCCTTCCTACTCCACATATCAAGAAGCGCTCAACACACTGACCCTCTCGGCTCTCACCACGACCTCAATCTGCAAATTTGGTGAGAAGCTTCTGCACCATCCTCGACACCGGCTCCTGCTACCACCTGAGATCCCTCGCCCGAGAATTGCTGTTCGACACCACAACCGCATCCAGGCCATACGAGCACGAACTGATCGCTATAAGAACAGCCCAGTCCCAACCATGGTAAAAATTATCAATAACTTGTAATCAACCAGTGTATTCACTCCCAGTCAATCCTACTTCTTGCACTGTCACTGTGTTGAAATGCCCTGTAGTATGACCTTCTCCCCACCTAGTTATTATATATCATATTTGTATCACTTATGTTACTTGTATATTATTGGTCAATCAAGAGACCCATTCCCCAATAATGTAACTGTATATTTTTAGCCTTCTGGCTGCCATGCTCTTTCAATAAACTGTTAATTATAATTATTATTATTATTATTATTATACACACACAACACCTACATACATACACACGCAACACCTACACACACACACACACGCAACACCTACACACACACGCAACACCTACACACACACACACAACACCTACACACGCAACACCTACACACACACACACACACACGCACGCAACACACACACACACACACACAGGTTCAGATAGGTGCACAGTGACCAACAATGTCCTCGACTTGCAGGGGTAAATATAAGTGCAGGGGGTGCCAGGGGGGTGCCAGGGGGGTGCCAGGGGGTGTCAGGGGGTGCCAGGGGGTGCCAGGGGTGTGCCAGGGGTGTGCCAGGCCTTTCAGAGGTGAATGACTGGCGCTCCTCCCCTCCCCCCCCTTGGCTCCTGACACCACCACCACAACAACAACAACAACAACAACAACCACCACCACCACCACAACGACAACAACAACAGCCACCACCACCACCACTACTACCACCACCACCACCACCACCAACCTCCTCCTCAAGTTAAGTGGCGGGTTAAGAGAACATCAAGTGGTATTCTTAAACGATCCTCTTGTTGACCACTTGAATCCCTGAGCTGTGATAGGCCGAGAGGATTGTAACATTGAGCTGTGATTGGCTGATGGGATCGTAACATTGAGCTGTGATTGGCTGATAGGATTGTATCTCAGCTGTGATTGGCTGAGAGGATTGTAACATTGATCTGTAATTGGCTGAGAGGATCGTAATATTGAGCTGTGATTGGCTGAACACATCACATCCATGAACTGTGATTGGCTCCTGACCATTTTTTTCCAGCGCTGTGATTGGTTGAGGTGGGTAATATCCGGGTCAGGAGATGAAGGTTAGGTTAGGTTAGGAGGTGGAGGAGGAGGAGGAAGAAGAAGAGGAGGAGGAAGAAGAGGAGGAGGAGGAAGAAGAAGAGGAGGAGGAAGAAGAGTAGGTCTGGCAGGAATCAATCTCTCTCTCTCTCTCTCTCTCTCTCTCAATACCATTACGTCATCACCATGTCACCAGTCACCCAGAAGCACCTGCAATAGAAAAGGAGACACTAGGTTAGGTTAGGAGGGTAGCAGGGAGGGGGGTAGCAGGGAGGGGGGTAGCAGGGAGGGGGGTAGGAGGGAGGGGGGGTAGGAGGGAGGGGGGAAGAGGTGCAATCGGAGTGAATGTTTCTAGTTAGTGACGCAACACTGTCACCACCACCACCACCTACCACTGTCACCACCACCTACCACTACGACGCCACAACTACGACGCAACTTCAGGTTCTTCAACAGATCCCAGCAGGCTGCAACAGGCCAACAGCAGGCTCCCCCCAACCCTTCCCTGAGGCGGGTCTACTGTTGCTAATGACGTCATCCACAGCCCGCTGTTGCCACATCACCACCACAATAAACCTTCTCCTACCACAGTTGCCAAGCAAGTTTGCGGATGACACCAAAATAGAGAGACAGATTAATTCAGGGCAGGATGCTAATGCACTACAGGAGGATCTAAATAAACTGCAGGAGTGGTCAGAAAAAATGGCAAATGAAATTCAACACCGGCAAGTGCAGCGTACTGAATATTGGAAGAACAAATACTGTCAATGTATACAGCCTTAACAACATCAACCTAGAGAAGTCGACTTGTGAAAGAGACCTAGGGGTACTTGTAAGCCCGGACCTACGGCCTAGAAAACAGTGCGTTAATGTTCGAAATAAGGCAAACAGAGTATTGGGTTTTATATCTACAAGTGCAAGTAACAAGAGTGCAGAGGTCTTATTGCAACTATATCTTGCGCTAGTCAGGCTGCACCTCCATTATGCGGTTCAGTTCTGGTGCCCCTATTATAGAATGGATATAAATTCACTGGAGTCGGTGCAGCGAAGAATGACGAAAATGATTCCGGGACTTAGAAACCTTCCATATCAGGATAGGTTAAAGAAACTAAACTTGCATTCCCTAGAAAGACGAAGAGTGCGGGGAGGAGCGGGGAGGTGCGGGGAGATATGATAGAAGTATTTAAGTGGGTGAAAGGAATCAATAAAGGGGATATAGATAAAGTTCTTATAATATCCGAGCAGGATAGGACTCGGAGCAACGGATTTAAGTTGGATAAGTTTAGGTTTAGGAGGAAGATAGGAAGGAACTGGTTCACAAATAGAGTGGTGGACGAGTGGAACAAGCTTACCAACTTTGTAGTAAGTGCTGGAACGCTGGAAAGCTTTAATAGGAGGCTAGATAGATTGGTGGACGAGTGGAACAAGCTTAGCAACTGTGTAGTAAGTGCTGGAACGATGGAAAGCTTTAATAGGAGGCTAGATAGATTGGTGGACGAGTGGAACAAGCTTAGCAACTGTGTAGTAAGTGCTGGAACGCTGGAAAGCTTTAATAGGAGGCTAGATAGATTGGTGGACGAGTGGAACAAGCTTAGCAACTGTGTAGTAAGTGCTGGAACGCTGGAAAGCTTTAATAGGAGGCTAGATAGATTGGTGGACGAGTGGAACAAGCTTAGCAACTGTGTAGTAAGTGCTGGAACGCTGGAAAGCTTTAATAGGAGGCTAGATAGATTGGTGGACGAGTGGAACAAGCTTAGCAACTGTGTAGTAAGTGCTGGAACGCTGGAAAGCTTTAAAAGGAGGCTGGATAGATTGTTAGACGAGTGGAACAAGCTTAGCAACTTTGTAGTAAGTGCTGGAACACTGGAAAGCTTTAAAAGGAGGCTGGATAGATTGGTGGATGATAGAGAGTGGTAGTAACTCTCGACAGGAGCTGCCATGCACAGGCCAACCACCACACTGTTGCCACATCTCCACCACAACAAACCCTTCACCACCACACTGTTGCCACATCTCCACCACAACAAACTCTTCACCACCACACTGTTGCCACATCTCCACCACAACAAACTCTTCACCACCACACTGTTGCCACATCTCCACCACAACAAACTCTTCACCACCACACTGTTGCCACATCTCCACCACAACAAACCCTTCACCACCACACTGTTGCCACATCTCCACCACAACAAACCCTTCACCACCACACTGTTGCCACATCTCCACCACTATAATTACGTATCATACAAACGGAGGAGGAAGAGGAAGAAGAGGAGGAGGAAGAGGAGGAGGAGGAAGAGGAGGAGGAAGAAGAGGAGGAGGAGGAAGAGGAAGAAGAGTAGGAGGAGTGGTAACCGGAGTCTGTTAATGATGGTGGTACCTGTATGACGTCACAAGTACAGGTTGACTCCCACACCTGACAGGGAAGAGAGAGAGAGAGAGAGAGAGAGAGAGAGAGAGAGGACAGTGGGCCAGCAATCAGTGGGAGGAGAAGAAGAAGAAGAAGAGGAGGAGGAGGAGGAGGAGGCAACAACCCAGCACAAAGGGCTCAGTCAATGACCCCCCCAACACTCAAAACCTAACCTAACGACGTCACAACACCTCCAGATGACGTCACTAAACTACGACTCAAACTACGTCGTAAATGTATTAAACTACGACTCCCTCCCCACCCCCCTCACCCTAGCGTCATCCTGCTGGGGGGTGAGGGGGGGGGTGAGGGGGGGAGGAGGATTCTGGGTCCAAGAAGATATAACAGTTACAATGCTCTCTCTCTCTCTCTCTCTCTCTAACTTTTGAAACACACAGCTGAGAGAGAGAGAGAGAGAGAGAGAGAGAGAAGATTGCAAAATAAGGGTGAAGGAGGGAGGAAGGGAGAGATAAATAAGGGTGATGATTCAAGGTGAGGGAGAAGTGAGGGAGAAGAATGAGGGAGAAGAATGAGGGAGAAGAATGAGAAGCAAAGTGGGTTTAACTCTGTATATATAGACCAACCAGAGCTGTCCAACACACACACACACACACACACACACACACACACACACACACACACCATATAACCTGACCTAGCAAACGTTCAAAGAAAAACACAAAAAAAACATTCAGAAAAACATAAAACCAAACAAATAAATAAATAAAATAAAACAAAACACGAAAGAAAAAAACACAACCTCCACAAGTGTGTCTCTACGCAGCTTGATATGAACACCAGCCACACTACACCACACCAGCCACACTACACCAGCCACACCACACCACACTTCTAGCAAGAAAAGTCATGCTCCTTCCTTCCTTCCTTCCTTCCTTCCTTCCCTTCTCCCTCCCTCCCTCCCTCCCTCCTTCCTTCCCTTCTCCCTCCCTCCCTCCCTCCTTCCTTCCCTTCTTCCTCCCTCCCTCCCTTCCTCCTTCCCTCCCTTCCTCCTTCCCTCCCTCCCTCCCCCCCTCCCTCCTTCTCTTCTTCCTCCCTCCCTCCCTCCTTCCTTTACCCCTTCCGTCCCTCCCTCCCTCCCTTACCACCTTCCCTCCCTCCCTCCTTCTCTTCTTCCTCCCTCCCTCCTTCCTTCCCTTCTTCCTCCCTCCTTCCCTCCTTCCCTCCTTCTCTTCTTCCTCCCTCCCTCCCTCCTTCCCTCCCTCCCTCCTTCCTCCTCTTCACACCTGGTCGCCGCCATAATCACACCTGGACCACATTACCTGTGTCCTGCAGGTCGACTAAACTATAGGTCGATCTACGGCTTCCCTGATCGACCTACTGCCTTCCCTGATCGACCTACGGCTTCCCTGATCGACCTACTGCCTTCCCTGATCGACCTACTGCCTCCTCACACACACACACACACACCAAGGTTAAGCTGACAAAATGTAATTATTTTGCGTTATGTGAGAATGGGGAAGAGGGGAAAGGCAGGAGGGGGAGTGGGGGGGAGAGGGGGGAAAGGCAGGAGGGGGAGTGGGGGGGGAGAGGGGGGAAAGGCAGGAGGGGGAGTGGGGGGGAGAGGGGGGAGAGAAAGGGGGGAGAGGAGGGGAGGGGGAGGGAGTGGGGGGGGGGGGAGAGAGGGGCAGGGGGGTATTTTATCTCCCTGCCTCCCACACTGTAACTGACTTCCCCCACATTCTAGTCTCCTACACCTCACCCAGTCTCTCACCTCTATCTCCCTCCCTCACCCCCCCTACCTCCCCCTCCCTCACCCACCCCTACCTCTCCCTCCCTCACCCCCCCTACCTCCCCCCTCCCTCACCCCCCCTACCTACGTACTCCAGTTTCTCAAAAGGTCAACATCTCTCTCTCTCTCCTTTGTGAATGAAATCTTGTCCAGGTGTTAATCAGGTGAACAGAACTAGCTTGAAGAACAATGAACGGTCTTTTTTGTTCAATATTTACTTTTGTTCATTAGGTGGTGGTGGTGAACAGCTTCTCACCTGTTCAACAAAGTGTTCATTAAGTGATGGTGAACTCGGACCCACAGGTGAACAAACTCCCTAAGACCACACCTGAGCCACATCTGCACCACACCTGAGCCACACCGGAAGCTGAACACACCGCCCACACCTGTCCCTTACCCCACACACACCCCCCCCCACACACACACACACCTAACTCGTTTCCCTCACCAACTAACTACCAATTACTCCCCGATAAAACAACCTCCCGTAATTGGCCAATCCACTTACGACCATTTAACTCTAATGGTCTATCATCCTACGCAAATCTCAGTGAAAATGGCGTCTAATCAGTCAAAACGGCGTCCTAATCAATCAAAATAGCGTCTAATCAGTCAAAATAGCGTCTAATCAGTCAAAATGGCGCCTTATCAGTCAAAATAGCGTCTAATCAGTCAAAATAGCGTCTAAACAGTCAAAATAGCGTCTAATCAGTCAAAATGGCGTCTAATCAGTCAAAATAGCGTCTAATCAGTCAAAATAGCGTCTAATCAGTCAAAATGGCGTCTAATCAGTCAAAATGGCGTCTAATCAGTCAAAATAGCGTCTAATCAGTCAAAATAGCGTCTAATCAGTCAAAATAGCGTCTAATCAGTCAAAATAGCGTCTTATCAGTCAAAATAGCGTCTTATCAGTCAAAATGGCGTCTAATCAGTCAAAATAGCGTCTAATCAGTCAAAATAGCGTCTAATCAGTCAAAATAGCGTCTAATCAGTCAAAATAGCGTCTAATCAGTCAAAATAGCGTCTAATCAGTCAAAATAGCGTCTAATCAGTCAAAATGGCGTCTAATCAGTCAAAATGGCGTCTAATCAGTCAAAATGGCGTCTAATCAGTCAAAATGGCGTTTAATCAGTCAAAATAGCGTCTAAGCAGTCAAAATAGCGTCTAATCAGTCAAAATAGCGTCTAATCAGTCAAAACGGCGTCCTAATCAATCACAATGGCGTCTCTTAAGACCAGTTAGAGTAAAAACAAAATATTACCACGCTGGCCTTAAGGGTGGGTGGGTGGGTGGGTGGGTGCACTGGGTGGTGTGTGGGTGGTGTATGTGTGGGTGCAGGTGATGCAAAGCTTTCACCCTTGAGTACAGCCCGACTCACTAAGCTGAGTAGGTCACCTGTCTCACCCGAGTCCCCAATCAACACACAAACATACACACAGATACATACATACAGTTGATAGAGAAAGTACACACACACACACACACACACAAGCAAAGGCGATGACCCACCACCTACGTGAACAAGTTCCTTCCTGCCTGCCTACCTCCCCACGTACAGGTTGCCACTATTACCCACGTACAGGCTGCCGCCACCACCGCCACCACCCACGTACAGGCTGCCACCACCACCCACATAAGAACATAAGAATGGAGGACACTGCAGCGGGCCATACTGGACAGTCCCCTTTACACCCAACCCCTATCGCTCATATATCCACCCAACCTGTGTTTGAAGCTATCCAGTGTGTTAGAGTTAATGATGATGTTTGGTAACTTGTTCCACTCGTCCACTACTCTATTTCCAAACCAATGTTTACCTATTTCACGCCTAAATCTGAATTCGTCTAATTTAGAACCATTGTTACGGGTTCGCTCCTGGTTGGATAGTTTGAGTACCTTTGTTATATCACCTTTGTTTAGCCCTGACTTCCATTTATACACCTCTATCAGGTCGCCCCTCGCTCTACGTCTCTCGAGGGAGTGCAAATTAAGATGTTTTAACCTGTCTCTGTACTCAAGGTTCCTAATGCCCGGGATTAGTCTCGTCATTCTCCTCTGAATTCTTTCCAAGGATTCTATATCCATTCTGTAATACGGTGACCAGAACTGAACTGCGTAATCCAAGTGAGGTCTAACAAGGGCAAAATATAGTTTCAGGCTGACCTCACTAGTCTTGTAACTAACACTCCTTTGTATGAACCCAAGTACTTTATTAGCCTTGTTACGAGCAAATACACATTGTTTACTTGGCTTAAGGTTCCTACTTATCATTACTCCTAAATCTTTCTCGCAGTCGGATTTCTCAATAACATCGTTGTTCATCTGGTATCTGGTTTCCCTGTTTACATCTACTATAATGAGTACTTTACATTTGTCCACATTGAATCTCATCTGCCATTTTTCAGACCACTCGATTATTTTGCTGAGTCATCGTCAGATTTAATAACACGCCCTATTTTAGTGTCATCAGCAAATGTACTTATGTTGCTGTCAATGCCGATATCTATGTCGTTTATGTATATAATAAATAATAATGGTCCAAGTACTGAGCCTTGGGGAACTCCACTAGTGACGTTGCTCCAATGGGATTAAGTGCCGTTAATGCTCACTCGCTGTTTCCTGTCCTGTAACCACGCCCTAATCCATTTTAGAATATCTCCTTTAATGCCATGAGCCTCCACTTTTCTTTTTAGTCTTTCGTGGGGGACTCTGTCGAAGGCTTTGCTAAAGTCGAGGTATACCACATACAAGCTGACACCACCATCACCCACGTACAAGCTGACACCACCACCACCCACATACAAGCTGACACCACCATCACCCACGTACAAGCTGACACCACCACCACCCACGTACAGGCTGCCACCATCACCACCAACGTCCAAACTGCCACCACCCACCTACTGTACAGGCCGCCACCATCACCCACGTGGGAGGTGGGGTAGAGGGAGGGGGCCGATAAAACAGGTTCAGGTGGTGGTGAATGGAGGAGAGTGGGGGGTAGATGGGTAGGGGTGGGGGGGGGGTGACGGGGGGCGGGGGGGTGACGGGGGTGGGGCGTGAGGGGGGTGGGGCGTGAGGGGAGAGAGAGAGACCCTCAACATACGGGACACACACACGAGACGCTTCGACGGTTCGACAGACGAACGGTTAGACAGACAGACGGTTAAATAAACAGACAAACGGACAGACAGACAAACACGGGGATGACGAGGAAGAAATTACAAATAATAGCAACTAATAATATTAATTTTCACTTGACGTCACCAGACCGACACACACACAACTAAGGTCTTAATTTCCACTTACCGACTAACACACACTCACGTACCTGCAAAAAATAAACATTACTTATTAGTGGAAAAATAAACGTGAAAATTAGTCAAAAAACACACATTAGTATTACTAGTACTGCTGCTGCTATTGTCCTCATTACTAGACAGAATAATAATATATTGTATAATGTAATAATAATAATATCAATAATAATAATACACGGATACAACACACACACACACACCTGTATGTGAGACACCTGTACACACACACACACCTGTATGTGACAGACACCTGTACACACACGTGCTAAAAATAATTATATTGACGGTATATAAATAAAATGGCCAATAATAGAACAAAAACAGACTAATTGATAACAGTTGTATACAGCAAACAAATAAACAATAAACAAGCAAATAAAGACATACAAACACCCCAGATTAACTTTGTTTGAAGGTAAATAAATATATAGTTTAATAATAATAAATAGATTCTAATAGCGTTACTGTTATCCTTATTAAATTAACTCCTCTATTAATTATCTCAACTAATAAATTAACCTAAGCTGTAGTTAAATATGAAGTGATTAATTGGCTTGTTTTAAACGACTCGGTACAGTAGTTCAGTGGTGTTAAATAAATAACAAAAACATTAACTGGCAACTCAATGTTCCGTTCGCTATCAACTGATGTTTTAATTATTCAACAAATTAATGTGTCAAGATGGTGATAATCAGTAGATAATTTTAGATTAATTTCACCATAAAAATACAAAGATAACGGAATAATTACTTAGAAAATTAATACAGAAATAAAAAAAAATTCACATCAACTTTAAATTCGAAGGTTTGTTGCCAAGTAAGAGTTACACCCAACAGCATCACTAACTTCACTTATTTCAACCGTCACTTATTTATTAATCAAATTAATAGGAACACTTCACTAATAGATAAGTGCCCCTGATGTGTTAAGTGACAGGAGAATTAGTCAAAATACGTTAAATAAAGTAACATTATTCTAACACTGGCAACATTTCGGGGTCTGGCAGGAGTTACATACACCAAGATGGCAACACTGCTCCACCTCAGGGGTTACCAATCATCCATATTTTAACCTCAAGAAAATAACAGTTAATATACTTTTTTAAACACAATAATAAACTCTAACTTTTTTAGGAATAGAAACTTTATATTTGTATGATAAAATATATATTATAAAGGATTGTAGTTGAGGTGTAATGATTTAAAATGACTATAATGGAACACGGGATTACACCAAGATGTAAACAATGATAATGGCGGTACACTCCACGACCCTCTTACAGCCCGACACAAGTACACACACTCACACACACACACACACGGATATACACACTCACACTCACACGGACACACTTATATTAGACTAAACTTATCAGGCTTCAAAACACCAGTAAAAATAACAAAGCTAATTCCTTCCATTATCTTATTGCCTCTAAATAAATTTGTTATGCTGTCCTTGGTTAAATGTCTGTCTGTCTGTCTGTATGTCTGTCTGTGTCTGTCTGTCTGTCTGTGTGTGTGTGTCTGTGTGTGTGTTTCCCTCCTACCCCCTCTTCCCTCTCTCCTGTTTCCACCACAACAACCACCACCAAAACAACCACTACTACCACCACCACCGCCACTATTACCACCGCAACAACCACTACTACCACCACCACCACTCCCACAACAACAACAACCACCACCACCACTATTACCACCGCAACAACCACTACTACCACCACCACCACAACCACCACCACCACCACCACCACCATTACCACCGCAACAACCACTACTACCACCACCACCACCACCACAACAACAACCACCACCACCACTCCCACAACAACAACCACCACCACCACCGCCACTATTACCACCGCAACAACCACTACTACCACCACCACCACTCCCACAACAACAACAACCACCACCACCACTATTACCACCGCAACAACCACTACTACCACCACCACCACAACAACAACCACCACTCCCACAACCACCACCACCACTCCCACAACAACCACCACCACCACTATTACCACCGCAACAACCACTACTACCACCACCACCACCACCACAACAACAACAACCACCACCACCACTCCCACAACAACAACCACCACCACCACTCCCACAACAACAACAACCACCACCACCACTATTACCACCGCAACAACCACTACCACCACCACCACCACTATTACCACCGCAACAACCACTACTACCACCACCACCACCACCACAACAACAACAACAACAACCACCACCACCACCACCACAACAACAACCACCACCACCACCACAACAACCACAACCACCACCACCACCACAACCACCACCACCACCACAACAACAACAACCACCACCACCACTCCCACAACAACAACCACCACCACCACTCCCACAACAACAACAACCACCACCACCACTATTACCACCGCAACAACCACTACCACCACCACCACCACTATTACCACCGCAACAACCACTACTACCACCACTCCCACAACAACAACCACCACCACTTTATCTCTGCCAAGTATTCCTGAATTTTGCTGAATTTCTGTGTCGTCTAAATTTAGTCATTTAACGAGTGGAGATCTGACACCACCATGGTTAGGTTAGGGTTAGATTAGGTTACGTTAGGTCATGTTAGGTCAGGTCAGGATAGGTTGACCCCTTTACCTGCCACCTTGACCTCCGGCACCTCACAAACGGGTCACGAAACCCTACAACTTTTAGAGAGAGAGAGAGAGAGAGAGTCAGCCTTGTACCACTGGCCTCGTCAGCTGAACACTTACCACTGGCAGTCATTGACACACACACACACCTGGCCTTGATACACACCTGGCTTGATACATTTGGCCCTGATTACACACCTGGCCCTCACACACCTGGCCCTCACACACCTGCACCTAATACACACCTGGCCCTGATACACACCTGGCTTGATACATCTGACCCTGATACACACACCTGGCCCTCACACACCTGCACCTAATACACACCTGGCACTTAAAAACAACTATCGTTTGACCCGTGGGAGAGGTGAGGGGGGGTTCACCCTTGTGTACGTATCGTCCCCTTTAAAACTCACCACACACACACACACACACACACGCACACGCACGCACACACACGCACACACTCTTATCACATCCGTTACCATGGTTACTATCGACATTATTTATTATCATAACTAAACTCTTAAAAACTAACCTAACCTAACCTAACCTAACACTAACCTACCCTAACATTAACCTAACCTAACATTAACCTACCCTAACACTAAATCACCTCGTTAACAAGCAAGGCATCGAATCACCCCCCCCCCCTAAAAGCAACAGACACACAGGTAAGATATTAATTACTTCTGGAACAAAATACACCTGTGAATTTATTTATTTATTTATTTGTTTTACATGCTCGAACGCTTGACCTTGGTGACGTCACGGGAACTGAACAAACAATTTATCACCTGAACATTAGACACCCTAGTGCTAGCCTAACCTAACCCTGCACAGGTAATATTAGGAAAGGTTTAATTAACAGGTGTAATAAACTAGGGTGTCTAATCATCAGGTAATACAAGTTTGTTTTATGTAGAAATTAAAATATTTTAACCCTTAGAGGACGATGGTTTATCCTTTTATATCATCGTTGTCCTCAAAGGGTTGAACCATCGTCAGCTGTAAGGCACCCACTCATCGTTAGGTCTGAGTCAGTCATCCACCCGTTTCACCCGCCTGGCTGTGTGTGTCCGTCAGTGTAGCTTCACAACACATCACACCATACTGAACACGTCAACACATCACACCATACTCAACACATCACACCATACTGAACACGTCAACACATCACACCATACTGAACACGTCAACACATCACACCATACTGAACACGTCAACACATCACACCATACTGAACACGTCAACACATCACACCATACTGAACACGTCAACACATCACACCATACTGAACACGTCAACACATCACACCATACTCAACACGTCAACACATCACACCATACTGAACACATCACATCACACCATACTACACGTCAACCATCACTCGAACACGTCAACACATCACACCATACTGAACACGTCAACACATCACACCATACTGAACACGTCAACACATCACACCATACTGAACACGTCAACACATCACACCATACTGAACACGTCAACACATCACACCATACTGAACACGTCAACACATCACACCATACTGAACACGTCAACACATCACACCATACTGAACACGTCAACACATCACACCATACTCAACACGTCAACACATCACACCATACTCAACACGTCAACACATCACACCATACTCAACACGTCAACACATCACACCATACTCAACACGTCAACACATCACACCATACTCAACATCACACATACTCAACACGTCAACACACCACATACACATCACACCATACTCAACACGTCAACACATCACACCATACTCAAACACCGTCAACACATCACACCATACTCAACAAGTCAACACATCACACCATACTGAACACGTCAACACATCACACCATACTGAACACGTCAACACATCACACCATACTGAACACGTCAACACATCACACCATACTCAACACATCAACACATCACACCATACTGAACACGTCAACACATCACACCATACTGAACACGTCAACACATCACACCATACTGAACACGTCAACACATCACACCATACTCAACACATCACACCATACTCAACACATCACACCATACTCAACACGTCAACACATCACACCATACTGAACACGTCAACACATCACACCATACTGAACACGTCAACACATCACACCATACTGAACACGTCAACACATCACACCATACTGAACACGTCAACACATCACACCATACTGAACACGTCAACACATCACACCATACTCAACACGTCAACACATCACACCATACTCAACACGTCAACACATCACACCATACTCAACACGTCAACACATCACACCATACTCAACACGTCAACACATCACACCATACTCAACACGTCAACACAAAATAAATAAGAACACAAGCTAAATTACGAGACAAAATAAAGACGGTTATAACGATAATAAGAAAAATATAAACGGTTGAGAAGTTGGAGGTACAGTGGTACAGGTACAGTGGTACAGGTACACACAGTGGTACAGGTACAGTGGTACAGGTACAGTGAACCTCTGTGGTGTTAATGGTGGTGTGGTGAGTGGTGTTAATGGTGGTGGTCGGTGAGAGTGGTGGTCTAAGTGGTACGGTGTGGTCGGTAGAGTGGTCGTTACAGTGGTCGGTAGTGGTGAGAGTCCGTGTTACATGGTAGGTGTGGTGACACACGTGGTACAGGTAAGTGGTGGTACCACAGTGGTCGGTACAGTGGTCGGTACATACGTGGTACAGTGAACCTCTGTGGTGTTAATGGTGGTGTGGTGTTAATGGTGGTGTGGTGAGAGTGGTGTTAATGGTGGTGTGGTGAGAGTGGTGTTAATGGTGGTGTGGTGAGAGTGGTGTTAATGGTGGTGTGGTGAGAGTGGTGTTAATGGTGGTGTGGTGAGTGGTGGTGTGGTGAGAGTGGTGTTATTCGTGGTGTGGTGAGAGTGGTGTTATTCGTGGTGTGGTGATAGTGGTGTTAATGGTGTGGTGATAGTGGTGTTATTGGTGGTGTGGTGATAGTGGTGTTAATGGTGGTGTGGTGATAGTGGTGTTAATGGTGGTGTGGTGATAGTGGTGTTAATGGTGTGGTGATAGTGGTGTTATTGGTGGTGTGGTGATAGTGGTGTTAATGGTGGTGTGGTGATAGTGGTGTTAATGGTGGTGTGGTGATAGTGGTGTTAATGGTGGTGTGGTGATAGTGGTGTTAATGGTGTGGTGATAGTGGTGTTAATGGTGGTGTAGTGATAGTGTTAATGGTGTTGTTATAGTGGTGTTAATGGTGTTGTTATAGTGGTGTTAATGGTGTGGTGATAGTGGTGTTAATGGTGTGGTTATAGTGGTGTTAATGGTGTAGTGATAGTGTTAATGGTGTGGTTATAGTGGTGTTAATGGTGTGGTGATGGTGTTAATGGTGTGGTTATAGTGGTGTTAATGGTGTGGTGATAGTGGTGTTAATGGTGTAGTGATAGTGTTAATGGTGTGGTTATAGTGGTGTTAATGGTGTGGTTATAGTGGTGTTAATGGTGTGGTGATAGTGGTGTTAATGGTGTGGTTATAGTGGTGTTAATGGTGTGGTGATAGTGGTGTTAATGGTGTGGTTATAGTGGTGTTAATGGTGTGGTTATAGTGGTGTTAATGGTGTGGTTATAGTGGTGTTAATGGTGTGGTTATAGTGGTGTTAATGGTGTGGTTATAGTGGTGTTAATGGTGTGGTGATAGTGGTGTTAATGGTGTAGTGATAGTGTTAATGGTGTTGTTATAGTGGTGTTAATGGTGTGGTGATAGTGGTGTTAATGGTGTGGTGATAGTGGTGTTAATGGTGTTATAGTGGTGTTAATGGTGTGGTGATAGTGTTAATGGTGTTATAGTGTGTTAATGGTGTGGTTATAGTGGTATTAATGGTGTGGTGAGTGTTAATGGTGTTATAGTGGTGTTAATGGTGTGGTGATAGTGGTGTTAATGGTGTGGTGATAGTGTTAATGGTGTTGTTATAGTGGTGTTAATGGTGTGGTTATAGTGGTGTTAATGGTGTGGTTATAGTGGTGTTAATGGTGTGGTGATAGTGTTAATGGTGTTGTTATAGTGGTGTTAATGGTGTGGTGATAGTGTTAATAGTGTGGTGATAGTGTTAATGGTGTGGTTATAGTGGTGTTAATGGTGTGGTGATAGTGGGGTTAATGGTGTGGTGATAGTGGGGTTAATGGTGTGGTGATAGTGTTAATGGTGTGGTGATAGTGTTAATGGTGTAGTGATAGTGTTAATGGTGTGGTTATAGTGGTGTTAATGGTGTAGTGATAGTGTTAATGGTGTGGTTATAGTGGTGTTAATGGTGTGGTTATAGTGGTGTTAATGGTGTGGTGATAGTGTTAATAGTGTGGTGATAGTGGTGTTAATGGCGGTGTTAGTATCGTAAGGGCAGTAGGATGTTGGGGCATTGTGAAATACAGTCGAGTTATCGATATTCTTGAGTTATCTGCTAAACTGTATTTGATTTATATTTCCTTAACTATTCTCTACGACATTGTGTCCTCGTTAGGGTTGAGTAGTTAAGGGTAATTACCATCTTAACAGCTTTGATAAAATTACTTTCTGTTCATGGCTTGACGAGCCTTTCCAATTGGACCATAAGGCATAACTACCAACCGCCCCAACTGAGGTGGTAACTGCATCCAATTTATTCCCTTCGCTCTAGTTTAATAAATCCTAAACCAAATTGTGGTTTAATATATTAATAAAACAGTAAATAATATATTAATCATCTATATATAGTTAGGTAGTTACAAGAGATGATAATAATTGGTTTTAAGGTCGAGAATGGTAGGGTTGGTAGACCTGATATGACATGAATCAGCTGACGACAGTAGGACACTTCCACTCACCTTCACACTGACGGAACAAGATACCTCTCCACCACGTAGTTAAACCTCCCTCTTCACCAGACGTTAAACCAACTTGGGAATAACGAAGAGATTAAAACAAAAAAAACAAAAAACCAATAACTGTGGGAAGAGAGAGGAGCCGTCCCACCACACCACAGCTGAAGCACCACCAGACAAAGACTCACACTAGAGCGTCATTTTATAAAGGTGGTTTATTTTTTGTCATTTCCCAACACACTATAATATTTTCACTAGGTTAATTTCCAAGAATAGATCTATATAGACATTTTTTCACTGCACAAGGATGTTAATTTCTGTCCAAATATGAGAGAATACCGTCAACATTATGGTGGAGGAGGGACGTGTGAGCCAGACGTGTGTAGCCCAGCTGATTCACCCAGACCTTAACTTTACTCTCGTCCCCAGCCACTCTCGCCCTAGCAACTCAATCTTTCTTCTTTTTTTCCTTTTTAAACATCAAGTTATCCTTTGTTCGTAGATTTTCTTGTCCTATCTTGATGTTAAATATTCCATGGTAGGTTTTTTTTGGTTAATAATATAAGAATGTTAATGATTTATAGGTTATTGTAGGGTTATAATAATTTATTGTCAAGGAGTGAACTATTGATTAAGTAAAAACCAACTCAGGGTTAATGTTAGAGAAGGACCTCCCTAAGTTGGTTGTTCCTTATGACTCGCTAGTTAATGATCTATTTCCTATAACCATTACCCTAAACCATCTAACATCACCTCTTATACTCTATAGTAATGATGAAATGCTACGGTTATAATAATGAAATATTCCTCACAAGCAACAGGTCACTATCATAAAACACAAAGCTTAGAAGTGTACATGAATAATATATATATATAAATTTACACATAGATATATACAGTAAATACACAATAGCATTTACTGTCCTTGAATACTGAGTGTGTTAAACTAGTGTTGAGTAATATTATATGGTCTACATCAAGGTGACTTTGGAAACATCACATACAACTGGTGTTTATTTGCCTTATCGTTATGTCAAGAGTTATATTATTAAATTATAGTTTATTTATCTGGGATATAGTTTATGATGAAGGTAACTGATAACACCATTGACGGAGTTGACAGTTTGGGAGAGGGAACAGTGTGGGGTACCTTGTTGCTAGGCTGTGGTAGTGGAGGTGGTGGTGGTGGTGGTAGGCTCGTGGTAGTGGTAGTGGTGGTGGTGGTAGGCTCGTGGTAGTAGTGGTAGTGGTAGGATCGTGGTAGTGGTGGAGGTGGTGGTGGTAGTGGTAGGATCATGGTAGTGGTAGTAGTGGTAGGATTGTGGTAGTGGTAGGATCGTGGTAGTGGTAGGATCGTGGTAGTGGTAATAGGATCATGGTAGTAGTGGTAGGATCGTAGTAGTAGTGGCAGGATCGTAGTAGTGGTAGGATTGTGGTAGTAGTGGTAGGATTGTGGTAGTAGTGGTAAGGTAAGGGGTTATCTAGGCCCCCTCCTCCCCAGACATCAATGAACTCGCTGGGTTGAATTACATGAGGCAGTTCAGCTATTAGGGTCATGGGGAATTATTTCATGGATGGTACAGTGTTAAGGGTGGCAGGGAATACAGAACAACCCTGTACATCTCTGGGGTGGACAGACAGACAGACAGGTAAACAGACAGACAGACAGACAGGTAAACAGACAGACAGACATTCAGGTCGTTTACTTGTGCGGGTATTAAGACGAACTACTATTATGTACAAGACAAAATCTGTAATAATTAAAATCTTCAGGAATTATAAATAGTTTCATCTTTTATATACAATATTTACTAGAGTATAACATTAATTGTGTCTACTGCATCAATATTCATCTACTACAGTGAATCACTCAATTAAAACAATATATAAGTTGTGTTAATGTTTAGTTTATTTACACCATTAGGTTGTATTTGGAACCTTTGAAATTCGTTGACATTTTAAACAATAAGAATAAAATGCCAAGTGACATCATTTACGATCATTAGGTGTAAATGACAATGGTCTTTTTTCTGTATATTACTGTTATTGTACATCATTTTGTACAACACAGCGCAACACAGCATTTATGAGACTAGGCCTACCAACCCCTTCTCATACATGGTTAACGTTAGGGGTATTTAAGTTAATTCCTCATTAACTGCTTAAATAAACTAGTAATATAAATATTTCACCAAGATCTTTGAGAGTTGTACTTTATCTACACAACAAGAGGATGAAGGCAACGTTGCCACCTGTCAGAGAAGAGCTGGGGAGGAGAGTGATTATCAGCTGGCCAGCCCAAACATAAACCCTCACCAGCCTCTCGAGCCAGCATGTCGATGACGTCCCTGAACCTTCATAGAAAACGGAACCTATTGATGGGTAGACTTTGATAAATGTTAATATATCGGATAAATTTAGTTCCACGTTTGATTAAGTTATATTTTATTTAATTTATATATAAAATAATCGTTAAATTACTTTCAAAGATCAAGGATTATTAATAATATAATATAATAACTACAGGAGTGTTTGTTGGACACTTCTAGGCTTATCTAATGCTGGGTAGACTTTGATAAATGCTAATATATATGACAAAATGTAGTTCCACGTTTAATCAACTTATATTTATTCAATTTATATATTAAATAATCATAAAATTACCTCCTAAGATGAAGGATTATTAATAATAAATAATAATAACTTCATGAGTGTTGTGTTAGTCACCATGATCGTATGGCTGGGGTCACTGACATCTAAACAATAAAAAATTTTCTTTTACCATTTTAGTGAAGGAAATTAACATACACGAAACAACACAATAAAAATATAAGAAATAAAAGATTACGAAGAAGAACAAAGGAATGGAACCGATAATAACGTCAAGTGGAATAAGAAATATAAGTCGTGGATAAAATAATATTGTTTGACAGTTAAGGAAAGGTTGAATTATCAAAGGGGTTATATAGTTAGTTTTATGCTCGTTTGACTGTATATATAAAATTTTTAAGGGTACACAGTTGTTATTATTGACTATAAATGTAACACAAGTTTTACGTTAAAATTTCGTCAAGTTAATAATAAAATATCGAGTATTCCTTTTACTTCAGGCTAAATTTATTCCATTGTTACTTTATGTAGACAATTTAACTTGTTTTTGTACTGTTGATTGATCGTTGATTAATTGACCGTTGATTAATTGACCGATGATTAATTGACCGTTGATTAATTGACCCCACTCCTCACTTTCCTACCATAACACTCAGTCACTTACCTTAGGGAGTACAGTCACTTACCTTAGGGAGTACAGTCACTTACCTTAGGGAGTACAGTCACTTACCTTAGAGAGTACAGTCACTTACCTTAGGGAGTACAGTCACTTACCTTAGGGAGTACAGTCACTTACCCCAGAAAGTACCTGAATATCGAGACACCTTTAACCACTTCAATTTAGTTCACCTGATCATAAACCTTTGAGACCTGAAGAGTTAAACCATCGTCATTAAATGGTTAAACAATCGTCCTCAAAGGGTTAAGCCAACATCAAAGGATTAAACCATCGTCCTCAAAGGGTTAAACCATCGACCTCAAAGGGTTAAGCCATCATCTAGGGGTTAAACCATTGTCATCAAATGGTTAAACCATCGTCCTCAAAGGGTTAAACCATCATCTAGGGGTTAAACCATTGTCATCAAATGGTTAAACTATCGTCCTCAAAGGGTTATATCATCATCAAAGGGTTAAACCATCATCTAGGGGTTAAACCATTGTCATCAAATGGTTAAATCATCGTCCTCAAAGGGTTAAACCATTGTCATCAAAGGGTTAAACCATTATCTAGGGGTTAAACCATCGTCCTCAAAGGTTAAACCATTGTCATCAAAGGGTTAAACCATCATCCTCAAAGGGTTAAACCATTGTCATCAAAGGGTTAAACCATAGTCGTAAAAGACCCTGAAATAGTGACAAACGCAGACGTATTTATCACCCATGTTATTGTATAAGTCGACGATTGTTGGGAGGACAGAAACAGTCGACGATTGTTGGGGAGGACAGAAACAAAGTCGACGATTGTTGGGAGGACAGAAACAGTCGACGATTGTTGGGAGGACAGAAACAGTCGACGATTGTTGGGGAGGACAGAAACAAAGTCGACGATTGTTGGGAGGACAGAAACAAAGTCGACGATTGTTGGGGAGGACAGAAACAAAGTCGACGATTGTTGGGGAGGACAGAAACAAAGTCGACGATTTAACTGTTTATATAAAAAAGTGTGTATGTGTGTGTGTAATGTCGGTGACGTAAACACACACACACACATACATACATACATACAAACACATACACACACACACACACACACATCACCAAAGTGCCTTAAAGTTTAACATAAACATTGACTTAGGATTATACTGTATTATATATATTACCATGTTGAAAGAACCTAACCTAACCTAACCAAACCTTCCTCAACCAAACCCAACCTAACCTAACCTAACCAAACCCAACCAAAACCTAACATACTAGAGGCAGTGTTCCATAGAGCCTGTACTAGACTGCACATCGTCTTCCACGTAATCGACCTTAGTAGGGTGATCGCTAATGGCCAATTCCCGTAGTTTAATTGGTAGTTGAGTAGGACTTGGCTCTGATAACAATCCCGACATCTGGAACAATAGAGAGAATTAGTGATTGATTGGTGATTGATTTAGTTAAGGTAAATAAAATCATTGAGGGAAAAAATATAAATCAATTGTAGATGAAAGACTGAGTAGGTTAGTTTAGGTTAGTGTTAGGATAGTTGACGTTAGTTTAGGTTAGTGTTAGGATAGTTTACGTTAGTGTTAGAATAGTTTACGTTAGTTTAGGTTAGTGTTAGGATAGTTTACGTTAGGTTACATCCGCCACACACCTCAAGATGTCTGGTCAGTAGCGGGACGAACTCAAAGTCGTTATCGTCAGCACCAAAAGGGTTCAACAGAGCCTCAGCGACCTTGATCCAACTGACGTAGAAGAAGAGCTGAAGAAGAGCCAACACCGGCACGTAGAAGTCGATGGTGTGTCCTGGGAGGCTCTGGACCGGGTCGAGGAACTGTTCCCCCAGCAGAGAGAAGAAGAAGAAGGAGTAGACGGCGATGGTCACTACCTGTAGGAGAGGAGAGGGTCACTACCTGTAGGAGAGGGTCACTACCTGTAGGAGAGGAGAGGGTCACTACCTGTAGGAGAGGTGGGTGGTGGGTGAGTGAGGCTGGGAAGGGGATGAGGGGGAGGGGGAGAGGAAGGGATTATAAGGCGGCTCTTTCCTACACTCGCTGCAACAGATACGATGTTGTTATATGACCAACTGTGGTACACCTACACCCCAACTGTGGTACACCTACAACCCAGCTGTGGTACACCTACACCCCAGCTGTGGTACACAAAAATACGTACATAACTAACCTAAGTGTACACAAAAACACGTACATAACTAACCAGAGTGTACACAAAAAAGTACAGTACTTACCTGAGTGTACACAAGAGGTATATTGTACTCGTTCCAGCCCATCAGACCACCACACTTGCCTCTGATGGCCAAAATCTCGCGAGTAATAGCCCGTTGACCACCCTCACTCACATGGCCTTCTCGCTTGGCCTGGTCGACAGTCTTACAGGCCCACAACACTGGCACCCAAGTCTTATGTAATGATGTGGTGTTCTCGAGGGCTTTCAGTATCTGTAGCTCATCATCTGTCAAATATCCTGTGGACAGAAACATGATATAAATCACTGTATCCTGTACCAATATTGACAGGAACAACACAATGACCTAGGAAACAACACAATGACCTAGGGAACAACACAATGACCTAGGGAACAACACAGTGACCTAGGAAACAACACAGTGACCTAGGAAACAACACAATGACCTAGGAAACAACACAATGACCTAGGGAACAACACAGTGACCTAGGAAACAACACAATGACCTAGGGAACAACACAGTGACCTAGGAAACAACACAGTGACCTAGGAAACAACCCAATGACCTAGGGAACAACACAGTGACCTAGGGAACAACACAGTGACCTAGGAAACAACACAATGACCTAGGAAACAACACAGTGACCTAGAAAACAACACAGTGACCTAGGAAACAACACAATGACCTAGGAAACAACACAGTGACCTAGAAAACAACACAGTGACCTAGGAAACAACACAATGACCTAGGGAACAACACAATGACCTAGGAAACAACACAGTGACCTAGGGAACAACACAATGACCTAGGAAACAACACAGTGACCTAGGGAACAACACAGTGACCTAGGAAACAACACAGTGACCTAGGGAACAACACAGTGACCTAGGAAACAACACAATGACCTAGGAAACAACACAGTGACCTAGGGAACAACACAATGACCTAGGAAACAACACAGTGACCTAGGGAACAACACAATGACCTAGGAAACAACACAGTGACCTAGGGAACAACACAGTGACCTAGGAAACAACACAATGACCTAGGAAACAACACAGTGACCTAGGGAACAACACAATGACCTAGGAAACAACACAATGACCTAGGAAACAACACAATGACCTAGGAAACAACACAATGACCTAGGAAACAACACAATGACCTAGGAAACAACACAGTGACCTAGGAAACAACACAGTGACCTAGGAAACAACACAGTGACCTAGGGAACAACACAGTGACCTAGGAAACAACACAATGACCTAGGAAACAACCCAATGACCTAGGAAACATCACAATTACCTACCTGCCGTAACAAAGCTCTCCAGGTTAGGTAGTTTAGTTCTTACAACAGGAGATACCATGGCGAAGGTAAGAGCCATGGCTAGGTTAACATAACGCAGTACAGAGCGCCTCACCTCTCGCTCTTGACCGCTCTGTTGATGTAAATATTGGTCTTTAGTTCATTTTGGTTAAGTTAGTGTTAGGTTAGATCAGGTTAGGTTAGGTTAGGTTACGGTGGGTTAGGTTAGGTTAGGTTAGGTTAGGTTACGTTAGGTTAGATCAGGTTAGGTTTGGTTAGGTTAGGTTAGGTTAGATCAGGTTAGGTTTGGTTAGGTTAGTGTTAGGTTAGGTTAGATAATGGTGTATTGGTTAGGTTAGGTTAGGTTAGGTTTGCTGATGGTGTACTGGGTTGGTTTGAATTAGGTTGGGTTGGATTGGGTTACGTGTGTGTTAAGTGATGGTGTACTTACAAAATAATAATAAATAAATGATAATCACCTGAAAGTCTTATATAACAGTGAAATTCAATCAAATAACCTAACCTAACCTAACCTAACTGACTGACTGACTGACTCACCTGGCCGGGTATATGCGTGGCCACCAAGATAGCACAGGTGTCTGGCCATGGTAGACTCTGATAAACTCCCCACCAGCGGCTGACGACCAGCGACACGAAGAACCCTAACACGAACGACAGCGGGATGAGGGTGCGGAAACGGGTGCAGTGGATGACCACATTCTCGAACGTCCTGTAGATGGAAATTGGTTAGGTTAGGTTTGGTTGGGTTAGGTTTGGTTGGGTTAGGTTTGGTTGGGTTTGGTTGGGTTTGGATGGGTTTGTTTTGGTTAGGTTAGGTTTGGTTGGGTTTGGTTGGGTTAGGTTTGGTTGGGTTTGGTTGGGTTTGGATGGGTTTGTTTTGGTTAGGTTAGGTTTGGTTGGGTTTGGTTGGGTTGGGTTTGTTTTGGTTTGGTTTAGAAGACGGAAAGCGAGCCTCTGTAAACTCACTAGTTAAGGGGACTGTATACAATGTTTTACCGTACTTCAATAACTAAATGCGTATGTACGTATATATATACATATGTATGTATATATATGTATATGTATACTAACCTCTTAGACTCCTCATCAAGAGCAAAACGATAGATGAACGATATGAAGTAATATAAAATAATATACAGTAACATATCTTGCCAGACCATCTTGTAAACACTGCCACGCCATCTGTAAATAAGGAGTCACGTCACGAAACAATACACTGAATACATCACGTCCTTAATGTATACTGTAGGCTACATACAATCATCCACTAACAAAAATAAACTACAAAATACCTACCCCCCTTTCCTACCTACCCCCCCTTCCTACCTACCCCCCTTTCCTACCTACCCCCCCTTCCTACCTACCCCTTCCTACCTCTCCCCCCTTCCTACCTACCCCTTCCTACCTCTCCCCCCTTCCTACCTACCCCTTCCTACCTACCCCCCTTCCTACCTACCCCTTCCTACCTACCCCCCCTTCCTACCCTCCCTCCCCCCTTCCTACCTACCCCTTCCTACCTACCCCCCCTTCCTACCCTCCCTCCCCCCTTCCTACCTACCCCTTCCTACCTACCCCCCCTTCCTACCCTCCCTCCCCCCTTCCTACCTACCCCTTCCTACCTACCCCCCCTTCCTACCCTCCCTCCCCCCTTCCTACCTACCCCTTCCTACCTACCCCTTCCTACCTACCCTCCCTCCCCCCTTCCTACCTACCCCCCCTTCCTACCCTCCCTCCCCCCTTCCTACCCCCCCTTTTCTCTACGTAGGTACAGGAGGGAGTTAACTCACCTCAATAACAACTGCCAGAACGAACCAAATCCACCACGACTGGCTGCTTTATCACAGTACCGGACAGTCATAACTCGTAGAAGGCGCTGAAGGTGGTGGGGTAGTGGTAGTCGAAGATGGTGGTAGTTGTGGTAGGTAATGGTAGTAGTTGGTGGTGGTCGTGGTGGTGGGAGGCAGACTGTCACGACCCTTCACGGTACAACAAACCTGGAATTTCAAGGTTAAATAATGTTTCATAGTAGACAGACAGACAGACAGACAGACAGACAGATAGACAGATAGAGAGATAGACAGACAGACAGTCGATTTAACTAAGAAACCGGTTACATAATTATCTCTGTCTGACGTGTGTGTGTGTGTGTGTGTGTCTGTGTGTGTGTGGTGTGTGTGTGTGTGTGTTAAGCTGAGCTAACTCTCCATATTAAGCTCTCAATATTATTCAGGTCACACACACATATATACATACCGTACATACATACATACCGTACATACATACATACATATATACTCTACATACATATATACTCTACATACATATATACTTACAAACATATATACTTACATTCAAAATATACATCCTACATATATACTCTACATACATATATACATCCTACATATATACTGTACATACATACATACAGTAAACACACACATACATAACATAACACATGACAATCACTCTTACATATGATAAAGTATACTTACGTATTTCAGTGTTGTATTGTATCCATTAATACGAGACACAAACACTTATACATACACTATGTATTATAATGTATACAGTGATACATACACTATGTATTATACTGTATACAGTGATACATACACTATGTATACATACACTGTATACACCACACCCAAGAACGTCTTCTTGGCCACTAACAGAACACCGTCCGCTTGCTGCCCCAGGAAATTCTTTCAACCACACCTTTAACCAATGAAAACTCCTCCTCACAACACTACGAGATGAATCCCTCTCCCCTCAGCCAATCAAAACTCCCCCTTTCTTTCTCCTAGCCAATAAGAACTTCGTCAAGCCACCAGTATAACTTCTCAGCCAATGAGAAGATTAATTCTGAGAAACGTCAACTCAAGACAACTCGCCATATTGGTATTTTGGATGGTAAAAAGTTATGATAATATGGAAAGTTTTTAAAAGTTTAACTAGTGACGTGGGTTAAAGTATAAGTATGACGTCAGAGTTAAGTTGTGGTGTTTTTTTTGATACGTGAGTCAGCCAACTGGGGCACTAGAGGTGTGCTAACCCCGTTATAATGATGAGGTCTTGAGTTCAACACAGTCATCACCTAACTTAACCTCACCTCAAGGAGTGTCTGTTCTATACGAGGGATCTCACGTTAACCTACCCGAACCTAACCTAACGCAACCCAACCCACACTAACCTAACGTAACCCAACCCACACTAACCTAACGTAACCCAACCCACACTAACCTAACGTAACCCAACCCACACTAACCTAACGTAACCCAACCCACACAAACCTAACGTAACCCAACCCACACTAACCTAACGTAACCCAACCCACACTAACCTAACGTAACCCAACCCACACTAACCTAACCAAACCTTCCCGAAACAAATCCTAACCTAATCGAATCAAACCCAAACTACCCTAACCTAACCTAACCATGGGTGAACGAAATATATTGCCTAGAGAAACGGTGACGAAAACTTGCGACCAAAACAGGAGGTGGGCGAGGGAGCGGCTGGCAGGATGCTGGAGGCCTGACGCCCTGCACGTACTGTTAAAATATATTATTGTATCTTAATTTTTGGTTCTATTTTTATAATTATTATTCTCACCTGTAAACAATTAACACACGCCATTACCTGCATCAACACACATAATGGTTACCCCTCGTGTACCAGGGAGGGCCGCCTGGACTTGAATTTGTTAAGGTGTAGAAGCTGTCGCCAACACAACAACCACACCCTGAGTTAACGAGCTGCATGACCCAGTGTTTAAGGTGTAGAAGCTGTCGCCAACACAACAACCACACCCTGAGTTAACGAGCTGCATGACCCAGTGTTTAAGGTGTAGAAGCTGTCACCAACACAACAACCACACCCTGAGTTAACGAGCTGCATGACCCAGTGTTTAAGGTGTAGAAGCTGTCACCAACACAACAACCACACCCTGAGTTAACGAGCTGCATGACCCAGTGTTAAGTGTAGAAGCTGTCCAACACAACACCACACCCTGAGTTAACGAGCTGCATGACCCAGTGTTTAAGGTGTAGAAGCTGTCACCAACACAACAACCACACCCTGAGTTAACGAGCTGCATGACCCAGTGTTTAAGGTGTAGAAGCTGTCACCAACACAACAACCGCACCCTGAGTTAACGAGCTGCATGACCCAGTGTCAAGGAATAGTCCGAGAAGACCGGACAACTCACTAACTGCACTGGCTAACCATTACCCCGGAATACGATCCACAAATCAATTAACATCCAGGTTCCCAATTACTGCTGCTGGGGAGACAGAGGCAAATGGCGTAAAGAAACTTGCCCATAGCTTCACCCTGCCCGAGGATCAAACCCGGGTCCAGTCACTTGCGAGGCGAACATGCTGACCATTACACTACAGGTCGCCCTACATACATACATACACCTGGTCATTACCCTCACAGTAGTTAAGAGATCACTAGTAGGAGTTAACGAGCCGTGATGGTAACTATAACAAGTGACAGCCAGCTCGTTAACTCTCCTGTGGTAGAGGTTAACTACGTCACCACAACACTGGACTATCGTGGTTAAATCTGCCGGATGTCCAGTGACTGATAGTGTGTTGGTAGACTGTCTTAACACCATGGCCAGGTGTAGCCCATCGACCGATTAACCTAACCTAACCCTACACACACACACACACACACACACACACACAGATGAATTAAGGGCTGGGTGCGGTGGGGAAGTGGATTCATTCCTCACATCCGGTCCAAGGAATCACTCGTTCGTGTTTTGAGTCAACGAACCTCCATACCCGTGTTAATCCATACCCGTGTTAATCCATACCCGTGTTAATCCATACCCGTGTTAATCCATACCTGTGTTAATCCATACCTGTGTTAATCCATACCCATGTTAATCCATGTCCTAACACCAGGGAAGCAACTTAACCTAATCTAACCATACACATTACAGACGCTTATGTGACCTGAATATAACCACAGTAACACAACATGGAACTAGTTAAGGGTTATGTCGTCAATCCCCTCCTACCCCTAACGAGATAACTTAAGACCCACGAACATACATAGGGTACACGTTCTCTTCTGCCCACACTGGCGTTGGTTTTAGGGTTAGGTTAGGTTTCTTGTATTGTCTGTCTCTTGAGAATTTGTTTGAGAATGTGCGGCTACTACTACTACTACTGCTACTACTACTACTGCTACTACTGCTACTACTACTACTACTACTTTTTTTTTAACGTGACCTCCAGCCTCCCCCAATAGCCACACCTTCGCCGCCATTTTATTACCTTAATATTAAATATCCTAATACATAAGAAGCCATCCTAGCTGTGTTGAGTTAGTTGAGCCACAGATCTATGCGGCCTTCAGTGACTGTTGCCTCACAGTCAACATCTGCAACTGTTGTCGGCTTTGGGGCCGATATTCTCGTTCCCCTGAGACAGAAAAATGCCGACCCAAGGAGAGAGAAGGACAGTCGACATCTCATCCAGGCTGTAACATAACTTCTGGGCTGCTGCTTCTGTTCGGATATCACCTCCGCGAGTCTGGCGTAGAAGCATCTTGCACTTGGTCCCATCCCACCAGAGGTTGTGAACACCAGAGGAGTGAAGCTGCCTTGATCAGCGGTCTGAATTCTCTCCCCGTATGCCCTTATCTTGTCGTTCTCGTTCCTCCTGTGTGCAGCATCGAGAGCTAAGTTACGGTGACATGCGGCCATGGGATAAAAAATCCTGATGTCGAAGAAGGCTCGCTGTCCCTGCGTCCAGAATCCTCGAGCACTGACGTCAATATGGACTTCGTTGGATGTGCTTGAAGTCCTATGTTGGAAGATCTCACCGTCCAATGGAAGGAGGGTCGGTTCTACCCTGACATCACGACAGATTTCCTTCAACATATTTGCTACTACCACCACTACTACTACTACTACTACTACTATAACACTACCACCAATACCACTACTACCACTACTACAACAATTACCACTACTACAGATTATAAAAATAGTAATAGGATTAATAAAATTACTAGTTATTGGTTAATAAGATTATCGTATATTAAAACTGATGTATACAGCGTGTTAGTGTCAGGTCATACACCTTTGATAAATACAATATAATACAGCTATTGTTTTATTCATACAGTATTATGTATTACGACTAACAACACATCACAGAGTAGTACCAACACAACATACAGTAGTACCAACACAACATACAGTAGTACCAACACAACATACAGTAGTACCAACACAACACACAGTAGTACCAACACACAGTAGTACCAACACAACACACAGTAGTACCATCACAACACACAGTAGTACCAACACAACACACAGTAGTACCAACACAACACACAGTAGTACCATCACAAGACAGCTAGACTCACAATAGCGGCTGACTGAGGGAGTTAACAATAGTACCACCACATAGTACAGTTGAGGGGAAGTTGATGGCCGGTGTGGTACTACTTTTCACCACCACCAGTTCTATGTTATTGTTACTTTGACACATCTGTTGTTCCTGTTGCTGTTCCTTCTCGTCATCACCGTCTGCTACAGTCTGTTCCTGCGGCAGGTTGGTGGTGCAAGGTTCCTCCATGTACACGGGATCACAAAGAAGCTGAGTCATCTGTAGGGTTAGGTTAGGTTAGTAAAGGAAAGTTTGTTCAGTGTCACCACCTTAATCTAACCCCTAACCCCCCCTCCAAAAATCCTAACCTAACCTCCTCCCCACAAACCTAACCTAACCTAACCTAACCTCCTCCCCACAAACCTAACCAAACCTAACCTCCTCCCCACAAACCTAACCTAACCTAACCTAACCTCCTCCCCACAAACCTAACCTAACCTCCCCTAATCCCCTCCCCACACACCATACCTGCAGATGTTTCTTCAGGAGATCTAAGAACTCAATATCATGGTCGTCTGTACCGAAGGGGTTGAGCAGCGCCTCAGCCACCTTCAGCCAGCCTATGTAGAAGAAGAGCTGCAAGAGAGCGAACACCGGGACATAGGCGTCGATCTTGTGGTCGGGGTGTTGGCTGGCCGGGTCGAGGTACTGTTCCCCCAGCAGTGAGAAGAAGAAGAAGGAGTAGACGGCGATGGTCACTACCTGTAGGAGAGGAGAGGGTCACTACCTGTAGGAGAGGAGAGGGTCACTACCTGTAGGGAGAGGGTCACTACCTGTAGGAGAGGTGAGTGTGTGAGAGGCTAGGGAGGCTCTGGGACAGGTTGGCTGATGTTTGAGATTTTTTCTTTCATTGTCAACTCGTAAGACAAGAATTAAGGTGAAACTATATCGCTTCGTTCATCCATCTATGAGGAAATTGTTTAAAACATATCAAAAACCATCGGAAAAACGTAATTTCAGCCTAACCTAAACTTAACTTAAAATCCTAAAATTTACTGGATGACCGAAACAATAATACTAGAATGAATTTAAAATCTCCTTTTATTTATTTTTTATTTTTATATAATTCAACATTACTTTCAGCACTACGTAACCGAAGGCACTATAAGAATATTAATTTATACGAGTTTATCCTAAATATTCAACTAAGTCAGTTTTCTATGTCACATCCATAGAAAACGATGACCTTTGATGAGAGACTTAACTAATCTCTTCTTACAGTAACTAGTGACCCGTAGAATGATGACCAACCCCTAAATATTATCTTAATTTATAATTTAAACCACTAAACGATCAGGCAGTTTGGTCTAGTCTTTGTTATCAACGTTACTGTCAGGTGTTAAGTCATCCGTTATATATATTAAGTGTTATACCAAGAACATTTTGATGAAGAACGTGTCTGAAATACCTGACCCATTGTTTACTGAGGAGGTAAAGGGCCCTACCTGAGTGTAAACAAGAGTCCCCACCTGAGTGTAAACAAGAGCCTACCTGAGTGTAAACAAGAGCCTACCTGAGTGTAAACAAGAGCCTACCTGAGTGTAAACAAGAGCCTCACCTGAGTGTAAACAAGAGGAATGTTGATGTTACTGTAAGCCAAAAGCCTCATACACTTTTCCCTTATTTTAGTGACTTCATCAATAAGTGTCTTCTGGCCCAAGTCCATCCTGATGAGTCCATCCTCTCTGGCTCGGTATATGACGTCACAGGCCCAGAGGAGGGGCACCCAGGCCTTGTGGTGATCGGTCTTCAATCGTTCAAGTTCACCGAGTTCAGTCTCAGTTAAGTAGTTGTAACCTGTAATGAGGCAGTTATTGAAGGTCATCTTAACTTAACCTGACCTGTAATGAGGGAATTATTGAAGGTCATCTTAACTTAACCTGACCTGACCTGTAATGAGGGAATTATTGAAGGTCATCTTAACTTAACCTGACCTGACTTAACATAACCTAACCTAACTTAACCTAACCAAAACCAACCCTCCCCTCCCCACCACAAACCTAACCTAACATCATTACCGTTCTTCCTGTAGTCCCTGAGTGAAGTGAACTCCTTGTTAACGACGGGGGAAATGGAAGCGTAGATAAGGGCGATAGTTAGGTTGATGTATCGTAGAAGTCTCGATCTTACCGCCCGTCTCTCTTGATTCTGTTGGGTGAAACGGATGAGTTAAGTCGTCTCAATGGAATCTGAATCAGGAATCCCCGTGGAAGGGGCGCTGGACCTATATATTGGTGCCACTCAGTCATTACACCTTTATTACTGAGACCTATCTAGGCTGCCGTTGTTTAGAGTGCCAGATGAACGGACCTTGAGTGCCAGATGAACGGACCTTGAGTGCCAGATGAACGGACCTTGAGTGCCAAAAGGGATCTCAAATCTGCCTTGGTTTAGAGTGCCAGATGAACGGACCTTGAGTGCCAAAAGGGGTCTCAAATCTGCCGTGGTTTAGAGTGCCAGATCAACAAAAGGGGTCACACATTACCGTCTCTAGGCTGCCGTGGTTCACAAACAACTCACCAAGCCGGGGATGTACGCCCAAGCAAGTACGGCAGCAGTGTCAGGCCAGGGGATACTCTGGTACGTGTCCCACCATCGTTTGACCACCAACGACACGTAAAAACCCAGCACGAACGACACGGGTATGAGGTCACGGAAACGGGCGCAGTGGATAACAAGCATCTCGAAGTACCTGTTGTTAAGGGGAGAGAGTAGTTAGTGATGTTAGTGGTCTATACTTGCTAACAACCTCCACCCTTAACTACCCCCCTCTCTAACTACCCTCTCAACCACCCACTCCGCCATACAGTGTGTGTCATATTGAAGAAAAGTAAATCAGATATAGTAAAGGGGGAAGGGGGAGGAAAAGAAGAGGAGGAAGGGGGAAGGAGGAGGAAGGGGGGAGAGAAGAAAAACGAAGGAGGCAGGAGGAGAAACGAAGGGGAAACGGGGAAGGGGTAAAGAGGAGAAGAAAGGGGGAAGAAGGAAAAAACAGGAAATGGGAAAAAAGCGGGAGAAAAGGGGAAAAGGGGGAAAATAAGGGGGATAGAGGTAAGATACTCACTCTTTGGCAAGGGGAGGTAGAGCCAGGCGGTACACCAGCGACAACAAGGTGTACAGGACCAGGTAAACCAACATGTCTTGCCAGATCATCTTGTAAACACTGCCTCGCCATCTGTGGGGGTACAGGTGGGTGAGTGTCCGTCTCTCTATCTCTCTCGCTCTCTCTCTCTCTCTCTCTCTCAGGTAACATCATCAACTCACTTCATCAGTAGCTTGAAGAAACTGCCAAAGCTCCCAACTGTAGCAACGGTGTCTGTATATTTGACAGTCATGGTTGTGTGATGGTGGTGGACGACTGTGGTGGTGGTGGTGGACGACTATTGTGGTGGTGGTGGACGACTATGGTGGTGGTGGTGGACGATTATGGTGGTGGTGGTGGACGACTGTGGTGATGGTGGTGGACGACTGTGGTGGTGGTGGTGGACGACTATGGTGGTGGTGGTGGACGACTGTGGTGGTGGACGACTATGGTGGTGGTGGACGACTGTGGTGGTGGTGGTGGACGACTATGGTGGTGGTGGTGGACGACTATGGTGGTGGTGGTGGTGGACGACTATGGTGGTGGTGGTGGACGACTATGGTGGTGGTGGTGGTGGTGGACGACTATGGTGGTGGTGGTGGACGACTATGGTGGTGGTGGTGGTGGACGACTGTGGTGGTGGTGGACGACTATGGTGGTGGTGGTGGACGACTATGGTGGTGGTGGTGGACGACTATGGTGGTGGTGGTGGACGACTATGGTGGTGGTGGTGGTGGACGACTATGGTGGTGGTGGTGGTGGTGGACGCCTATGGTGGTGGTGGACGACTATGGTGGTGGTGGTGGTGGTGGACGACTGTGGTGGTGGACGACTATGGTGGTGGTGGTGGTGGACGACTGTAATAATAATAACAACAACAATAATAATAATAATAATAATAATAATAATAATAACAATAATAATAATGATAATAATAATAATAATAAGTCACAATAAATTGTGTCCTTATGAGTCACATCAGCTGACACACCCACCCTCCTCTCTCTCTCTCTCTCTCTCTCTCTCTCTCTCTCTCTCTCTCTCTACCTTAACTAGATACCTTAACACCACCAGTTAGGAGACACAACACTGAGACTCTACCTTAACTAGATACCTTAACACCACATATTTCACGTGATCAAACACTCAGGCTTGTGAGAGGTGACACAGTACCTACCTACTACGTTAGTTTAGCTGTTAGTCTCCCGAGTTATAGGTGAAGGAGGCAGGAACTTCCTCACATCAACACCTGAGGAAGTTTTACCTCAGGAAACTTTGAGAATTAAGCTTCGGTCACTACCAACAACACCGAGAGTTAAAAAGGATGTAAAATTGGGTCCCGGGGGTGAAATTGGATCCCAGGGGTGAAAAAGGGGGTAAAATTGGGTCCCAGGGGTGAAATTGGTCTCAGGGGTATAAAAGGGGATGAAATTGGGTCCCAGTGGTGAAAAAGGGGGTGAAATTGGGTCCCAGGGGTGAAAAAGGGGGTAAAATTGGGTCCCAGGGGTAAAAAAGGGGATGAAATTGGGTCCCAGGGGAAAAAATGGGTGAAATTGGGTCCCATACAGCAAGGTGAAATGGGGGTGAAAGTGGGCCCCATGACTGCCCAATAACAAGAATGACAGGCTGCAGTAAACAGTGGTAGTCACTCACTAGGAACACTCAGTCTCGACTCTCTGATTATCCAAGGTTCGTTCCTGATTATTTCCACCAATCAGAGGAGTGGAAATCTATCTAAATGACCCATTAAAGTTAATTACATAAAGGGGACTGTACATATAACCTAACGAGCCCCTGTAAACACACTAGTGAAGGGGACTGTACATAGGCTATATGACGAGCCCCTGTAAACACACTAGTGAAGGGGACTGTACCTAGGCTATATGACGAGCCCCTGTAAACACACTAGTGAAGGGGACTGTACCTAGGCTATATGACGAGCCCCTGTAAACACACTAGTGAAGGGGACTGTACCTAGGCTATATGACGAGCCCCTGTAAACACACTAGTGAAGGGGCCTGTACCTAGGCTATATGACGAGCCCCTGTAAACACACTAGTGAAGGGGACTGTACCTAGGCTATATGACGAGCCCCTGTAAACACACTAGTGAAGGGGACTGTACCTAGGCTATATGACGAGCCCCTGTAAACACACTAGTGAAGGGGACTGTACCTCATTGAATCACACCACCTCTCAAACAGAAGCATAGAGGCGTTTAGTGTGTTTTGGCGTGTCCTCTTCTCTCTCTCTCTCTCTCTCTCTCTCTCTCTCTCTCTCTCTCACGGTAATACAAAGAACAACGTTTGTTTATTTGACACACACACGCACACAACCAACCCTCCCCCCCCCACCCTCACACTCACACACCACTTCAGAAACATATAGGGTCGTTGTATGCAAGTGACTCCCTTACCCCTTCACCCCTATAGACGAGGTGTGTGTGTGTGTGTGTGTGTGTGTGTGTGTGTGTGTCTGTCTGTGTGTGTGTGTGTGTGTGTGTGAGTGAGGTATATTTTTCCCAAGCCGTTGATTGCTGCATCCTGTAACTTTTATTTATTTATTTTATTTATTTTTTTTATTTTTACGGGGATTAACCTACCAGGGTATAGGTCACTGACTTAGTTTAGTGCCTGGGGGTGAAAATATATTAATAATGATATTAATAATGATAATAATAATAAAAATAATAATAATAATAATAATAATAATAATAATAATAATAATAATAATAATAATAATAATAATAATATATTTTTTAATAAGATCAATAGTGAGAAACAATATATGTATGTTGTGTTGTGTTGTGTTGTGTTGTGTTGTGAGGGAAACAACTGAGACCCTACAACTGTGTGTAAATGAGGCAGAAAGTCAGATCATCAGCCTGGTCACATATGGCAGCAGGGTCTACCATTAGACAACACATTATGCTTCCAATATCTTCCTCCCTGTTTGATAGCTGCCCTACTACACTTAACCCAAACAAACCTAACCTAACTCAACCTAACCTAACCAAGATGGCTTCCCTAACCTAACCTAACCTACCCATGATGGCTTCCCTAACCTAACCTAACCCTACTTACTCGCTGATAAAAGATACTGTATATATATATGAACTAGTTGTCGTCTTGGTGTTTGGGTTAAATTGGGTTAATCTAGGTTAAGTGAGGTTAATCTAGGTTAATCTAAGGTAAGTGAGGTTAAATTAGGTTAATATAGGTTAGGTTAGGTTAGGTTAAGCATTGAGTAGTCGTGGTTTGTTGCATAACTTGTACTCGTGGGACTGTACTCTAAACTGTACTCGTGGGACTGTACTCTAAACTGTACTCGTGTGACTGTACTCTAAACTGTACTCGTGTGACTGTACTCTAAACTGTGCTCGTGTATCTCCAGGAACAAACGAAACTGCTAGTCACATACGATAGAAACTTTCCTCTGACCCCTGACCCGCCACCCCTGACCCGCTACACCTGACCCCTGACCCGCCACCCCTGACCCCTGACCCCCCCCCCCCCCCGCGCCTCACCACAGTGACTGGAAATCGAAATTGAAAGTGAAATTGAAACAACCATTTAAGCCGGATAAAATAGACACACAATGGATAATAAAAACACTTAAAATGGCTGATCCGGATAAGTGTGAATATTTGAGGTGTTAACTGGTGCTGATAGTGGTGCATGCGGTAGATGCTCAGAGGCTGCGGTATTGATTTACGGTTGTTATCCCCGGTTGTGTGGCGCTGTCAAACACTTTATCTATAATGGCTCTCTCGTGGGCACTACCTTTAATTATCTCCCTATAAGCTGGGAGATTATTAACTACTGTATTGGTCATTCAGGTTATTTCCTTAGTAGTAAAATTAACTTAAGTGGAGATGAAACGAGCGTCTTATAAACCCACTTTATTATAAGACACAAACATAGATTCTCAAACTTGTGTATATTAAAGTTTTCTCACATTTTCTCACAGTTTATCACATTTTCTCACATATTTGGAACTATTATGAGATATAATCACTTTAACTACCTAACACAATCTAACAACATCATTCACACTTCAATGGGTCAAACATAGAACGATAACCACTACTTACGATACGTCTTCAAAATCTACTAATGTGATATTAAACCAGTGATGTTTTCCAGTCAAAAATAAACAAACACGATAATATTCGGATGTTTTAACTCGACGGATGTTCACAATTTAGGTCCACCAGAGACGGGAGAGGTACGGTTAGAGTACAGCACCGTCACCCACACCCAGTTTACTTCAACTAACTGACTTAAACACGAGCTGACCCGCGCCTAGCTCTCTCCCCCCAGCAAGGCCTCAGCTCCCACCACCACCGGATACTGTAGTGTTTCTCCTTTAAAGAACAGTTCCTTGTAACATACGTTCACACAACCTAACCTACCCTAACACTAACCTAACACAACCTAATCTAACACAACCTAACCTACCCTAACACTAACCTAACACAACCTAATCTAACCTAACCAAACCTAACACTAACGTAACCAATTACAGCTAAAGACTAACTCAGGAATCCCAAAACATTTCTTATATTTTATTACGTAATAGGAAAACACATCACATGCATGAATAGCTACGGTAAGTTATAACCGTACATGAACGTATAGTGTGTTGTAACCGTACATGAACGTATAGTGTGTTGTAACCGTACATGAACGTATAGTGTGTTGTAACCGTACATGAACGTATAGTGTGTTGTAACCGTACATGAACGTATAGTGTGTTGTAACCGTACATGAACGTATAGTGTGTTGTAACCGTACATGAACGTATAGTGTGTTGTAACCGTACATGAACGTATAGTGTGTTGTAACCGTACATGAACGTATAGTGTGTTGTAACCGTACATGAACGTATAGTGTGTTGTAACCGTACATGAACGTATAGTGTGTTGTAACCGTACATGAACGTATAGTGTGTTGTAACCGTACATGAACGTATTGCTACCACGACTAACAATTATACCACAATAATTATACCACAACAATTATACCACAACAATTATACCTCACACGCTTGAATAAATACCCCTCATACTAAGGATAATTTGTCAGCTGTCATACAAGTTCTCATTACTAGCAACCATCACTAGATATATCACAATTATAGTTCGGATAAGACTAAATTTTTAAGTATATAAAGTAGCCTAATTACTATTAATGTAATGTGACGTGGCCTAATTAGTACGATATATAATCCTAGGTGGACTAATTAGTGTTTACACGATGCTAGGTGGACTAATTAGTGTTTATACGATGCTAGGTGGACTAATTAGCGTTTATACGATGCTAGGTGGTCTAATTAGCGTTTACACGGTGCTAGGTGGACTAATTAGCGTTTATACGATGCTAGGTGGACTAATTAGTGTTTACACGATGCTAGGTGGACTAATTAGTGATGCTAGGTGACCTAATTAGTGGTTATACGACTCTAATCAGAACGTGGAGACAAGTTTTAATAAATTTACAGGTGTTTCCGGTCTGTACACAGGCACGTACGACGACTGCCTCACAAGCAATTACTTAAGAATTCCCTGAACTTTAACCCTGGTTTATTTCACCTTGAGATTAACCTAACGCTATTTAATTAATATATATGTTAAAAATAATTAATATATATGTCCAAACACTGAAAAAAAATCCCGAATAGAAGACAATAAATAGAAGCCAAAATTATATCGGCAATAATAATGTGTTGTTTAAATTCCCTAATAGAAGTCAATAGTTTAATAATAGCAGCCAAAATAATAATGTGTTGTTGGAATAGTAGACGAACTAAATAGTAATCAATAATCACTTTATATAGAGGACAGTAGAACATTAAAAAGAGATAGTAAAAATAGGTGAAAAATAGGAAACTAGGAGCCTAACCAAGTGACCTAATCTAACCAATCCTAACTTAAAAAACTAACCTTAATTAAACCATATAACCTAACCTATACAACGAAACCTCTATTTAACGTTATAGGTAGAGAAGACTGTTGGTTATAAAGAGATTTCAATATACTGTCTCTCTCTCTCTCTCTCTCTTTCACTATATCTACCTTTCTTTCTCTCTCTTTCCTTCTCCCTCTTTCTCTCTATTATTACACAAAATCGTACGGTAATTAACAGATGGAAGCGGATTAAGTTACAACAGTTGAAGGGCGAAGGAAATAATGCAGTTGGGAGAGACAAATCACCCATGTTCTAATGACCTTACAAACACATTACTATATTTAACGATTGAATTACACCTTAGACACTTACCTGAACTAAGTAGAACATGATGGTAATTAAATATATCAATAGTTATAGGTTCCAGGTTACCCATTAAGCATTATACTACATCATTAGTGTCCATAGCAGCCTTGTCGTATACAGCATCTCTTAGGAGGCCAATACCTACCTTTCTCTTTCTCCCTCTCTTATTCTCCATTTATTTAACAGTACTGTGGTCTTTATTACATATTTTTTTTATTCCTTCAGTTAGTGTTTTGTGCTTAAGTTAAGTCATATTATTTTTTTTGCACTCATTATAATCATCGTTTTATGGTCATTATGTGGATATTTCATTATAAATTTAAATATTCAAGAATTTGTAATGTGCAGTAAATGGTAGAATGTTGGTGACTTTTGTGTGTACGGTAGTGTGTGTGTAGATAATCATGTGGTGACAGAGCCTCAAGAAATTTAACATTGTGGGGATGTGTCTGGACTGTGTTGATGAGATGTGCTGCCTGGGTGACATGATCAGTGTTGAGGAAGGGATGTGGGAAGTGTTTAAAAAAAAAATAAAAAAAAAATATATATACAGATGTAAGTAAATCACTGTAGGTGCGCGTGATCTAGGTATATGCTGATAACCACAAGGAAAGAAGAAAACACGAAGTTCCCAAACGCTTTCGTGTAATTCACATCTTCAGGGGTGAGTACTCACCCCTGAAGATGTGAATTACACGAAAGCGTTTGGGAACTTCGTGTTTTCTTCTTTCCTTGTGGTTATCAGCATATATACAGATATATATATATTATATTAATCTACACCGCGAAGATGACGGAAGACAGATTGTGAGAGTAAAGAAACACAGGCAGAGCATTGTACAGTTTGGCTGTGTGAGGAAACAAGGATGTACTATAATGGGTTATAGAGAGAGTGAAGCAACATTGTGAAGAGAAGAAAGATTATCAACTACAGGAGGAGAGTCAATAAGCCTTTGATTCCACCCTATCTAACAGTTGAACAGCTGCCCCATATATGAGAGCAGTACTACAAGTTAGGACCAATGAATCCCTTATATACCTGAAGCAACTGCTCAGGAGTGAAGTAGCTGCGGCATCTGTACAGCATTCCCAGCTTTCGGGAGGCAGCTTTAGCAATGTTGTGAATGTGTGGCTTCCATGACATATTAAAGGAAATGATGAGGCCTAGCATATCTATTTTAGAAATTGGCAGAATGGTTGCATCCTGAAATGTGATTGGTGGGAGATCACCTAATTTGGAAAGTGTAATTGGTAAATACTGAGTTTTATTACTATTGAACTTAACCAAGTTTGTATCTCCCCATTCAGAGATGCTGCACAGATCCGTGTTGATAGAAGTAATGATATCAGTTCTAGAAACAGATCTAGTTTGAGAGTTAGGAGGAAGGGGAAAATGTGAAGAAGAGTGAAGAGTAGAATCATCGGCGTAAGAATGGATAGAATTAGTTGTAGTGTGAAGTAAATCATTGATAAAAAGAAGAGAACCCTGTGGGACGCCACTATTGGTAGAGAAAGAGCGAGAGATCGATCCCTCGACAATAACTGCTATGAATCAGTTTTCAAGGAAGCTGGAGATGGGAAAACAAAGTGGGGGAGAGAAACCAAAAGAGGGAACTTTAGAAAGCAAAGACTTGTGCCATACCCTGTCAAATGATTTGTAGATGTCGAAGGTCATGACAAAAGTTTCCCCATAATCCCTAAGAGAGGATGACCAAACATGGGTGCAATAGGAGAGCAGATCACCAGTAGACCTGTCCTGGCAAAAGCCATACTGGTGATCCAATTAGTAATGAAAGTGGAGTTGGTAATAGGAGAGGAGATAGTTTCATAGCTTGATATGGCCTCTCTCTCTCACCCTGCATGCAAGAGAACAGGAGCGATCAAACCATGATTATAAAATGGTCTAAGATGTGATAAATGGCTGGAGGAAATTCCTGCATTTATTGACAGTAATACAGTACACTTCCATAAGTACAGTAATATGATTTCCCTGTTATTCCTTCAAGCAATTAATGTCTTTATACAGTGACAGGGTAAAGGAATACTCTACAGTATATATATATAATAAAACTAACAAATAAATAAAATTATTTATGTACAACATTGGCATCAAAACTTGACTTGAACAATTTACATCACCAAAGCCCCAAACATCCTCTTAAGAGTAAATCATCAATAACTATCAATAACTACAGTTTCTTACCAACAGTAACAATTTAAAAGACCCATAATTTAAATTACCTGGATTCCTTTTTTTATACATATACCAACAAAAGATATGAATCGTTAGAGACTAATTACTGACAGTTTGATCAATCTACACGGGGGCGTCTCAAGCCAGTGAGTCCTTCATGCCAGAGCCGACCGGTCCGTGGCGACGCTCCCATATCATCCGGTGTTTCTGTTTCATGTACGCGTCGACCACGGTCCCGTACACACCTAAGTCACCGTCTGGGGGGAGGGTAGAGATAACTTATTATTATATATAGATGAAAATTTAACAGAAGTTAACAGTAAGATTATTGTAGATTAAGACCAATGCTAAACCTTAACTACTGTACTGTTCTACTGTATACTGTACTGCACTATACTGAACTGTCCTATACTGTACTGTATTACCCATTACAGTACAGTCCATTAGAGTACAGTACAGTCCATTACAGCACAGTACAGTACACTCCTCAAAGTACTCAACACACCCTAATAATGTACAATATCCTTACATTTGATGAACCAATTCTCAGCAGCCTTGTCATACACCTCCATTAACCCAGCACACTTCTCCTTGTGGTCTGTCGCCTCGTACAGTATGCAGTCCTCTTGTCGTTGGCGCAGGATGTTCAGCACTTCATTGTCAACCATCCTGAAATATAAGTAAGTGAATAAGTAAGTAAGTAAATAAGTAACCCTTGTCTACAATCCTAAAATAAATAAGTAAATAAATAAATAGATAAATAAGGTTAGGTTAAGTTTATCTTGTTTGTGACCGATATTTTAATATAATTCTGTATTTTTTATTATTCTAATGGCTATTTTAAGACGCACATATACACACACACACACACACACACAGAGGCCTGCTGTTACCCGTTTCATACATTATAATACGTACAGTACATGACACATACACACGCCTCACCTGTCCCTCTTGAACTGTTCGTTAGCCTCGATGAAACAAACTACGTCGTCGGTGTAACATTCGTCTATGGTGGGAACGCGGCGGAACTGGCGGTGATACCATGGGTACTGAGGCCGGTTCTTGGTGACGACGGACTCTGTTGGTGGTGACAGAGAGAGTGGTCAAAACTGTGAGATAGTTTAACATGTTGAGGAAATTATCGTGGTTAGGTTAGGTTAGGGAGGGCATATTGGTTTGGTTAAGGTTGGTTAGTGTTAGGTTAGGGTTAGGTTGGGGAGGGCATTTTGGTTAGGTTAGTGTTAGGTTAGTGTTAGGTTAGGGTTAGGTTGGGGAGGGCATTTTGGTTAGGTTAAGGTTGGTTAGTGTTAGGTTAGGGTTAGGTTAGGGAGGGCATTTTGGTTAGGTTAAGGTTTGTTAATGTTAGGTTAGGGTTAGGTTAGGGAGGGCATTTTGGTTAGGTTAAGGTTTGTTAATGTTAGGTTAGGGTTAGTTTCGTTTGCTTTGATAGCCCAATGGCCTGAAAAATGGTAAATTAAAGATAAATCAGCTAAAAAAAATAATAAATTAACGATAAATAATCTAATAATAGTAAATTAACAAGGTAATGGGGGGGGGGGGACCACCGGTTAGTATATATAACAAATGGTTCAGTATAATTAAAAAAATATTTCTTAACAACTGTAGTGATGATACAGACCCCTAAACCACGTGACGGGAGCATCTAGGGTATTACTGACAGCTTGCATGAAGGAAATAAAGGTATTGTGTGAGTCATCTCCTCCACCTCCCATCTTGGTCAACACAGCTGGGACTAACACTGTTGCCAACTCTCACTGTAAACCATAAATTTCTTGTTTTAACTTCATATATTGGGAGGGAATTATGGTATTATGTTATGAATTATGGAGTTTTTTATATATATTTTTTATTATAGTAGTTGAGATTGTTAGGATCTTTCTTTAATCTATTGTTGTAACTATATATGTGTTTGTCAATGTTTTTAATTTTTATATATTAATTACCTATTAAATTAACTTTATATCATTAAAAATTCTTAATTACCTGAATTTAGTGATTATATTACTGTATTTATCCCTGAAATCAAAGTTATCAAGAGAAATAAAACCTACACATCATATATACAGTATACTATTGGTTGGGAAGAGTTGGTAACACTTGTGACCACCAGCGCCATCTCTCAACAAATCATTAAATTGTATTAAACTATTTGGTCAAAAGGTTAAAAAATCACCATAAATTAGATATAATTATTGAAGATCACTTAATTAATTTATCTGATAATTATTTAAGTGTAGTAGATAATTGCGACTACTTTTACTTTATTCATTTCCTCGTCACCTCTGATAGGCTCGTTATCCGCTAGGGCGATCAGTGCTGGCGTTTATCTCTACTGGCGTTCATCTCTGCTGGCGTTCATCTCTGCTGGCGTTCATCTCTACTGGCGTTTATCTCTACTGGCGTTCATCTCTACTGACGTTCATCTCTGCTGGCGTTCATCTCTGCTGGCGTTCATCTCTACTGGCGTTTATCTCTACTGGCGTTCATCTCTACTGGCGTTCATCTCTACTGGCGTTCATCTCTGCTGGCGTTCATCTCTACTGGCGTTTATCTCTACTGGCGTTCATCTCTACTGGCGTTCATCTCTACTGGCGTTCATCTCTGCTGGCGTTCATCTCTGCTGGCGTTCATCTCTACTGGCGTTTATCTCTACTGGCGTTCATCTCTACTGGCGTTCATCTCTACTGGCGTTCATCTCTACTGGCGTTCATCCTCGGAGCCGGATATAAATTTGGCGAACCTGTTTTAGTGGCAAGCTGGTCACGTCTCTATCCAGCCTCCTTTTAAAGCTTTCCAGTGTTCCATCACTTACTACAAAGTTGCTAAGCTTGTTCCACTCGTCCACCAATCTATCCAGCCTCCTTTTAAAGCTTTCCAGCGTTCCAGCACTTACTACAAAGTTGCTAAGCTTGTTCCACTCGTCCACCAATCTATCCAGCCTCCTTTTAAAGCTTTCCAGCGTTCCAGCACTTACTACAAAGTTGCTAAGCTTGTTCCACTCGTCCACCAATCTATCCAGTCTCCTTTTAAAGCTTTCCATCGTTCCAGCACTTACTACACAGTTGCTAAGCTTGTTCCACTCGTCCACCAATCTATCTAGCCTCCTTTTAAAGCTTTCCATCGTTCCAGCACTTACTACACAGTTGCTAAGCTTGTTCCACTCGTCCACCAATCTATCCAGCCTCCTTTTAAAGCTTTCCATCGTTCCAGCACTTACTACACAGTTGCTAAGCTTGTTCCACTCGTCCACCAATCTATCCAGTCTCCTTTTAAAGCTTTCCATCGTTCCAGCACTTACTACACAGTTGCTAAGCTTGTTCCACTCGTCCACCAATCTATCCAGCCTCCTTTTAAAGCTTTCCATCGTTCCAGCACTTACTACACAGTTGCTAAGCTTGTTCCACTCGTCCACCAATCTATCCAGCCTCCTTTTAAAGCTTTCCAGTGTTCCAGCACTTACTACACAGTTGCTAAGCTTGTTCCACTCGTCCACCAATCTATCCAGCCTCCTTTTAAAGCTTTCCATCGTTCCAGCACTTACTACACAGTTGCTAAGCTTGTTCCACTCGTCCACCACTCTATTTGTGAACCAGTTCCTTCCTATCTCCCTCCTAAACCTAAACTTATCCAACTTAAATCCGTTGCTCCGAGTCCTATCCTGCTGGGATATTATAAGAACTTTATCTATATCACCTTTATTGATTCCTTTCACCCACTTAAATACTTCTATCATATCTCCCCGCACCTCCCCGCACCTCCCCGCTCCTCCCCGCACTCTTCGTCTTTCTAGGGAATGTAAGTTTAGTTTCTTTAACCTATCCTGATATGGAAGGTTTCTAAGTCCCGGAACATATGGCCCCTACACGTGCTAACATGGCCCTCTACGTGCTTACATATGGCCTTCCACGTACTTACATATGGCCTTCCACGTGCTTACATATGGCCCTCCACGTGCTTACATATGGCCTTCCACGTGCTTACATATGGCCTTCCACGTGCTTACATATGGCCTTCCACGTGCTTACATATGGCCTTCCACGTGCTTACATATGGCCCTCCACGTGCTTACATATGGCCTTCCACGTGCTTACATATGGCCTTCCACGTGCTTACATATGGCCCTCCACGTGCTTACATATGGCCTTCCACGTGATTACATATGGCCTTCCACGTACTTACATATGGCCTTCCACGTGCTTACATATGGCCTTCCACGTGCTTACATATGGCCCTCCACGTGTTTACATATGGCCTTCCACGTGCTTGCATATGGCCTTCCACGTACTTACATATGGCCCTCCACGTGCTTACATATGGCCTTCCACGTGCTTACATATGGCCCTCCACGTGCTTACATATGGCCTTCCACGTGCTTACATATGGCCTTCCACGTGCTTACATATGGCCCTCCACGTGCTTACATATGGCCTTCCACGTGCTTACATATGGCCTTCCACGTACTTACATATGGCCTTCCACGTGCTTACATATGGCCTTCCACGTGCTTACATATGGCCCTCCACGTGTTTACATATGGCCTTCCACGTGCTTACATATGGCCCTCCACGTGCTTACATATGGCCTTCCACGTGCTTACATATGGCCTTCCACGTACTTACATATGGCCTTCCACGTGCTTACATATGGCCTTCCACGTGCTTACATATGGCCCTCCACGTGTTTACATATGGCCTTCCACGTACTTACATATGGCCCTCCACGTGCTTAAATGTTAATTTAGCCAGAAATTAATAATAATAACAACAATAATAATAATAATAATAATAATTTCTTTAGGACGTACTGTCTAATGCCGTGTGGTGCTGGTGTGCCACGTGTTCTGTTGTGGAGAGGTATGTGGGGGCAATAATACCAAATGGGAATGGGTAGTTAAAGGGTTTAGCTTAATTACCTCGACTGATGGTATTTGATAAATAAGTAATACCATCTTTAAAATAATAGTCTTGAATGAATAATTGAAGAGGAAACATATACAAGTCGTTGCAAGGGTTTTACTTTATATTATTTTGAAATGATGTTAGTAATGAATAAAGTAATAACGAGATTCTAATTATTAAAAAAGTTTTATTATTTATTTTCTTCAGGTTAAATACAATTAATTATCTAAATAATATTAAAACAAATTAAAAACTCAATTAATTTCAATTTTAGCAGGAAAACGTGGCACCACTGTGCGTGGCGGCCACCATATATATAGTGACGCAGCGGCCATATTGTTCTTTCCAGCAGCGTGAGACGAGATGGTGAGTCGCACTTTTGTGTCTTGTTACTTATTATAGCTTATTTTCAACCCCAAGACGGGAATATTGTCGTAATAAGTAGTTACTATGTTATATCTTACATTAACAGTGGTAATTAACCTTGTGAATGGTGATTTAGGTGTAGGATGTGTGGATTATTGTTGACTGGCCAGACGCACGGGTTATGGCCACGAGGTGAACAGACCAACCCATCAACCACCAGATGGCCATAGCTGGAGTAATGGCCATAGCTGAGAGTAATGGCCATGGCTGAGAGTAATGGCCATGGCTGGAGTAATGGCCATGGCTGGAGTAATGGCCATAGCTGGAGTAATGGCCATAGCTGGAGTAATGGCCATAGCTAATATAGTAATAGCCATAGGGTGGTTGCATAATTGCGGTACATCGCTATTTGTCCGGCATTTTTCCTAATTGAGGGATATTAGTAGACAACCGCGGATGTTAACACTGGACTGCTCATTTCTCAACCAAAACTAAATGTAACCTAACCAAGATGGTGTTAGAAAGTTGTGGTAAATTTCATTCAAGTGGACAACCGTTGATTTTAACATTATATTTAAACATTGATCAGAGGAGAATGAGAAGACTAATCATTAACTCGAATACGCTGAATAGCTTCAAACACAGGTTGGATGCTCATATGAGCAATAGGGGTTGGGTGTGAACGGGACAGCCCAGTATGGGCCAATAGGCCCGCTGCAGTTTCCTCCATTCTTATGTTCTTATGTTATGTTAACAACCAAAGCATCTCGTCTAATCTAACCTAACCTAAGAAATTTAACCTAACACCGTGACCCAAACATTAATTGGTTGTCTATTTGTAAAAAGAAAAAAAATACCAGGCATTATTTATTCATTGCAAAACCTTGAATTACTGTACAAAGTTATAGCTGTCCAGTTAGATAGCTGTCCAAAGTTATAATTAAGCTTCACACGTGATGACTTGTGGTAGCTGGCTCACGCTGGCGATTCCACAGAGCAACTTTGGGAACTGTTTCATTCTGTACAGTCCTCCCGTGTTGTGCATCAGAGATCAACCTGGTGCCCCCGGTGTAACAGCTGGTTGAGCATTAGGGCGTGTATATTCCATAACTCCTCGAAGTTCCTAGTGAGCCTTGATCCTGGGGTACAACCATACACGATACAAACCATTGATCACAGCCAGTTTAGGTGTCCAGTGCTCGTTAAACTGTACTATTGGTTGAATTGGGTTAAGTTCTGGGTTGATTTAAAGTAGTGCATTGGTCTTTCTTTGGGTATTAAATTTGTTGGAAAAAACCAGGAAATTGTTAAAAACCCGAACTTAACCTAACCCAAGTTAACCTAATCTACCACCCTGATTAGGTTAGCATTGTTCCTTCATATAGAAAATGCGTAAAAGTAACAATCATCTAAACTAACTAACTTAACCTAACCTATCACCCTGATTAGGTTAGCACTGTTCCTTCATATAAAAAATGCGTAAAAGTAACAATCATCTAAACTAACTAACCTAACTGGCCCCCATGATTAGGTTAGTTAGAATAATGAACTACTGTAAAAGACCCTAATAGTGTTTATTTTTCTCCCAGTCTCACCGTAAGTTCAGCGCGCCCCGTCATGGGTCTATGGGATTCTACCCCAAGAAGAGGTCAAAGCGTCATCGCCCCAAGGTAAAGGCTTTCCCCAAGGACGACAAGAACAAGCCCGTGCACCTTACGGCCTTCCTGGGATATAAGGCTGGCATGACCCACATTGTTCGTGTGGCAGACAAGCCGGGATCCAGTGAGTAATACTACTATCTTTTTTGTTTCTGCGGTTTTAATGTTGATTTTTGGAGGGGGGGGAGGAGACCTTTATCATATATGGTAATTAATTCATAGATAAAGAATTAATACGGTACTTTACTTAACACCTGGTCCAGCCTTGGCACCAGCTTGAGGAAATTTCTCTACACGATTAGACTTTTTATATCCTCGAGAAAATGAATCCTTCGAGGGCATTAGTTTTTTGGTATGAAAGAAGCTGTTCGGTGATGGTGAATCTGTACGATACGTAGTTGTCTTTAGTGTTGGAACGTCAGTTATTTTGCCAGAAACATTTTTAATGACGCTGAAAAATAGTAGTTTTTGGGGCCAAGTTCTCTTTTGTTAATTTATAGAATGTAGAAATTTGTAAAAGAAATTGGTTAATTTTATTTTTGAAGATTGAAATTAATACTGTAAAAATTTAAGTCAGGTAAGGTTGGCAAGTTCGTGGATTATTAAAGGAATTATCAGTTTAAAAGAATTCCTGTGAATTTAGTCAGGTTAGGTCAAATTTGTGAATTATTATAGAATTTCGTTTAAAAAATAATCCTGTAAGGCACCAATGGGAAATTAAACCTGGGTGATATAAATTGTACAAAATCTGTTCCACCTCTGCAAATTTAGTGTCTGGGTAAAAAAGCTTTCTCCTCTATGAAGGGATTTCCTCAGAATGCTGTAAAGGCCAAACTTGTCAAAACTACCCCCATAAATTCAGTAATAATTATAAACCTGTACTATATTTTAAAAAGTAGATACCATTAAGAATTGTTGGTTGGGGGACACAAAATAATGGTTAGTTATTTTTTACCTATTGTAGCCAATTATCTGTATGTTCTTGTAATATAAAATTATTCCTATTTAACACTAATTAGTTTTGAAAGATTATGTAGTTATTGTGGTTTTCTTAGATAACTTTACATGTTGTAAACCTGATGACTTGTGGTAGCTGGTTCACGCTGGCGATTCCACAGAGCAACTTTGGGAACCGTTTCATTCTGTACAGTCCTCCCGTGTTGTGCATCAGAGATCAACCTGGTGCCCCCGGTGTAACAGCTGGTTGAGCATTAGGGCGTGTATATTCCATAACTCCTCGTAGTTCCTAGTGAGCCTTGATCCTGGGGTACAACCATACACGATACAAACCATTAAGCACTACGTGTCAGCGTTGTTTTTTTTAGTTCGTGCTTGTAATAAAAACTTCGTGTCTTTCAGAAATCAACAGGAAGGAGGTGGTGGAAGGTGTGACCATCCTAGAGACGCCCCCTATGATCTGCGTCGGAGTTATCGGATATATCGAAACCCCGAGAGGCATGCGGGCCCTGAAGACTGTCTGGGCTGAGCATCTCTCTGAAGAATGCAAGAGGCGTTTCTACAAGAACTGGTAAATTAACTTCACCTTGTTATGCTGCAAGAACTTGAATGTCACTGGTTGAAAAATGTTATATTTTGGATTATATTTTAGTGCTTGATATGGTTACAAATGGTACCAGTGCTCAAATTCTCACTCATAGCATTATATTTTAGTGCTTGTTCCTGTTATAAATGGTCCCAGTGCTCACAAACACTTCCACTAGCACTCCCATACTCCTCTGGCAACAGCACATGTTGGCCATGAGTCCGGGACACTGCTCCTGTAGATTCCAAGGGGTATTTCTCGGCTGATGAGCTATCTCGGCCATACTCCCGGATAGTTGCATCGGTTCGGAGTAGCCCCGCGGAATCCGTCCTACCGTGGAGTACTAGCTTCTGACGAGGGCAGTGCTCCATGCGTGTGTTCGGGTCTCTTCCTCCAAGACTGGTTCCTTGTGACAGAGGCCCTCACACTGTTATACCCTCAGGCACAAGTCCAAGAAGAAGGCTTTCACCAATGCCTCTCAGAAGTGGCAGGATCAGGTGGGGAAGAAGGTCATCGAGAAGGACCTGGCCAAGATCAAGAAGTACTGTAGCTCTGTTCGCATCATTGCACACACACAGGTTATTAATGCATTGTTGTTCATACACCGGTAATTAATACATCATTGTTCATACACCGGTAATTAATGTCATTGTTCATACACCGGTAATTAATACATCATTGTTCATACACCCGAAATTAATACATCATTGTTCATACACCAGTAATTAATACATCATTGTCATACACCCGTAATTAATACATCGTTCATACACCAGTAATTAATGTAATTGTCCATACTCAGGATATGACTTCATTCATTATATATTTACATAGACAATAGTTAAACAAATGAAGTACATACTGATTACTGATAGTAAGTTATTTTTTCCTAGGTTGGGGATAGTTGTCTGGTTTGAGGTTGTTAGAGGGACTTTACAGTAGTTAAATGAAATAAATTATTGATTAATGATAGTAAGTTTTCCTAGGTGGGGATATACTTGTCTGCATTGAATGAGGTCGTTAGAAGGGGGTTTACAGTAGTTAGTTAAATGAATCAAATTACCTATGATAAACAATACTCTTAAACCATCGTTCTTAACCACCAGATCAAGATCCTGAAGAAAAGGCAAAAGAAAGCCCACATCATGGAAATCCAACTCAACGGCGGGACAGTGCCAGAGAAGGTGGACTGGGCAGTGTCCCACTTTGAGAAGCAGGTCCCCGTCTCTAACGTCTTTGCCCAGGACGAGATGGTGGATGTTATAGGGGTGACCAAGGGCAAAGGTGTAAAGGGTGAGTTGAACGAGGTTATTTTTTGGTGTGGGGTGATGGTGATTTAAGGGTGATTATAGTTTGTGGTGATTTAGACGATAGTATTGTGGTTTAGTTAGATTCATTATATTGTGGTAATTCAGATGGACGATTATATTGTGGTGATATACAGTTCATAGCCTTGATATTCTTGAGTGACAGGTCAGTTGTTTAATTAATGTGTATTAGTGTTTTAACAAGACCTGGTATGGTTAGTACAGTACATTCTTAGTCAATATTTGGTGTGAATCAAAACTGCCGACAAAACCAAATGTGAAGTCGTTTTTAATTCTGCTAATGTCTTCTTGACGAGTCTTTAATTGGGAGAATTTATCGAGACAAAAATCATGTCGCTGTTTTGCCCGAAGATTAAATATAACTCGTGAAGCATTACGAGAGGCCCTCCACCATAGAACGTGCCAAAGGTTTCCCCCAGATTTCATCTCGACACGACTTTTGTCTTTCGTTGTACACCTTAGGAATATATTTTTACGGTACCTAATGATGATTAACACGTTCAGATTTACTGACGAAAATTATGTTGCCTTCCTTCTGAGGTCGATGATAAACAGATGTGTGAGTTTTACGAGGATTTGTTTTGATCTACGATTCTCTCATACAGGCGTGACCTCCCGTTGGCACACAAAGAAGCTGCCGCGCAAGACCCACAAAGGTCTTCGTAAGGTTGCCTGTATCGGAGCTTGGCATCCCAGCCGCGTGCAGTTCACCGTGGCTCGTGCTGGCCAGAAGGGCTACCACCACCGTACGGAGATGAACAAGAAGATCTACCGTATTGGCCAGGGTGTTCATACCAAGGATGGAAAGGTGGGTTGGTATAAAATGCTCGTGAACTTGATCTATATGGACTTAAATTACCATCAGTAACAATTGGTACCACTTTTACTGAACGCTTGGGATGATGTACATGTTAGTGCAGACAAACTATTATTAAAGTTAACTATGAAAGTTGAACAGTTACATTTTATCATTTATTATAAAGTTTTTTATTGTCCACCAGTCTTGATAGTGTTTGAAGTACTGGCTATTTATTATTAACTTCTTACAGGTGGTGAAGAACAACGCGTCCACGGAGTACGACTTCACCGAGAAGACCATCACGCCTATGGGAGGCTTCCCTCACTATGGTGAAGTAAACCAGGACTTTGTGATGATCAAGGGCTGCTGTGCCGGACCCAAGAAACGAGTCATCTGTCTGAGAAAGGTCTGTGTCTTTTACTGGGGTACAATATTGATATTTAAACACAATGATGATAACCCATAGAGCCTTATTTCTATGACGTTAAGTGAAATTAAATGATAGGACTGATAAATTATCACAGCTTTAAAACAATTTCCCCAAATAGATGTAGTATTAATCAGTGTATGGTTTACTTGCAGTCACTTGTAGTCCAGACTAAGCGCATTGCTCTGGAGAAGATCAGTCTACACTTCATTGACACCAGCAGTAAGATGGGTCACGGTCGCTTCCAGACAAGTGCAGAGAAGGCTGCCTTTATGGGCGTGCTTAAGAAAGACAAGAAGAAAAAGCTGAATCAATAAAATATAGCTGGATGACATACAGGTTTTTAATGATTCCTATAAGGAGAGGTTTTAATGATGGCTACAGAACACTTTATTATACTACACATTTTAATGATAGACACATTACCTAATTGTTTTTTTTGTAAAGTGGTGATGCAGTGATACTTTTTAGCTGTGAATTGTTTTATCATGATCTTCATTTAATTCTAACGTGTTAGATTTTAACTATTACCAAGACTATTAGTGAAGTGGTTTGAGGTACCACTTCACTAATGGTCTTGGTAATAGTTAAGTGTTATGTTAAACTGTAGTATTAAATTATAAATCGATCGTAAAAAACATTCAAAACTGAAAATTATTCACTGGTGGAAAAATGTAAGTTAAAGATTCTGTAAAATCTTGTGTGTGTGGAGTGATGTACAGAACAGCATTACTGTACAATGATACATAGCAAATTGTTCACAATTACTTGCTATTGAGTGTGTGGAGTTACACCTTCATGTACAACTTTTTGCACTTGAAGTTTGTTTGCAAATTAACAAGTTTACACAGGTTTTATCAGTGAATGACTTTCAGTACTGTACACTAGCTCAACTAACTTGAAAATTGTCCAAACAAGTCAAATCTAGTAGATTTTTGTAGGTTATGTTTATCACAGTTAATTGTTCTGTACCAGCTTGGAAGTAACTGTGGGTTAATACCCAAGTGGGATTTAGAGCTTCTGATGAAGCCAAAAATGTAACCTCTCAGACCGACACAATTTAATTCATGCTCAAGATCTATTAAAAGATTCTATGAATACAGTATGGGGGGGGGGAATATTGACACCAACTTCCCAGTACTATACTGCACATGACCAGAAACAATACTAAGTTATGTATGACCCAAATGAACAACAGATGTGAACCTTTGTACAGTACAGTACTCTACATATTGGCTTTAAATGGCAGAGGTCAAAACAGATTGTTTATATTTAATATAAAGGTTCAGCACAGTATTCTTTTATGTGCTGGTTAAGGAAATCTTAAAATTGGTATAATGTAATAGGTGTTAATTAACTGAGCCTTGAAGTAATTACATATTCAGAATATTTAAAACGTTTATTACAGACAGTTAAGCTTTGAATCCCCTGTACAGGATATACAGTACAGTATATATATTTGTGAATGGAAAATAAAATTTCCATCTCAACATTGATTTTCATCCTTACAGAGAAAAGGATCATATTGTTTGAGTCCCGTTACAGTATGTGAGGTCAGTGTTGAGCGTGTTTAAACTTCATACAAGGGTGAATAAACTTCTTTACAATGGGGTTAACTTCCTGGAAACTCTCCACAGATCAAATATCATAAATCAGGATCATTATAACATGGGGTCAATGGTGATAGGTTCCTGGCCAGTGACTCGCCCACAAGTATCACCTAACAAAAATTCGTACACCACCACTACTAACTACCACTACAGCACAATTCAACACTCGCCACATAGTTAACGGCCAGACTACCCCAGTCCTCGTGATGCAGACTTGGGTAAAGAGAACATCCACACTGGCAGCTCACATCACCCAGACCAGTTAACTTGCACAAGAGACAGACAGTGTGGATGCTTGGGTACAGGATACTGTTTGGTGGCTTAATAGTGTGTACAAAAGAAACAAATGCGATGTGTCAAGTTGCCACAGTCACAAAAAAATTACCTCGTGCCAGAGTTTGCCTGATCCGTGCTCACAGGCCTCGTAAAAAACTGAGTCTGGTCGTTACCTCATGTTCCCTTCAAGGCTAAAGGCACTGATAAGGTGGAGGGAAGACATTGATGACCCCCACACAGACTAGAGAGAGATAGTGTGGGGACTGGAGGTCAAGGTTTAGTTTGGCCTTGATAATGTAGTAGTTCTTGGCTGGGACAGATGAAGAAAAAGATCTCCTGTGGCTGGTGACCAAGTCGAGGGTTGTTGCTATATCAGGGAAGCTTGTAGGTGATCATTATTGTCCAATATACCTCCTCCTCCAGGTACTATAGAGCCATATCTGAAAGCTTATTTATCTCCATTACCTTCACAGTACAGTATTGATGAGGCATCTTTTCGGTTATGGCTACAGTACAGTATATAAAAAGATCTACATAATATACTTGGCTACATTACCTTAAAATCTTTATTATTACCATATTCTCATAACCTCCAACACATTAGGTGTTTTAATGAAGTATTGGAATGTATTCTCATTTTAATCCAATTCTGATTATTTTATATCCAAGAATAAAAATATATTCCCTGAACATATCTACTTCATTGCCAGAGAAATAAGTCATAACTATTCAATTTAGTGGAATCCCTCCCCTACCTTCTGTGGAATCAGCCTGTACACTTAATCTCATGACTGGACATGATTCCTGGATCAAATATCACGTTGCTGGCAGGATAAGTGGTCAGCGGACATGATATAAATAATAGGAAGTCCTGGGTGACCTTTGTACAGTATAGATCTAATAAAAGTTAAGGCACATGTATAAACTTTTGTTATCTGTGGCATCAATTTACCTGTGAGATAAACTTCATGTCGAATCAATTTAAGCTGATAATTATTATTTGGAGAGAAGCCTCAAGCTCATAGATGTTTGATTGCTAAGCTTGAGTTTCCCTTACCTGTGCCAGTTTGAAAGTCTCGCGTCCACCTGTGCTAGCTTGAAACACACTCCTCCACCTATGCCAGTTTAAAATAGTCTCCCTCACACCCTATGCCAGCTTAACAACACAAACACTCCCAGTACAATACATCATAACTGGATCAAGCTTATCTTAATCAAGCTGGTAACTTAAATAATATCAATAACACTATAATTCCTGGTAAATATATTTTATTTCATCTTCGTAAAAATATATAACACAAAACATTACTTTATTTACATTAATTAAGGATAAAGTTTGCAAGAAATGGTGATAAGTTTTATAGTTTAAATTCCCCCCAAACTTATTCATTGCTGCTCAAGTGCTCCTGAAAAATTGCTGTTAACAAGGCCATTCAAGAGGGTAATCCCCCAGGGACTGATATATATATATATAAATAATTAAACAAACTACACAACATATCTTACCATAAATGATTCACATTACTTACTACTAACAGTAATTGGTCATCCACAATTTTCACAGCCATTAGTTCTCTTAATGATGTACAGTGGTCCCTTGGTTAACGAGTTACCTTCCATAAGATTCTTAACTTCGGTTAACGAGCAATCCCTCGATTAACGAGTTTTTTACGAGCCGACCTGAACATGTTTTCGCTTGCATTTGGCAGTCCACCAGCTGTAGTATTAGTCCGCCAATACAGTAATCGGTTCTAGGGCTTAAATTCCTTACCATTTTAGTAAATATCAAGAAGTTTATACGATTCAATAATTTTAAAAGTTTAATATTAAATTTTTTAGTAATTTTAACGATTATTGAACATGCCATCCAGCCTGCCAACACACCATACAGGCGTCAGTCTTTGTGTCTTTTCAGTGGAGGTAACTTCTTGCTTGAGACTCTTCAACTAAATGCTTTTTTTTCTGTGAAATGGCACCATGGGGTGACTTCTCTTCCACCCCAATGCCTTCTCTTCTCTCTTCTCCTCCACCCCCATTCTAATTCCCATCATCATCATCATCCAGGAGCCTTCTACATACACACCTCAAAGTAAGTGAACTTTTCTACCTTTTTTGTTGAATTTTGGCAATTTTCGGTGAGCTGGAACCAATTACCCAAAAACCCATTGAAACAATGGTTTCGGACAACCTTCTAGAACGGATTGTGCTCGTTAACCAAGGGACCACTGTATTAGATGATTATACAGCACAGTATATGTATACCCCAGGTGAACAAAGTATACAGTATTATTACACATACAACTAAATGATATAATTGGTCAAATTTAAGGTTAGACACGATATTGGCAAACGGTAACTTACATACAGTCGTGGTCAGAAGTCTTGAACACTTCACAATATCTGTCATCTACTTGTGAGTTATATGATTGGGATATACTAATAACACTCCTGGTCATCACATATTATGTCTGAACCACAAACTGGGATAAAACCCTCCTTAATACCCAAGATCTTCGGGTACTTACATGGTAAATACTGTCGAGTGTTTGTGACTTTTGACCCCATCCTACAGAACAAGTACAGTACAGTAGGACAGAAATATCACCTCATGTAGGGCTGTACAGTTCAGTATTACATTATATAATCTATATCCTTATGAAATATGACAAAACTGACTGAAGAAATATAAAAATAATATTAATTTCTTACACATTTTGTTTAGTACAATTAAATTTGTATATATATCCCAACAGGTGAACGGAGTAAAGAAAATTACTTGACGTACCTTGAACTTAATTAGAAATATGAACAAACAAATATAAAATTTTTAGACTCAAAATGCATTTATGAATCTTGCTGACAAGGCCACATACTGTACTGTACTGGCAACAAAAGTTTTAGACATCCTTTTTTTTTCAATTATTTATGTCTACTGCTTTTGTATTTTGTAAAGGCATTCATTAACTACAGTATCAGAACATGAAAAACTTTTATCATCTAATTGGTTAAAGTTCAGCAAGTTTTGGCTTATGTTTACAGTACAGTAAATGTCTAGTTAATACTTAATGACAGTATATTTACTCCAGTGTATTAAATACAAGATCAGTAAAGCAATGATTATTCTTTTCTGTACAAAACTGTATTAAAAAAAGTTATATATTTCTCTTATATTCAGTGTGGGAGAAATAAACTTAAAAGACAAAAAAATAAATTCTGGGTTATTTGTGTTTTTTTACAATACACAAATGTATTTTTTCTGAGATAAATCCAGTTTTTATTATGAAACACAATATTGTACAGGTGTAAGTCATCAAAACTCACATCCTAGGAAACTGCAGTATGTATGGTTAGGTTAGGTTTTTACACACACACACAAACACACTCCACACACGCACAAACACACTACACACTGCACACATTCCTCCTAGGTATGGTGGGCTGTGCTGGCAGATAATATGCCTTATTTTAACAATGTTCTTTATAAGCTGACAATAAATAACTTGTAACACAGTGGTTATTAGAGTGTGTGTAAACAATCATCAACAAGTAATCTTTATATTAACTTTATTCAGCTTGTATCTGTCATTATGTTATCATGAGAAACTAATACAACACTATACTATAGTCCATGCTGGCTCTTGGGTGACCATGCCATAATAAATCATAAACTCATCTCCTATCATCTGTCATAGTGCTATCATAGAAAACAAATACACTATACTGTACAGCTACTCCCCAACTTACGACCGCCTCAGTCGTACCAAAATTTTGTCAAATTATGTATTTTCGAGTCCCAACGTCAGTGATTGCACTGTGTACTGACAAAAAAAAATTTGTAATTCCCTTTAAAATGGTTGGCAAGCTTAAAAGTGAGAGTTTTGTGGTGCTGAAAAGAAAAAGAGACACCCATTTCAGATTTTCTATGTACAGTGGGGTATGCTATAACGAATCTAATTGGTTCTAGAACCTTGTTCGTTATAGCATTCGTTCGTTATAGGATTAATCCGTTCCAGGCCCCCAAATACAACCACTAACACTGAAAAATACAATATAAAATTGTAAAAAAGTGCATAAATATGCATCTAAACCCCTGAAATAACGAATATCATTAATACTTGCAATAAAAAAAAATAAATTAGTAAAAAAAAAAATAATGTTCGTTGTAGGAGTTTCGTTCGTTATAGGAATATTCGTAGTAGGATCCGTTCGTTATAGCATACCCCACTGTTATTTAAGCATTGTCGTAAGTCTAGGAGAGACTGTATAAGGAAACGACATCATGCCAAGTATTTTTCAAAGGGGCGTCTGTGAGTGATACAATCTCTTGAAATTTGTTGGAATGCCCCTAAATAAAGATTTTTCTCAGAATTTCTTGGATTGCCATTTGTTTTTCCGGGTAATGGAAAGTTGCGTTGATGAAAGATTGTGGCTTATGGGTAGATTACAGTATTTCATTCAAGGGTTAAATAAATGCTGTATTGTAACACATCTCTTAACCTTTAAAAATAACTAAATCTGTTTGTTTCCAGCCATGAGGTTGCTGTACAGTATATCATGAGAAAATATGGAGTCTGCAATAGGCCGGTTGGTCTGTGCATGGCAGCTCCTGTTAAGAATTACTACCACTCTCTATCATCCATGAATCTATCTAGCCTCCTTTTAAAACTTTCCATCGTTCCAGCACTTGCTACAAAGTTGCTAAGCTTGTTCCACTCGTCCACCACCCTATTTGTGAACCATGCTGCACAGTATATCATGTTGTACAGTAACTCTAAAATCAGATCAATTAAATATCAATTGAGAAATATAATCTGTTTAACTCCTCATGTACATCAGATCAGTAAAAAAATAACTTCAGTGATTTATTCTCCTGAAAGTCAGGTTAGTAAAAAAAAAATAACTTAAGGCTGTAAAGTATTGTCTAAAAGGTGAGGTAAGTACAGTAAAGTTTATACCTGGAAATATCACAATTTCTCCAAGACGGAAATGATTCAAGTACTGGCACCTTCTTGGACAGAGAGTTACAGTATTATACATAAAGACCTTAACACAGTAATAATACAGTGGTCCCTCGGTTAACGAGTTACCTTCCATAAGATTCTCAACTTCGGTTAACGAGCAATCCCTCGATTAACGAGTTTTTTACGAGCCGACCTGAACATGTTTTCGCTTGCATTAGGCAGTCCACCAGCTGTAGTATTAGTCCGCCAATACAGTAATCGGTTCTAGGGCTTAAATTTCCTACCATTTTAGTAAATATCAAGAAGTTTGTACTATTCAATAATTTTAAAAGTTTTACATTAAATTTTTTAGTCATTTTAACAATTATTGAACAAAATTGAAGTATAGGAAGCTAGTTTTTGCCCGCCATCCAGCCTGCCAACACACCATACAGGCGTCAGTCTTTGTGACTTTTCACTGGAGGTAACTTCTTGCTTGAGACTCTTCAACTAAATTCTTTTTTCTGTGTTTCCAAGCAAATTATTGGTCATTTTGAAATATATTTTACATATTGACAATATATAATGCAGTGCAGTGTTGATTTAAAGAACATAATCTTGAATTACACCGAGAGCCAAAATTTTATGGGTGAAATGGCACCATGGGGTGACTTCTCTTCCACCCCAATGCCTTCTCTTCTCCCTTCTCCTCCACCCTCATTCAAATTCCCATCATCATCATCATCCAGGAGCCTTCTACATACACACCTCAAAGTAAGTGAACTTTACTACCTTTTTTGTTGATTTTAGGCAATTTTCAGTGAGCTGGAACCAATTACCCAAAAACCCATTGAAACAATGGTTTCGGTCAACAAGTTTTTCGGTTAACGAGCAACCTTCTAGAATGGATTGTGCTCGTTAACTGAGGGACCACTGTAGTCACTTCTTAACAAGTAATACACAGTAGACTTTTGTCATTTGTGGGTTTGTGATTTGGGATTATGATGATTCGTGGTGAACAGATGGTGGCTAGCTTGTGAGCCTTATACCACAGCACAATGAGTGTGTCTAAAATAAAAATATACTGTATACTCTCTAGTCAATTGTATTATAGTATATATATATATATATATATATATATATATATATATATATATATATATATATATATATATATATATATATATATATATATATATATAAATGCTTAAAAATAAAGTATGAATCTTGAACTGAAGTCATAAGACATACATAATGGCCCCTCTGATCAACACTAGACTACAGGTATCAAAATAGCAACACAAGTCACTGCTGGTATTAATAGGCCATCAATAAGACATACATAATGGCTCCTCTGATCAACACTAGATTATAGGTATCAAAATAGCAACGCTAGTCACTGCCGATATTAATTGGACGTCAAAGGCCGTACTTCTTTTTAATCAAGTCGACGTAATCTTCGCAGGCTTGATCCAGGGTTGGTAATCCATCTCGTTGTAAGCCGTGTGGAGATGGTTGCATGGGGGATATTCTAGCACGTGGTTTATCATCATTGGGAAGAGATCTGTAACGAGAGAGAGAGAAAACTGTAAAGCCAATATATACAGTATGTGTGTTTAGATGAGAATTGTACTGTACAGCAAGACCTTGAAATTCACGGGGGTTTGGTTCTCAAAATGGCCGTGAATAACATTTGTTGACCAGGGAAAGATACATTTTTACTCGCTTGCAAAGAAATGTATAATCCCTTTGTTTACCCTTAGGACAATTATTTCTTTTATATACATATATATATATATGTGTGGGTGGGTAGACATATATATATATAGTATGTGTGTGTACATATATATGTGTGTGTAGGTGGGTAGACATAAATATACAATACAGGTAAAAGAAATTACTGTCTCTAGACCAAATGGCTCCCTGTCCCGACAGCAAAAATGCTAGCAACTTTAAAACTACCCACATCCAGGGTATCATCCGTGAATAACCGAGGTCCGTGAATTAAAAATCTGCAAATTGTCAGGGCATACTGCACACACACACTCTACGGTACACGAGTATAAGTGAATAACTATTGTACATTACTATAAGAGTTCCTTATTAAATTAAAAGGTAAATCACCTACCTGGGCTTATCGTCCGTACTCAGGTACTTGTGAAGGGTACGCTCCAAGGACTCTGAATGGGTGTAGTGGTAGCTGTCTATATTACTCGGGGCTTTGGGTAGATGCAGTGATGTTGGTGGTGTTAGCTGCCCCAGAAGTGTTGAAGTGGCATATGGTGTCTGAAAATTAAAACTTATTAATAGGTGGAGTTAGCTGCTTTAAATGGTGGAGTTAGCTGCTATAAATGGTGGAGTTAGCTGCCTTAAATGGTGGAGTTAGCTGCCTTAAATGGTGGAATTAGCTGCTTTAAATGGTGGAGTTAGCTGCTTTAAATGGTGGAGTTAGCTGCCTTAAATGGTGTAGTTAGTTGCCTTAAATGGTGTAGTTAGCTGCTTTAAATGGTGGAGTTAGCTGCCTTAAATGGTGTAGTTAGTTGCCTTAAATGGTGTAGTTAGCTGTCCCAGAGTTGTTGAGGTAACATATGGTGTCTGAAAATTAAAACACTTATTGAGAGGAATCTAAAAGGTCATTTGGTTCATCACAACAACGACCTTAAACTTCTGATGCGTTTCTACCTCTTTTAATATCTGATTAAGTAACGTACTACTAATAAACCACTCTAACTATATCAGGGCTAATAATCGTACCTTAAATAACCACTACCGGGTACTTAATAAACCACTCTAACTATATCAGGGTTAATAATTGTACCTTAAATAACCACTACAACAGTTACTTTACCTTGAGGTGTTTATCTATCTCTTGTAAACTGATTGAGAAAGATTCTTGTTGAGAGTCTTGGTGTTGTCTCTTGGTCTGGGAGGTTTTATGCATACGATCATGGTTGGTCTGGGACTGGTGCTGGTAGAGACCCATCAATCGGTTATGCCTCAATTTCCACGTGTCGTCCTCCTCATCGCGTAAGCTGAGTCGGGCGCGGAGACGAATTATTTCCTCTGATTTCTCGTCGATCTCGTTCCGGAGGCCCCGTTCGAGCGAGATTTTCGTTCTGGCTTGAGATTCCTGTTGTTGGTTTTGGTCTTGAATGATGCGATTGAGTTGCATGAGCTTAGCATTCATTTCTAACTGGTATTTATTTTCAATTTCCCGATGAAAAAGCTGGAGACTCTTCTTGGACACAAACTCCCGAGGTATTTGTCTCTGTAACTCTTGTAGCTGTTCTTCCGTCTTCTTCTGCATCTGTTCTGCCAATTCCTTCTCCTGCTTCACTAACTCAAAGGACAATTTCTCACCTTTAAGAATCATAATACTTTGTTTTAAATCAAGTTTTTCCTTATTTATATCATCTATTTTCTTCCTCAGCGCATCAACGGCTGTATCTCTAGACTCGATCTCAATTTCAAGTTCTTTCTTATGTTCTTCCATGTCCTGTAAGGCCTCCCGCGTCTCCCCGGCCTGAGACAGTTCCCGCTGGTGTGCGGTCAACACCTCTTTGGCCCTCGTCAGTTGTTTCTCCAGTTCTAACCTGTTGTTCTTCTCCAGGCCGAATGTCGCCTCGACCTCCTTCACCCTTAACTCCAGTCTGTGGGTTCGGTTATGTTCCTCGTTGTAGCGGTTCTCTGCCTCCTGTCTCTCCGCCTCGAGCTTCTTCACCTCCTGTTGCCTTCTGAACGTCGCTGCGTCGTCGTCTCGGCCGGTCGGAGGCGTGCGTTCCATGGACGCTTGCTGTAGGCGTTCCATCAGTTCCCGAATCTTTGCCTCTGCCGTGTCTTGAGCATCACGGAGGACCTGTAGCTCTCCGTCGTGCCACTGGCGCTGCTGCTGCTCTGCCTGTAGCGCCGCACCGAGTTTGGCGTTTTCAGAAGACAGCCGGAAGTTCTCCTGACGGGCCTTGGCAGTGTCGGCGCTCTGGTCAATGTTCTTGGTGGCCTCCTGGTGGATCTTCTGTTCCTTCTCTTTTAAGATTCCTTCAAGATGCTCCAACTTTTCCTGTAGAGACTCAATCCTCAATTTTTGTTCTTCATCTTTACAACTTTTATCTTCCAGTCTCATAGTCTGTAATACAATAAAATCAAATATTAAAACTAAACTAGAGTAATTCCTATATAGTTTAAATACATCCTGAGGAAAGTTTTAGGTTTAATAAAGGTGAAGTGAGTCTTATGGTGTCCTGATGATCTTATTACAATTACTAGAGAATTGTGGAGTGATTAGGTTTAATAAAAATAAATAAAATACAATAAAGTACAGTAAAGTTTATAACTATGAGTTATATTTGTGAGGTAATCTAACTAAGTAAACCTGTTAAAGTTAGTTAAGTCTTACCTGTTGTCTTAACTTATCCTGTAGAGTTTCCTTGGCACTTATCAACAAGACCAACTCATTATCCTTATCATTTATTGCTTCTTTTAACAAACACACTTCTCTTCTTTCCCTTGATATTTGTCCTTGAGTCACCGTGCTGTGAAGTTCATTCTGTAAGGCCTCGAGTTGTTTGATTATGCTGTCATTCTGGAATTTCAAAGTCGATATGGCCTGTTCGTTAGTCGCCCTGAGGGAAGATATCAGAGTGTCGTCGATAATCCCACTGGACGACGGCGAGCTCTGGGCTGCTTCTAGCGACGACTGTACCCTCAGGAGACCGGACTGCATACCGGATATCTGAGTCGTCATCTCCATTACCTGTTTGGATAGCCACGACGCCTTCTGATCCTCCGAGACGTTGACGTGCTCGGAGACCTCATTGATCCTCTGGAGTAACGTCTGCTGGAGCCTTCGTAAGTGATCTTGAATTATTTGGAAGTTTTCCTCTAAGGCTTCACTAAGACTTGTTTCTGAGGTTCTGGACCTGAGGAGATGAGTCAGGCGTTTGTTACTCTCATTAATATCGTTGATGCGTTCGTCTAGTGTTGCCTGATCGATCTTCATGTCATTATTTACCCCCTGTAGAGACTGTTCAATGATATATATTTTCTTGAGAATGTCATCAGCTACTTGTTGTATACCAGAGATGTCATTAGCGATGTAGTTCTTCTCCATCGACAGTGTAAGGGATTTTTCAAGCGTTTCAAGTTTATCCACAATTTCTCTCACCGGGCTCTGGGACGCACCGCTATCGTCACAACGACCTGAGGACTCCACAGCCCTCACGAGTTCGTTAATGCGACTAACCAGCTGTTCTTTCAGGTCGTCAAATCCCCGAGAACTGGAATCTTTACTTTCGTTGCGGTGGTCCGATACGCACGTCCAAATCTCTCCGTTGGTTTCCTTGAGGTCTGTTATAGAAGCTGCCATATTCCCCACCACTTGCTGACTGGACTCCTGACTTGACTGGAGTTCATTTAATTCTTTCCTAAGGTGATCCAGTTTACATTGTATATCTGAACTCACTTGTGTTATATCACCCTTGAGATCACCTGAATATATTGCTGTATTATCACTGTAGACTTTGATCACAGTATCTAGCTGCCCCTCCAATATGTCTTGTATATGTGACAAACCTTCACTTAACCTCTGACAGGTCTCCTCACCCTGTATAGTTGATGCTTGATGTAGAGAATCATTTATATTACATCCAAGTTTATCAATTTGGTTTATAATAGTTTTACTGATCTTCTCAAGAGTCGAGGTCTGACTCGCTTCACCGGCCTCCGTGATGAGAGCCTCGACGGCATGAGAGAAGTCTTGTAACGCCGGTTCAATGGCCGAGGCGATCATCTCGACGTGGACAGTTTCTCCTGACTCGCTAAGGGGATTCACTGGATCAGTTTGAACGCCAGTTTGTCTTATCACTACAGCTGCCTGACAGGATGATTCACAGACAATCCTCTTAACTTCTTCGACGGGACAACTAGATCCTGTCGGTGGTTGAGTTTGCACGTGACGACTCTGTGTGTACGCGTGCGTCTGGGACGACTTCATCGATCTCTCTGGGGTACACTGAACCTGTGTGTTGGTTAATACTTTCTTAAACTCTACTTCAGTCTGAGCTGCCATGTCCACCATACACCCATATTTACTTTCTCTATCTTTAATTTCTTGTGTCTGAGTTGACGTCGAAGCAGTCTTGGCGTCAATTACTAAGCGAGCATCACACGCTCGTTGAGGCCAAATATCCTTTAATTCATCATTTTCTTCCGTTTGGACCAACACGTGTTCGGTCGTTGGTAAGGCGTCAGTCTGCGTGTTAGACTCTCTCTGTGTAGAATATGTCGCATCGGTCTGGACGTGTGCTGTGGTAGAGGGTGTGGGACAGAAGTAAATATCCTCTGTCTGGCAACTTTTCATCGACACATATCTGGAAAATACACAAGGTGGTAATGGTGTTAATAAATCTCAAACTAAATGACAAATAATATACTGGTAGTTAAATAATTATTAAAAAAATATACAAGGGGATAATTCTGTCATTAATTATTATCAAACTAAATGACAAATAATTTAATAGTACTGTAGTTAAATAATTGTTAAAAAATATACAAGATGATAATATGGTGTCAATAATTCTTTTAACTAACAGACAAATAACCTACTAGTAGTTATCAATCCTATTAAAAGAAAATATTACCATTATTAAAGATTCCTCGACTATATATCAATAACATAACAGATTATCTTTACTTAGTTTGAGATGATAGTTCCTCCAGCCTCCCCCGAAGACCGTCATTTACTCGTTCCTTGGTCTGCAGTTGTGCCATGAGAGAATCGACGAGCTGTTCCTGGTGTTGGGCGTGTGTGCGGAGTTGGCTACACTGTTCCTCGAGTTGGACGCACTGTTGGTGAAAATCCTGGAGAGACTGATCCTTAAGTCGCGAAGAATCTTGTTCGTGCCGTCCTTGGTATTCCAGCTGCCTGATGCGTGCTGTTAGTGTAGAGATCTGTGGAGTGTAATTCTCTCTATATAAACAGTACTGGTGTGTGACAGTACTCATGTGACAGTAGTACTCATTCATTCACTATCTATTGTATATAAGTGTACACAACCTGTAACATACTGTACCATATTAATGTTACAACTGCTACACCAACACTGTCCCATATTTACTTAACCAAGTTACACCTATACAGTAAACTCCCTTACCTCTTGTTGCCTCCGCTGTAAGTCAACCTCTAGCTGGCCACCGATGACCTTAGCATTTTTTTCTCTCAGCTGGATATTAGACACTCGGGTCTCTAGGGCGACTCTGCGTCCGAATTCCTTCTCCAACTTGAGACGCAGTTCCCTCACCAGATCCTGAAGCTGGCCGACATCCGAGGCATCTGGGAGGGACGACAACGGCGTCAGGAGGCAGTCCTTGAGACCCGAGTTGATGTGGGCGCTTTCCTCTGTCTCGGTGGAGGCCGCACCATCGTCCGGTTCCTCTGGCCCTCGTGGCGTAGAGGAGTGGTCTATCGAGTCATCGTCGCTGAATACCACGCTGCCTCGACTGCCTGGTGTTGTTGATAAGGTGTACATGTCTTCATTCTTCTTGTCTGGTGAGATGTGTCTGGGTTCATTCTTCTTGTCTAGTGAGATGTGTCTGGGTTCATTCTTCTTGTCTGGTGGGGTGTGTCTGGGTTCATTCTTCTTGTCTGGTGAGATGTGTCTGGGTTCATTCTTCTTGTCTGGTGAGATGTGTCTGGGTTCATTCTTCTTGTCTGGTGAGATGTGTCTGGGTTCATTCTTCTTGTCTGGTGAGATGTGTCTGGGTTCATTCTTCTTGTCTGGTGAGATGTGTCTGGGTTCATTCTTCTTGTCTGCTGGGGTGTGTCTGGGTTCATTCTTCTTGTCTGCTGGGATGTGTCTGGGTTCATTCTTCTTGTCTGGTGGGGTGTGTCTGGGTTCGCTCTTGTCTGGTGGGGTGTGTCTGCTTTCACTCTCCCTGTATAACATTTCCTCTGCTTCTTTATTGGCTTCTAACTTAATCTTCTCTGTAGATTTTGTGAATATCGACAAGTTTTTCCCAACATTAATTGCCTCTGAATCTTCTCTTGGCAGGATTAAAAGTTTCTTGCCGTTTCCATAAGATATTGAGTCTTCAGATTGTGGTAATTTTTCTTCGACTGCCAGCGATTGATCTTTCATTCCGGTTAATAATCGTAAGGAAGTTGGGACCGTCTTGGGTGATGGCTTGGCAGGCGAGACAAGGACTGGTTTTGAATCTAGTAAATCGTCGACTCCGGAGGAAAAGTCGTCATAGCTACAATCACGTCCGATGGCGACCTCTGTTTCCAAGACATTATCGACTTCATCTCTGCAATCATTCTTCTGTTTATCTGTAATTCTTAATTCCTCATCATTATTATCATCTGTATCTCTTCCTATGCTACTGTTATCATGTTGACTTTCTCTATTCATAACTTCCATTACAGTATTTGGATCAGCAGTACCAGTCGGGTCAGGAAAATACTTTGAGTCATCTTTTGGTGAATCATCTGAGTTCTGGATGCTGCTGCTAGTAGTAGAACCAGAGGATTTCTTTTTAGCTATTATACTTGCATTAGATTCCCACATCTCTTCAATCTCATGCATCGTGCCCACCCGACCCAGAGTACCAACGACCGTCGATAATGTATCGGTGCGAGATTCGCCAGTAGTGGTGCAAGGAACCAGGAGTGACGATTTATTCCCACCAATACTACAATTTTCACCTTCTAATTGGATCTTATCTTCTAATTCTTCTTTATTTTCTTGTTTTACTTTAGGTGAAATTATCACTTTATCTACCCTATTACTCTCTTTATCTGATTCTTTATTCTTACTTTCTTCCTCACTGTCCCAATCACCTCTTTCTAATTGGGTCTTATCTTCTAATTCTTCTTTATTTTCTTGTTTTCCTTTAGGTGAAATTATCACTTTTTCTACCCTATTACTCTCTTTATCTGATTCCTTATTCTTTCTCCCTTCCTCACTGTCCCAATCAACCTGGTCTAAGACATTACTCCCTGTAGATCGTTTACTCTTAACAGGCGTACTACTCTTCCTCCTGTGTGGTCGTCGCGGAGAGATACATTCCTCGCTGTCGCTGTCGAAGTTATTTGATCTGTGGAGGTGAGACCTGGTTTTCCTCGGAGACCTCCTCTTGGGCGGAGATCTCCGTGGGGACTCTTTAAACACCGAACTTCTCCTACGTCCCAACGCAGAACTCTGGGGTAAATTACTCGGAGAAGCATCATTTTCTCCCGAGTCTCCGTGAATTAGTCTAGTAGGAGATTCCTTTCCCGTACTCTTCGGAGATGTCAAATATCCCGACCGGAACGTGGAGATGCTAGAAGGAGATACTTCACCGGGACTATTGTTCCCTCCTCCTGGGGTCAAGGAACTCTTACGACTGATGGTAACTCTCTTGGGAGTTCCCTCGAGAGGTAAGTCCGGTTCCTTTTCACCTTTAAAGGAAATGTCTTCGTCTTCTGATGATGAATGATACTCTATATTACTGAGTCCTAGTTCAGCTAGCATGTCCTCTCTAGTTATCCTAGACTGAGAAACAACATCACCCAGGCTTCCCTTCTGTTTAGTTATCCTAGACTGAGAAACAACATCACCCAGGCTTCCCTTCTGTTTAGTTATCCTTGACTGAGAGACAACATCACCCAGGCTTCCCTTACCTCTGTCTACTTCTTTCCCAGGATTCAATTCATCTCTGAACAGACCAGATGACTTTAACTTAGGTTCTTCTTCTGATGATGATGATGATTTCCAGGAGTCATCTGCATTTAAACTATTACCTCGATCTTGTTCTTCTTCTCGATCTTGTTCTTTTTCTCGATCTTGTTCTTCTTCTTGATCTTCTTCTCGATCTTGTTCACTATGTTCATCTCTTCCATCACCATCGATTAGTTCACTCGAAGAACTGGTATATAAACGTGGTGGCTTGGGAGGCCCTACTACGCCACCAGAGGGCTCTGAGGCGAACAAGTTACCTGCCGACTCATCAGACGACGGCAAGAATTTAGTCAGGTTGAGTTTGGGTTTTTCTTTGATGGAGTCGACGTCGCTGCTGCTGTCGCTCCACGAATTATCTCCCCCGTAGCTGCTGTGTCTGTCCTCTGAGGTGAGTCCTGCGGGTCCTTCACTATGTTTGTCCTTTGGGGTGCGTCCTGAGGGCCCTTCGCAGTGTCCGTCCTCCGAGGTGAGTCCTACGGGTCCTTCACTATGTCTGTCCTCTGAGGTGCGTCTTGAGGGTCCTAGGCCCAGTTCGCTCCCGTCGTCGCTCACGTTTATCAGACCCTCGGGAACCAAACCCGAACCTCCGTCTCCATCCATCAGCATCTTGAGGCGTCGATGGAGCTGATTGTGATTGGTAAACCGAGCGTAATCGGCCGCCGACCACTTACTGGCGTCGACGGGGGACACATTGGCCCCGTTGTCGAGGAGGGACTCGACCAGAGGGACGTTACCCATCTTGGCCGCTACCATGAGGGGAGTGACGCCCTCCTTGTCCGCCACGTTAACGCCGGCCCCGTGCCTCAGCAGGGCCTCGACCGCCTCATCTTGGTTCTCGGAACACGCCACGTGCAGGGGACAGCGGCCGAGGGAGTTGGGGGCATCGCAGTCCCCGCCGCGGTCGAGTAACAGCACCAAGAGTTCAGTCGCCCCGGTTCTGGCGGCCAGGTGGCAGGAGTTGTTCCTGTGATGGTCCGCCACTTTACTGTCAACCTGAAATAAGAGACAAATATTAATAATTATTTCAAAAGTTATAAACAAGATAACAAATAAAGATCATCTCTGAGTTATTAATAATTATTTTAAAAGTTATAAACAAGATAACAAATAAAGAACATCTCACATCACTTCAACTCATGTCCTGTACACAAGCAATGGTCGCTAAAACCTATGTACAGTATACATTATTTTATACACCCTGTAATTAAAGACATGTATACTTACTCAATACAGTGTGTATGAGTAAAGCACTTATGACAATTGTACAACACACACAGTACAGTACAGAACAGTGTGTATTAGTACTTTATGTTGACAATTGTACAACACACAGTACAGTACAACACACACACAGTACAGTACACTACCAACATACCCGTCTCTGTAGCAGCATCTGAACTATATGAACCTGGGATCTCTCTATGGCTCTCAGGAAAGGTGTCATTCCAGCATTATCTTTCATCTCTACATTACTCTTGCTGCCTAAGAGGAACAGCACAGCTTCTCCGTGACCCTGTGCAGCTGCATGGTGTAAAGCTGTCTTTCCCTCGCTGTCTTGAGCATCGACGGGCACCTGGTAAACACAGTGAGATGTTTATTGATGTTGTCTGTATAGTATAAAACATTATTTAAGATGTTACTACAGTTATAAACATCATTTTCCTCATGTGGTTAAGTTACACTAAACATTATACTATAAATAAATTAAATAAATTATATATTTCATTATCGATCTATCCATCATCTATCAATCTATCCATTATCTATCAATCTATCCATTATCTATCCATCACAGCAGGAAGAAACAATAAGCTTTACCTTCTTTATAAACTTTCTAAGCTTGATAGTGTCACCTAGGATAAACAATAAGCTTTACCTTCTTTATAAACTTTCTAAGCTTGATAGTGTCACCTAGGAAGCCCCACTTGTGTAGTTTAGTAAAGTTCTTGTCTTCTTTACTGTGAGGGTCAACCTGGGTGGTGGTGGCGGTAGAGAGGCCGCTGTTAAATGAGTCTAAGGACTGAGTCTCATAGCTGTAGTAGGAGCCTTTCTGTGGACTCCTGAGAGACGAGAGATAAATTATATTGTTTTTATTTGTTTTAATATCGTGGAAGATATGTTTTAAAAATATTCGTAATGTTTGGAGTGATGTTTTTAACCCCTTTTGAGTTCTGGGGAGTTAAATAATTATCTTTAAAGGGTTAAACCATTGTCCTCAAAGGGTTAAAGTTATATTCATTGTCATCAAAGGGTTAAACCATCATCTTCAAAGGGTTAAAGTTATAAACATTGTCCTCAAAGGGTTCAAACATCGTCCTCAAAGGGTTAAAGTAGAAGTTACGTGAATTGTGATTTTTTTTTACACAAGTTTAAAAAACAAAATAAATTCCTTCAATTTGTAGATAAAAAGGGAGAATAAATGCTGGAAATTCCGATCTTTTTTTATCATTAATATTAATTAAGATGTTATGCAGTTCTTTAAACAATGATATGAAACAGTACAGTAGTATAGTAAACCATTGATAACTCAGCATTTGATAACTCAGCATTTGATAACTCAGAATTTGATAACTCAGAATTTGATAACTATCATGCCTCCGTGTCACCTACAGTGCTACATGAACACATAAATGGGTCGATAATTTTTAATGTATTTTTGTAGGAGGGAGAAAGTGTCCCGATAAATGAGAACTTAGGGATAACTCAGTAAGGCCAGAACCCCATAGGTGCCAAGTTATCGTGGATTAAGTAATAGAGGGTTGACTGTACGTTCTGTCCACAGTCATTACACAAACTGTTCTCTGTTACTTACTGCTCATAGTACAGTCCACAAATTGAACATTATAGTGGTAACTGTATTAACTGACTCTACAGCACAGCACAGTACAGTACAGCACAGTATAGTACAGTAAGCATATGGTGGCTAGTTTGTGACCCCGGCTTACAGCACAGCACAGCACAGTATAGTACAGTAAGCATATGGTGGCTAGTTTGTGACCCTGACTTACCCCGACTCAAGAAGCGACCCAGAGATGCTCTTGCGTGTGTTGCCGAGAGTGACGGACCTTGGTGAACCTGAGGGGTGGTCATCGCTCTGGCCACTACCACCGCTTAGGTTGACCACAGAACCAAACACCCTCTTAAATTTCTTCATTTTTTCTGCGGGAAAAATATTATCGAGCTGTAGTTTAATTCAACAACAATATATTCTACAAAATACATAATCACACCTTAGCTATACATTGTAGGATATTTTACCACAAAACATTAATTATTTCTTGTCTTATACATACACAAATATTATATTATTGTATGACTATAAATTTTTACAATTAATTTGACAATAAGGAAACAGACCTAACCTAACCAACACATCAATAGTCATCATTTAACCTGACCTGACCTAACTTGACCTGACCCGACCTGATCTAACCAAACCTAACCTAACTGAATCTAACCAATCTAATTTAACAGTTAGACAGCTTAAGTGACGTTAGGTTATGTTTGGTGTGATTAACGGTAGAAATAAGGGTCAGATTCCTTCAAAAAACATCTGAAAAAACATAATTCAACCTCAAAAAACACTGGAAAAATGCCCTAAGATATTAGTTTTTTTAAATTTTCTCCTAAATGAATCATAATTGGACAAAATACCATAGAAGAAAAACGTCTTAGAATTACCTAAACTACTGATTCCAATAAACAAATAAAAAAATTACGAAATAAATAAATAACATAGGAGCCAAAACGAGAACTTTACCTAATAAAATACTAATAATTCACAGTGAAACACCTAACAAGAAGTAGTTAAGGCATAAAACTAATGTAAACTACTAATAAACTACCCAATCACCATTAAATTACAATAACTAGACGATATATCTAACAGGGGAAAAAGTAATTCTAGTTTTCTCACATAAATCGAAGACGAGAAGTGTATTAGGCATATCATCACTACACACAAGCCCTTCCTCACTTTATATTTCATTATTACTAGTAGTTAACACTTAAATACATCGTTAACGAGCCACAGAGACACAATTTAGTAGTTGAGTCATCCTGTTGTTAGTGAGACAGGTTGACCAACATTACCGATTATATTATTTATTAAAAAAAAAAAATTATTCTTACTCATAAATATAAAATAAAATAATAAATATAAAACATTATTTAATTTATAACTTTAAAATAAATATATTGAATTATTTTATAAAGAAAAAACCTAAATAAAACTAAATAATAAGTTAAATTACTGTTGGTATGTCTGACTAATAGCAACAAACATTATAAAAATAAAATATAATTCCTATTAAATTAAATATAATTCCTATTAAATCAAGATAAAATTCCTATTAATTTAACCTAAAAATTAATAAAATAACTCAATAAATTCATAAAATAGAGATAAATTAAGGTATTATATAGTGTTGTTTAGTTGACCAGACAGAGAGAGGCTATTGAACCTCCTGTGGTAGTTAATAGCCAGAGAGAACTAGCAATGGGTCAACGGGACGAGGAGAGAGTTGGGACACTAGAAGATACAGCAGTGAAGAGAAGAGAGAAGCTATTGGCACTGAAGAAGAGAAGACGAGGAGAGGAAGAGGAGGAGGATAAAGAGGAAGGAGGAGGAGAGGGGGAAGACTTACCTCCTCCACAAGTACTCTTCAGGTCTGTGTCTATTAGCTATTAACTATTTATTATATTATTAGTGGCTTAATAGGAGCTGGTGACTAATAACAGAACTATTGTATTTATATATGTCAAAAACCTAACCTAACCTAAACTTAAAATTCGCTGTATGACCAAAAGGATAATAACGTTATACTAAATTAATACGAATAATCTGTAATTTGTTATTTTCATCGGTGATTTATATATATTTTTGTTTTTATTTCGATTTCATTAAAGTCGAGCACAATTTTACGGGTTTTAATTTTGCTCAAAACAACGACAAATCACCAAGACAGCGGTGAAGTTGGGTTAGGTTAGGTTAGGTTAGTGGTAGGTTAGGATAGTGTTAGGTTAGTGGTAGGTTAGGTTAGGATAGTGGTAGGTTAGTGTTAGGTTAGGATAGGATAGGATAGTGGTAGGTTAGTGTTAGGTTAGGATAGGATAATGTAAGGATAGGTTAGTTGGTTAATGATACAGTTTACAGCCAGCACATAAACCCATAATTCACTTCACTTAATCAATAGAACTGTGTTTTCTCTGCTCATGTTATTACACCGGCCTCCCATCACCTTCCTCCCACACATGTGGAGTGTGCAGTACGGTACGATTGATTTATCGTAATTTGTACCAAAGGAAAAATACCGTACCGTTATTTTGTACCCGATTCTGTCATCCCCCCAAAAAATAAATAAATAAATAAAAATGTAGCCCAATTTAAGGTGTAACAAAACAAGAATGATTATATTATTAACTTAAATATTTTATTTTTAACATAATAATATTGAATTTTCTAACATATTGAAGCTATACTATACATTTTACTTAATTTTCTGTCCCTGGCCACAAAGACTCGGGAGTGTGTGAGTGTGTGTAATAATAATAATAATAATAATAATAATAAACGGTTTATTAATAGAGTTGCAGCCGGTGGCTGAAAATATACAAACTTACATGTGATTTAGACATAATGATATAATATGTGTTGAATATATTTACAGGGCTGTACAGTACATAAATCAGGAGTTGTTTATTATTTTAACAATAGATGGGATGGTGCTGTTCTTATATCTATCGGTGCGGGCTCTTATGGGCTGAATTTTGTCGTAGTGGCTGACTGCGCAAGGTGGGCGGGGACTGCCGGTGGCAGGAGGTGGCGAGGACGAGGATGGTGCAGTAGTCCACTGCCAAGCCTTTCCAGTGCTTGGTGGTGGAGGTCACTGAGGGATGGCATTTCCAGGGTGGAGAGAGCGTTGATGTAGCCGGAGTAGCCTGCGCCGAGCATGATTCTGCAGGCCCTCTTCTGTACCTTCTCTAGCTGACGTTGTTGGGTGGAGTTGAGAGAAGACGACCAGGCTGGTGACTCATACGTTAGTTTGGGGAGAATAAAGGCGATGTATATGGTCCTCAGCTCTGGCGTGGGTGTCCCAAGTGACCTAAGTGTGTGTGTGTGTGTGTTTTAACTCTTGATTCTGTTTACTTTAACCATTATAGCATGTGTGTTTGTGTGTGTGTGTGTGTGTGTGTGTCAGCTGGCGTATGCATCCACCCTGGGGCAATGTAATTTTGTGTGTTTCACTGGCTCACTGAATGTGGCCGGACCTGACCACTGCTTTACCTGACCTCAAGGCTGAAACACACCTGTACCCTCATAACCGTACAGTACCGTAATTTTGTACCGTAGTGTACTGCATGCTTAGGCCAGGGGGTAGCAGCCAATCAAATCTAGAGCGGAGACGGCAGCCAATCAAATCTAGAGCGGGGACGGCAGCCAATCAAATCTGATAAAAAATCTCGCCTTTTGGCTGAACCAATTTGCGTTCAGTATTCATCGCGGGTGGTGAGGTGCCAGACATTTTTAATCAGTTACAGCGTGGAGCCATAAAGTGTTGGGTCTGATGTAGATTATTGGAAGTTTATTGTTTTATTTTATTCTAAAAAAATATGGAAATTTTAGATAACTGAGGAACCCACGACTCATTCTGGTCCCTGACTCCACTTTTGTCATGACCTTCGACATCTCCAAATCATTTGACAGGGTATGGCACAAATCTTTGCTTTCTAAACTTCCCTCTTATGGTTTCTCTCCCCCACTTTGTTCTCTCATCTCTAGCTTCCTTGAGAACCGATCCATGGCAGTTGTTGTCGAGGGATCGATCTCTCGCTCTTTCTCTACCAATAGTGGTGTCCCACAGGGTTCTCTTCTTTCACCAACTCTCTTCCTTCTTTTTATCAATGATTTACTTCACACTACAACTAATTCTATCCATTCTTACGCCTATGATTCTATTCTTCACTCTTCCTCACATTTTCCCCTTCCTCCTAACTCTCAAACTAGATCTGTTTCTAGAACTGATATCATTACTGTACTTCTATCAACACGGATCTGTGCAGCATCTCTGAATGGGGAGATACAAACTTGGTTAAGTTCAATAGTAATAAAACTCAATATTTACCAATTACACTTTGTAAAGTAGACGATCTCCCACCAATTACATTTGAGGACGCTATCATCCCCCCAAATTCTGAAATAAATATGTTAGGCCTCACCATTTCTGCCAATATGTCCTGGAAATCACACATCCTTAGTATAACTAAAGCTGCCTCCCGAAAGTTGGGAATGCTGTACAGATGCCGCAGCTACTTCACTCCTGAGCAGTTGCTCCAAGTATATAAGGGATTCATTCATCCTAACTAGGAGTACTGCTCTCATATCTGGGGTGGCTCTTCTTCTGTCCAACTGTTAGATAGGGTGGAATCAAAGGCATTTCGTCTTATTAACTCTCCTCCTTTAGTCGACAATTTCTCTTCCCTTTCTCTTTGCCGCAATGTTGCTTCACTCTCTCTCTCTTTTACAGGTACTTTAACGGGCAATGTTCAGTGGATTTGGCATCCTGTGTACCGCCGGCAAGGCCGTGGGTTCGTAAAACAATTCTTGCCCGCGGTGCCCACCGTTTCTCTGTGGATGTCGGTCACCCGAGAATAACCCGTTATAGTACCTCCTTCTTTCCTCACACAGCCAAACTGTGGAATGCTCTGCCTTCTTCTGTATTTCCATGCTCTTACAATCTGTCTCACTTTAAAAAGCTGGTTTTCCGGCATCTTCGTGGTGTAGATTAATACAGTATAACCTTTTTTTCTATATTTTCAATTTCTTTTCGCTCTTTTTTTTTTCTCGCCCCCCAGGCTCCGTTGTGGGTCATTTGACCTGTGCCCGGGTGGGCAAATTCCCGTAAAAAAAAAAAAAGCCACCCAAGGGGTGGGCCCCCCCCCCCCCCCCCCCCTTAAGCCCACAGTTCCTTAACCATCCGTGGTCAGATGCTGGAATCCTACATGTCACCCCTTGGTCAGGCAGAAGTGAAATTTTTTCTGCTTAATAGGTCCCATTTGGTCTGAAAATAAAGGAAATGAACCTCAATTTGCTCGTAATTGCCAATTTAAAGCTCCAGTGCGCTCCCAAGTTGCCAAGACAGACCTCTGAGATGACGTCACGCGGACTTCCTTACCACAGTGGTGCCGCTGTTACATGTTTTTTTGTGTCTCCAGGCTCCCCCCCCCCTTACAGACCCTGACCCTGACTCTGACTCAGAGTAAGAAATACTCTAACAGTTATTTATATTCTTGTGCAGGCTGACCACGCGACTCTTGGGTTATTATAGCTCTTGGGGTCCCGGTGAGGTTGTTAGTGTTAGTTTAGGTTAAGTTAGGTTATGTTTGTGTTAGGTTAGGTTATGGTAGTGTTAGGTTAGTGAAGTCTTGTATGTGAGTTATAAAATTTGGTTCTATAGCTTCATTTTTTATTTTTTTGGTCTTGTTGGGTTAGGTTAGGTTAGGTTTATACATGGGCGGGGCACTACCTCCTCTCTAGAGTATGCCTTTATGCCTTGGATGCCAGGAATTACTTAACTAAATCACATTACCACACCCCCCTTGGCATTCCTACCTCTAGAGTATGCCTTTATGCCTCGGATTCCAGGAATTACCCTCCGTAACTATCTCAAACGGTGTGTAAATAAGGATTTCTATGATTTGTTTCTCAGTGTTTATGAATGAATGTCTCATCCAACAGGAACTACAAACCACAGGCTGAGAAACTAGAAGAATCAGTTTTACCTTTGGTGGTCCCAGATTATGTGGGAGCCCTGGTCCAGCCTCAGATAGACGACGGGGAAAAGGCTAAGGAAGAAGTTCATGTTAGTTTTCTCCCTTACATTGATTCGTTTTTTAGTTTGAGGTAGTTTTTTCCCTTATATTATTTCACATATAGTTTGGGGTAGTTTTTGGTCGTTTTTTTGCCTTACATTGATTCATCTTTGAGCTGTGGCAGTATTATCCCTTACATTATTTCACACAGATGTAGTTTATGGTAGTTTTTTCCCTTACATTAATTAATTTTTGAGGTTTGCGGTAGTTTTTCCCTTACAGTATTTCACATATAATTTTGTGGTAGTTTTTCCCTTACATTATTTCATCTTTGAGGTTTGTGGTGTGGTGTTTTTTTCCCTTACATTATTTCGCATACATATAGTTAGTGGTCGTTTTTTCCCTTACATTATTTCACAGAGTAGTTTCTATACAGTTCTCATTTGATTTAGTAATATAGTGGAAGATAAAGACCTTTTAGCTTTATGAAAATATATCATGATAAGCTTATACTACTCCCAGATGCCTTCAACATACCGGTAGTTCAGACATCATAGTATCGTCATCATCATCAACTTTGTGTTTTTCTGGCTAAATAAACTTTTTCAATATCAATATCAATTTTATACTTGGTGAATTAAATGTGGTATTTGACCCATGTGATGGTGTATGCTCCAGATGTGAGGTGGTAATACAGCAATATCTCCGTTACCCAGAACTCTCCAATAGCCGGAATTTAAATTGTCTCGGAAAATCGTTCCCAAAGCCGGAATTTTCCATAAAATTCCGGCTTTGGGAACGATTTTCTGAGGGGTAGATTTTCCGGAAAATTCTGAGAAAATTTCCGGGATGGTGGATATTTTTCCGGTTCGAGAGTCGTCTCGTTACCCGGAAATGTTCTGTACCAATTGTTCCGGCTAACAGAAACATCACTGTGTACTGTAATTATCGGTTACAGTACAGTACAGTCTCATGTTATTGAGTACATTTTCTTCCCAGCTACAGTACAGTACAGTATTGAGTACATTTTCTTCCCAGCTACAGTACAGTACAGTATTGAGTACATTTTCTTCCCAGATACAGTACAGTACAGTTGTAATGACCATTGACATAACAATCATTACAGGTCGAGATCACCAATTTGGCCCCGAAGAAGATAACATTCGACCTGAAGCGCGGCATCCAGCCCCAACTGGACAGGTTAGACAGACGGACAGACAAGGCCATAGCAGAGCTGATTAGACAGAAGTTGAAGGAAGGTAAACAACAGGACTTCTTGATTGCCGTTAATGTCGGCGCTCAAGTCCACCAAAAGACTGGTTATGACTCTGATGACTGAGTGTCTGTTTAGGTCTGTACTGCTCCCCCATTATACTTATGTTTGTCAATTCCACTGTACTGTAATTTATGTATATATAAAAAAAATAAATAAATAACAAATACATAAATAAAATTAATAAATATTGAAGTGATAACCGTGGTAACATGTTCTTATTATCACCACCAAGCTATTGTACTATTCCAGATGTTACTAAATGTTACATAATACTTCCTTGAGATAAATGTATACTATAGTATATATCAGGTGCCTAAAAGAGGGCTCAGGTTCTCAACTGGCTCAGCCATGTTATTATTATCCACTCTGCATGTGTTTTTCTGGCTAAATAACCATTTCAATTTAATTCAATTCAACATTAATCCACCAGAAATCCACATTAATTCACCATAAATCCACATTACTCCACCGGCTGATATAAACAAGGTTAAATTTTAAATTTCCAGTATTTTATTTTATTTTTTTTATCCTCTTCGCCACTGATCGGCTTGTTAGCCGCTTGGGCGATCGGTCACGTCTCTGATGACTTATTGTATTTTGTCATTGTATTTGTTCATAAATTAAGTTATTTATATAAGGACTTAGACTATGATATAGTAGTGTTATTTTAAGCATTGTTCTGTAAGTACAGTACATAACTTGTGTTCCCTGTACAAATAACAACATCCTCAGGAACGGAACCCTGTCATAACCTGGGGACCTCCTGTATAGTTAACTTGTACTGTACTTTAGTATCATCAGGTAACTAAGAGGATCACACCTGCACTAAACACTATTTTTGGCAAAATTTAACACCACAAGTCTGTGTTGGTTTACAACATTACAGTCTGTCTAATATTTAACACCACAAGTCTGTGTTGGTTTACAACATTACAGTCTGTCTAATATTTAACACCACAAGTCTGTGTTGGTTTACAACATTACAGTCTATCTAATATTTAACACCACAAGTCTGTGTTGGTTTACAACATCAACACAGTCAGTCACCTCATATACAAATTGTTGACCAAACAAAACACTACAGAAGGTTACATAAACAATTAATTTGTTTCTAATAATTTACTTAATGACAGCACAAGATCATCTTACACATATTGAAAGTTATTATAATATTTTACAATTAAATTAAGTCGACAACTGCACTATGGAATGAAATAGTGAAGGTAAATTACCCTGATAAATGAACGGTCTTGGCCATGGCCAAATGTATAAAGGAAAAAATAAAATACAATTCTTGCAGACATTTACCAATACAGTATTACAGTTCTTTGTGGTCTAAGAAAAATACTATTTTTTTTTACGGGAATTAGCCAACCCGGGCACAGGTCAAACGACCCACAACGGAGCCTGGGGGGCGAGAAAAAAAGAACGGAAAGAAATTGAAAATATAGAAAAAAATGTTATACTTTATTAATGTACACCACGAAGATGCCGGAAAACCAGCTTTTTAAAGTGAGACAGATTGTAAGAGCATGGAAACACAGAAGAAGGCAGAGCATTCCACAGTTTGGCTGTGTGAGGAAAGAAGGAGGTACTATAACGGGTTATTCTCGGGTGACCGACATCCACAGAGAAACGGTGGGCACCGCGGGCAAGACGTGTTTTACGAACCCACGGCCTTGCCGGCGGTACACAGGATGCCAAATCCACTGAACATTGCCCGTTAAAGTACCTGTAAAAGAGAGAGAGAGTGAAGCAACATTGCGGCGAAGAGAAAGGGAAGAGAAATTGTCGACTAAAGGAGGAGAGTTAATAAGACGAAATGCCTTTGATTCCACCCTATCTAACAGTTGGACAGAAGAAGAGCCACCCCAGATATGAGAGCAGTACTCCTAGTTATGACAAATGAATCCCTTATATGTACTTGGAGCAACTGCTCAAGAGTGAAGTAGCTGCGGCATCTGTACAGCATTCCCATCTTTCGGGAGGCAGCTTTAGTTATACTAAGGATGTGTGATTTCCAAGACATATTGGAGGAAATGGTGAGGCCTAACATATTTATTTCAGAATTTGGGAGGATGATAGCATCCTGAAATGTAATTGGTGGGAGATCATCTACTTTACAAAGTGTAATTGGTAAATAGTATTGAGTTGTATTACTATTGAACTTAACCAAGTTTGTATCTCCCCATTCAGAGATGCTGCACAGGTCCGTGTTGATAGAAGTAATGATATCAGTTCTAGAAACAGATCTAGTTTGAGAGTTAGGAGGAAGGGGAAAATGTGAGGAAAAGTGAAGAGTAGAATCATCAGTGTAAGAATGGATAGAATTAGTTGAAGTGTGAAGTAAATCATTGATAAAAAGAAGAGAGAGAGTTGGTGAAAGAACAGAACCCTGTGGGACACCACTATTGGTAGAGGAAGAGCGAGAAATCGATCCCTCGACAACAACTGCCATGGATCGATTCTCAAGGAAGCGAGAGATGAGAGAACAAAGTGGGGGAGAGAAACCAAAAGAGGGAAGTTTAGATTGCAAAGACTTGTGCCATACCCTGTCAAATGCTTTGGAGATGTCGAAGGCCACGACAAAAGTTTCCCCATAATCCCTAAGAGAGGATGACCAAAGATGGGTGCAGTAGGAGAGCAGATCACCAGTAGACCTGTCCTGGCAAAAGCCATACTGGTGATCCGACAAAAGAGAAAGGCGTTCAAGGTGACGGAGAAAATGGGAGTTCAAGATAGTTAAAAAAGTCTTAGAGAGGGATGAAGTTAGGGCAATGGGGCGATAGTTAGAGGGATTAGAATGGTCACCCTTCTTCGGGATGGGCTGAACCAAGGCATGCTTCCAAGAAGAAGGAAAAGTTTTGGTTTTGAGGCAAAGGCAAAAGAGGCGAGCAAGCACAGGGGCCAGGGCTTCAGCACACTCCCTCAGAACACAAGGGGGTATTCCATCCGGTCCATGCGCCTTACTCACATCCAACCTGGATAACACACCGGCAACCCTGCGAGTGGAGGTTATAGGAAAGTGTATAGGTTCAGTAGGAGGTGCAGGGGTAGAGTGGGAATCATCTAAGGTGGAATTAGAGGAGAATAAGGTGCCAAAGAGGTTGGCTTTCTCAGGGGGAGAGTTGGCTATAGAGTTATTGGGACGGAAGAGGGGAGGAAAAGAAGGAGTGCAGAAGTTGTTACAGATGTTTTTAGCTAAGGACCAGAAGGATTTACTAGAGGAAGAATTAGTCAGGACAGCAGTCTTTCTTTTCATAAAATTCCGCTTGGCCCTACGAAGAATAGCCTTACAACGATTCCTAGAAGTAATGAAAGAGGTGTGGGTAATAGGAGAAGGAGATAGTTTCATAGTTCGATATGCCCTATCTCTCACCCTGCAAGCAAGAGAGCAGGAGCGATCAAACCATGATTGTAATGTGAAAGTTTTGGTAGAAGATGGGATAAATGCACTCATACCGCCCTGTATAACCTCCCTTAGAACGGAAGTAGGTATAAAGGTTGTAGTTAGAGACTTGAAAAGGTTTGGGTGAAGCTGCTTTGGTCAGTTGAGGTTCGGAGAGTAGTAAGAGGTCGGGGGAAGAGGTTAATAGATGGTGCTCCACAGAAGAAAAATTGGATCTCAGTCCGCGAATGTTGGAAAAATGAAGTGTGAAAAAAGCCGATCCTCCAGCAACCTCGGTGGCGTCAGTTGAGGCCCCAGTCGCTTGATGATGATCAGGTCGGCCCTGGGGTCCACAACCTTCCAGACCAGTGGGACCCATCCGAGAAGGCCCCGCTTTAGTATTAATATCGACTGACATTGGAGAATAAAATAGAATGAATAAAACAGATCAAGAATGAGTACGGTTTTAGTTGTGGTGTTGTCAACAGTATGAGAGACAGTTGAGACCCTGCAATTGTGTGTAAATGAGACAGAAAGATAAATCAGCAACCTGGGACTTGGCCACAATTTTCGTGATGCCATATAGCAGCAGGGTCTACCATTAGACAACACATTATGCTTCCAGTATCTTCCCAGGCGGTAGTACCTCCCTGTTTGGTAGCTGCCTACTACCGACACAATACCAAATATCTAATACTAACCACTTTATCCCATAGGTGCCTGGTACAGTACAGTACTGTACTGTACTGTATGGTGCCACATACCTGGTACAGTACTGTACTGTATGGTACCACATATCTGGTACAGTACTGTACTGTATGGTACCACATACCTGGAACAGTACTGTACTGTAAGGTGCCACTGTGAACTAGTACATGTTTGGTACGGTCACCATGTAAAGTTGAGGTACAGGACTCCCTCTGTAAGAACTTATAAGACAGTGCAGTGTACAGTTAGCCTCTGTTTTAACTGATCTGTCTTAATAAAGATAATAAACTGTACTTGTTGTTGTCCCCAAGTTAACCCTCACTATAAAACTCCCTCATTATGTAACCAAAACTGTGATCTTCATTATAATAAAGATAATAAACTGTACTTGTTGTTGTCCCCAAGTTAACCCTCACTATAAAACTCCCTCATTATGTAACCAAAACTGTGATCTTCATTATTATAATAAAATGGAGAGTCAATACTGTTGGGACATATTTTGTCTTTAAAATATAATAAAACAAACATGTGTATGACTCCCAAGAGTTACAGTGGTTCATATAAGACACTACTTGTGGTTCCTTTGATGGCTGCTTAAACATGTTTACAATAAAACTTTATATTATGTAAATCAATATTTTAAGTCATCTTCTATACCATTTTATTAATTATTTCACTTGCACATTATGTATGGCTTTATAACTTAATTATGAGTTTATATTACAAAAATGACCAAATCTGCCGTAAGGAATAAATTACATTAAAATTTGTTCCGGTACATTAATTGTGTTTTACTGTGGGCCTGTACTGGCTCTCTGTTATGTACTGTTGGTTAACTTAGTGAACAGATTAAGGCAGTTAAGGATTTAACCTTTGACGTCCAGGCTTATTAGCCGCTTAGCTATGAAACTGCCATAGAAAAGGTGGAGTACTTCCCCGCCAGGAGTACTGTCACCCTATCTGGAGTACTATCACCCCGTTTGGTCGCCGAGATATGCTAGGGACTGTCAGCTAATTAATAATGTCCAAAGGAGAAACTGGAGAGCCGTTATCTATCAATTACTGTACTAATGACCGGGAACCACCCAGTAAGACACGGTAACTATCATTATTGTAGTCTGGGAAGTAATTCGTCTATAATTTTCCACATAAGGTTTTTTGAGATTAAGGTTTAATAAATTTAAAAAGTATTATATAATTCTTAGATAAAAGTAAATGTTTTGGTTATATTAAAGTATTTTTTAATGATAAACTTAAGTAATTCTGTATTGTTGGCAGCCCTGATTCGTCAACACGTGGCAGTTTCCGAAGCTGAAGAAATTGGAGTACTGTACAGTATTCTTATTCTATTTATTTTTCCGCAAAGTTTTCCTTATTTTTAATTTTTTATATTACGATATAAATTAATTTAACTTAAAATTTGTATTAAATTTTGTATGTACGATTAAGTTTGGATTTAGTTTTTAATATTTTCTCATTCGTATACGGGTTGTTGCTGGCAGAGGAGTAAACAGAAGCGATGTAACACGTGGCGCCTCAGTAACTGTTGAGTCACGGAGGGGGAGGTGCTGCCCGTCGTCTCTCTCACTTGACAGATTCTGTACCTAATATGTATAGTAAGTTTTATTTTTAATTTGTTTAAGTGGTTAAAGTTGTCATTGTGTAAAGGTCAATATATTAAGGTTATTTATTTGTTGATTTTGTACGGTTTTATTTGAAAAGGAAATACTTTAAATGGACTTAGTGAAGATACACAAGGCATAGTTAATTACTATATGAACGAGCACTAGTGAACCACCATAGGTTAATGGTCTTTAACGCTCGTAATCACATAGACCAGTTACTTTAGACTAGAATGCTGTACTATTTTGGCTTAATGTTTTTATTTAAATTAATGAACTATGGTGGTTTTGTTAATGTACTTCGATTTGTGTGAATAATTAACGTTCCTCATACTTTAATAACGATCATACTTCAGTAACGTTGATCATACATACATAGTGTATGTTTTGGTCTTGTGTGATACAAGATTTAACTTTAAAGTATTTGTAACTCGTAAGATTTCTCGGTTAATATTGGTCCATTGGCTGACCACAGGTTCCCGCGTTATTTACCCGTGATTATATTCCTGTTAAGTCAGCTGTCTCCTTGCCTCCTCTTGTAGGTAAGATTAGGTTAGGTAGGTAAGGTAGGTAAGGTTAGGTAGGTTAGTTTGGCTCCTTTGGTATGACGAGATATATAAAGTGTATAATTTTTATTTGTTTTGGCGATTTACTCATTGAACCTTAATTTTTGTGCTAATTACCAGATTAATTGCAAAAACTCTAATATGCAAAATAAATGGTCAAATTTGAGTAAAAAACTAAACAAAATAAAAATATTCTCGTGCCAAAACTTGACCGCCAATGGAGGAATATTTTCTAACATCTTTTCTTTACAGATGATGGATCCAGTTGTTACTGTTGTGTTAAAGGCCAGTTTGCTGCATCAGTGGTCGTTAGCGTGGATAGTACAGCACCTCCTTATTTATTGTGGTAAGAAAATTTGTTATATAGTGAAATGTCAAGTCTGCTTCAATAACTTAGCAACTGGGGTCTAGGGTGGTCCATCGCATCTGGACCCTGGCAAGTACTGGGCATGTACTGGTTGTTACATACTGTTGGCAAGTACTGGGCATGTACTGGCTCTGTTAGGCACTGTTGGCATGTACTGGCTCTGGTAGGCACTGTTACATAAGAAAATAAGGAGTCTGCAATAGGCTGGTTGGCCTGTGCATGGCAGCTCCTGTCGAGAGTTACTACCACTCTCTATCATCCATGAATCTATCCAGCCTCCTTTTAAAGCTTTCCATCGTTCCAGCACTTACTACAAAGTTGCTAAGCTTGTTCCACTCGTCCACCACCCTATTTGTGAACCAGTTCCTTCCTATCTCCCTCCTAAACCTAAACTTATCCAACTTGAATCCGTTGCTCCGAGTCCTATCCTGCTCAGATATTTTAAGAACTTTATCTATATCCCCTTTATTGATTCCTTTCACCCACTTAAATACTTCTATCATATCTCCCCGCACTCTTCGTCTTTCTAGGGAATGCAAGTTGTTTCTTTAACCAATCCTGATATGGAAGGTTTCTAAGTCCCGGAATCATTTTTGTCATTCTTCGCTGCACCGACTCTAGTGAATTTATATCCATTCTATAATAAGGGCACCAGAACTGAACCGCATAATCGAGGTGCGGCCTGACGAGCGCAAGATATAGTTGCAATAAGACCTCTGCACTCTTGCTTACACTTCTAGATATAAAACCTAATACTCTGTTTGCCTTATTTCGAACATTAACGCACTGTTTTCTAGGCCGTAGGTTTGGGCTTACAAGTACCCCTAGATCTCTCTCACAAGTCGACTTCTCTAGGTTGATGTTAAGGATGTATACATTATAAGTATTTGTTCTTCCAATATTAAGTACGCTGCACTTGCTGGTGTTGAATTTCATTTGCTGTTGGCAAGTACCGGTACTGGGCATGTACTTGCTCAGTAAGGCACGTACTGGCTCAGTAAGGCACTGTTGGCATGTACTGGCTCAGTAAGGCACTGTTGGCATGTACTGGCTCAGTAAGGCACTGTTGGCATGTGCTGGGCATGTGCAGACAGTTATACACTGTTGGCAAGTACTGGGCATGTGCAGACAGTTATACACTGTTGGCAAGTACTGGGTATGTACTGACTCTTACTAGACTTAAGTAATGCCCTTATACATGTTTATAAACTTGTATTAAGTCGCCCCTTGCCTGCCTATAAGCTGGACAAAGGCATAAACCAATTGGCTTTCCTTTATACAATACACTGATCAATCATTGGCCTTTACAGTAATGTAATTATTCATACATGTCCTCTGTTTCAACATAGGACTTACAAATGCCCTTTTCCAGTCATTGGGAGACGTTTTGTTTGTTTATGCATCTATACAAGATTTAATGAGTTCAGGAAGCTCACTGCTCAACTCTTTAACATGGGAGGCTCCCCATCAGGACTCTATGTACCTTTAGTTTTGATAATTTGTTTTAATACTAGATTGAGAACGGTCAGTTTTGTCACTCAAACACGTGGACGTTTGCATCCTCTTGTGAACACTATTTAACGCCTCTTGTCTTGCCCTGATCCGAGTCTGCGTAACTATCATCTTGTCTGGGTCCGATGCCCACACATAGAAAGTTTTGGGGGACTTTGGTGACTTGACTTCATTTGGAATCAGACTGGCAATCTTACTTGGTCTTTCTACAGTCTGAATGGTCACTGTATTCGTAGTCAGTGGGTTTGATCTGCAGTATATTTTATGAAATAGTTTACTTAACTGGCTATAGTCATCAGTGTCTGCATTCAGGTTTCTCAGTATAATTTCATTCCTCAAGTAATGCTGTGTTGTGTATTAATGCCTGTAAACTCTTGGCTTAATAAACTTCAGTTCTGTGATCAATAAATACATCCAACAAGGATTAAGTCTCTTGCCTTTAGTTTAATTTTAAGTCATTTATATTCACAATCCTTCTTCCCCTTCAAGTACCTTCACCTGTCTGGTTCTAAGGCCCTGCACAGTAACTGGATCACTCTAAAACCGTTTGTTAACCGAGGGAATACTGTACTTGTACTCTATATAAACTTTGTACCAGGTGAAAAAGTGGATTATCTCTGTTATAAATGGTGGAATTTAAAGTTTAAGTTATTTATTAAACTTCGCAAGGAACTTTATGTAGTTGTAAAGAATTGTAAATTAATTTTCTGGGTTGATGGCCTGTTGAGGTTTGTACTTTGCTACATTTTTTTTTTAATGTTGCCACATTCTTACAAGAAATTGATGGAGAAAGTGTTGAACATTACTCTGCCTTACTCTTACCAACCGTTCTTGAATGTAATAAACCTTTTCTTTAACTAACAGATACCTTGCATAATGGTCATCAATAATCTAGTTCTGTACAGTTCTATAAAACATTGTAGGGGGCAGTTAACCAGTATAATCAGGGGGATGACTACATAATACTGTACACTGTATCAAAGCTTAGTTGTCAAAATATCAGTGATATCACTACTGTATTTGTTAGACCTATGGTAAAAATAAGGTTGCGTTACTTTACGTTTGTCTCCATTTTTCATATTTGTTGCCAAAGTTGAGCTGTGTAATTCTTCATGTATTCAGTAAACTGATATACAGTTGTCCCTTATTATACTAAAATATTGTTCCTAGAAATGGTTTCATTAAGTTGAAGTAGTTTATATATAAGTACAGTATTATTGGGGTTGTTCCTGTGAGGGATAATTTTTATACTGATAAAAACGGCAGCAAAATGGGATTTGTTGTTTGCTTCTGTATAGTGTAGACATTTATTGAAACTTGTTTATCATGTACTGTATATTGGGGGTAAACCTGTATTGATGTAGCATATACTGTAGGTATACTATTAATATATTAGTACAGAGTTGTAATAATTCATCATTCCAGGATGATGACTTGAAGATGGAGGATGCAAGACATGAGGAGTACTAGAGTTCTTCTGGTGACCCGACTCTTGCTGCACCAGACACACAAGTCAGGTTAGGTACAGTACAGGGCATCTCATTGTGGTTTCTTCACAAAGTACAGTAATTGTAACCCATGGACTGCCTCGTCTAGTTAACTCTTCTAAGGGTAAATATCAAGAAGTATTAGTACTGTACAATACTTGGGATGCACGAATTAATTGCTATCAACTACAGATAATGTGAATATTTTGCTGAATAATCTGTAGCTGTAAACAAAGTATTAGTCGATTTCATTTTGCTGTGTTTTGGGTTAATAAATTACTAACATTTTTATTGCCGGCAAAATACAGTAATTACAGAAACCAGTTAGTCTGTTCACTTATTGTGAGATGTTGCACTCGGCTGCCAGTCGTTGTTTGACCGTTTTGTTATTGGATAACATGGCAGTGTCCTCTGAAGGTCTGTCTACAGCACTTCATTATATGGTAATGAATATATCAGGCCAGACAAAGTAGCTTTTGTTTAATCTGAAGAGAAAAATAATTAGTAAAGACCTTCACAGTCGAGACCCCTTTAATCCGGACTTCGGATAATTCGGACAAAATCTGAACTTTTTTTTTTAGATTTGTAGGAATATTACCTATGCGGACCTTAAGCTAAAATGCTGGTCCACCCACTGCTGGGATAAAACACCAGCGTCTTTTTGGTTAAATGTAACGTCTCCACCACTAGTGTGGGGGGGGGGGGGGGGAATGCAACTTTTAGCTTCAGACATGAAAAATATTTACCATTTACTGCCAGTAAACAATGGAAACGTGAAATATGTACCAATTAGTAATGAAAAGTTGTGCAGTTCCTTCAGCAAATGAAGCTCACCAACTTACAATAGGCTAAATTACCTTACAATGTGTTTTCAGTAGTCTATTGAAGTTCTTAGCACAGGCTAACTTATCATATCATATATACGGTATCACAGTTCTCATTGATCTACAAAAAATACCGGTAATAAAAACCTTTTCGATATTTCACACTTAATATAATACCCGGTAATCTACTTCAACCTCCTTTTGTTTACAACGACACATGACGCACCACCAGCTGTTGAGTATCAGCTATACGGTACACGTGTTTCTCGAATCTTTTCCAGTTAAAAAACCGTTACATCACATGTATATTTTACCTTAACTGTGCCTGAATGAATATATTCTCGGAAATAAATAGTAGTTTTGCTGAAACGTGATGTATTATAATGTACAATAGGATAAAATACATGACGAAAACAAAAGATTTTACCTAACCTTCCGATGTTCAAGAGAAGTTACTCGTTTTTTCAATAGTTTTTGGTTAAAATACTGTTATATTACAATGGTATTCTATTCATACTGTGCTTGATATAATGCATTCACGGAAATGTAATATTTTTGCTGAAATGACGTAGGTATTAGTGGAAAGTGGGATAAAATCGTGACGAAAACAATGACTGGCATTCTTTCGTTCAAAAGATGTTACCGTAATCGCTTTTCGATTGGTTTTCAGTTAAAAAAACTGTTGTATTACAATAATATTCTATCCTAATTGACTTGATTAAATACTACGATACCATATTTCTGAATATTTTCATTAAAATCCATCCAAATCATTTTCCTTGTCATCGTCTGCAGCACCAAACAGCTTCTCCCAGTCCTCTCCTTGAACAGGGCTAGAGGGTACGTGTTTTTCGAATCCTTATCAGTTAAAAAACTGTTACATCACACGTATATTTTATCTAAACTGCGCCTGAATGAATATATTCTCAGAAATAAATAGTAGTTTTGCTGAAACGTGATGTATTTCAATGTAAAATAGGATAAAATGCATGATGAAACAAGACTTTACCTAAGCTTCCAATGTTCTTGATATGTTATTCGTTTTTTAGTAGTTTTCGGTTAAAATACCGTTATATTACAATGATATTCTATTCATACTGTGCTTGATATAATACATTCACGGAAATATAATATTTTTGCTGAAATTATGTACGTATTACAGTGGAAAGTGGAATAAAATTGTGACAAAACAATGACTTTGAAATATAATGCAATTTTAACCCCCAAATCGGTTAATTCGGACAATCTGCTAAAACGGACACCCCTCCCCCCTATTAGTCCCAATTAACGAGGGTCGACTGTAGTGTAGCACCGTAAAAGTACATTATATATTACATTTATCAATATTACCCAAATTAGAACTAAGAACGAGCTGGTACAGTATTATCATAACTCTTATAAAGAATGACATGGGTTGTTGAGGCTGGAGGGGAGTTTTGGCAACAATTGTATTAGAGAATGAGCAAATAATGATTAAATGCTCCAAAATAATTCTTGAACATGAGAAAAAAGTTGCCATTGTTTATAAATGCAGGGATTTTTCACCACCGACTGCTCAAGTAAACGTTGAGCTGATGCAGACAACTGTAGTACAATACATGGCCGTCACGAGGTGACGAACATCAATAATAAAATTATAAATTTAGTAACTCGCTAGTTAATATTTTCTGGTCTTGGTGTGGTTTATCACTGTTGCCTCAACCCTTAATGCTTTCATTTTCACGTCCATAGTAATTACTTTTCTTGGCACCTTGGCTTGTTTATCAACACAAGACGAGACTGTGTTACTTAACATTGATGAACAGATTAATGGCAAGTTTATTGGATCAAGTTAAGGTGTTGGTTAGATTATAATGTTGAGTTATAACTTTAGTCTGTACTTATACCGTACAGTATATATTTAATATACACGGTATTCTTCCTTGATGGTTGTAGCTTCCAACAGCCTTGATATTATTTACCTATAAATAGTTGACCACTTGATTAGTTATTACTGGGTGTTGTGCCGGGTTGACTTGAACGCTGCAATAATAATGACATTTAAAACCCAGCTGCTCTTAGTATTGCAGCTAAAAGAATTCCCTAAGACTATTACTAAAGTTGATGTATTTGTGGATGGGTACTCTACCACCAGAGTAAATTGTTTTATTTAAATACTGTATTTGGCTGATACTTTGCTTTGTTTATAGTCTGGCTTTGGCGAGACTATATAGTGACTTGACTGTTTTACCTGCATGATAAAGTTGACCTAAATTATAGCATTAACTCTAAATCTGTGTTTGTCTTTTAAATCTGGCGGCAGATTATTGGGAGAGTTATTAATGGTGCATCTCTACTGTATTTGATTCTTTAATTACTGTACTAGATTAAGTGGATTAATGTTGTACTTCCATAGAGGATAAAATCTTCAGTTTAGGTTCACGTTATACAATACAGTGTGAGGATAAATTGGTACAGTATTGTAAAATGATCATGCTTTTACTTCAAAAACAATCATTTAATACATAAAATTTATAACTTACACGAATAAAATAATTTTTGGTCGTATTAATGCCTGACTGTGAAATAATTCGGAAGTGTACATGAATAGTTACCTACAAGATGTGTGCACTTGGTATATAATATACTAGATGGCAACTTTCACTTGTAATACTGTACCCAGTTGTAGACTAATACTGATTATAACAAGACCTGTTGGGAGTATTTCTAGCCCCATCTCAACCAGGGGCAAAGAATGACAGAAATGAATCTTGAAGGTTTTCCATACTTTTGGGGGATAACAAACCGTTACTTCCCCCGGAATTAAAGGTCAAATTATGTCGCACCAAAATACACAGGATAAACTACCAGGGCATATTGACCCAAACTGCCATTTTACCAACTCTAGTTTTGATAATTTGTTTTAATACTTGACTGTGAACATGTCAGTGTTGTCACTCCTCAAACACATGGGAGGTTTACATCCTCTTGTGAACACTATTTAACGCCTCTCGTCTTTCCCTTATCCGAGTGTGTAACATTATCTTGGTCTTGGGGCTTTTGACTTCATTTGGAATTGGACTGACAATCTTGCTCAGTCTTTCTACAATCTGAATGGACTTTGTATTATAAGACAGTGGGTTTGGTCTGGAGTATACAGTATATTTTATCAAACCGTTTACTGGCTATGATATTCAGCATAGTGTCTGCATTCATGTTTCTCAGTGTAATTTCATTCCTCCAGTCAGTGTCGCCAGTACCCCATAATGCAGTATTAATGCTTTTAAACTGGCTTGGCATAAAAAATTTCAGTTGTGTGATCTATAAATACATCTAACAAGGATTAAGTCTCTTGCCTTTAGTTTAATTTTCCACCATTTATATTCAAAGTCCTTCTTCCTCCCCCAAACTTCACCTGGCTGGCTCTAAGGTCCTGTACAGTAACAAGATCCTTCTTAAGTTAGCCAAGTAACTGGCATCAACCTTGGCATTATTAACTTGCCTGCCTCTATAGTTCTCAATTTGTCCAATACGTTGTTCCCAGTACAGGTAACTACACCTGTAATCTTTATATATATGTATCTTATATCTAGTGAAGAGTGTGGATTACATCTTTTATAAATGGTGGAATTGATTTTTTAATGATCTTTATTAAACTTTCATGTATTTGTAAAGAATTGTAAATTGATGCTCTGGGTTGACTGCCTGTTGATGTTTGTAGACAGTCATTGGATGAGTAACTCATAACTGTAAATTTTAGTTTCTTTAAATTTTAACTTAATTTTGATTAATTATTCACCATTTTGTTTATTAATGTTGCTGCATTCTTAAAAGAAATTGAGGAGAAAATGTTGAATGTTACTTTGCCTTACTCTTACCAACAGCTCTTGAATGTAATAAACATTTTCTTTATCTAACTGATACCTTGTACAATGTTCATCAATAATAAAGTACTATAAAACATTGTGGGGGAAGGGGGGGGGGGGGCAGTTAACCAGTATAATCAGGGGATGACTACTTAATACTTGTAATACTGTACACTGTATCCAAGCTTACATAATACTTGTAATACTGTATTCAAGTTTATCAGTGATCTCGGCAATAGTCAAAGAGCTGCATTAAAAATATGTTTACTTATCTCTGCATTGTTCTCCTAAGTTGTGCTGTAATGCTTCATTTATTCATTAAACTAGTTGACAGGTGTTCCTTAATGAGTTTTATTCCTGGTAATGTGTTCATTTAGTGGAAGTAATTTGTATATTATTGGAGTTATGCTCCTGTGAGGGAGTCTATTCATATACAGATAAAAGTGGCATCAATAAGGGATTTATTCATTGTTTGCTTCTGTGTAGTGTAGACATTTGTTGAAACTATAGGGCATATGTACTGTATATTGGGGGATACCTGTAATGTACTGTAGGTATAATATTTAATTTATTTGTACAGACTATAGAGTTGTAACAATTATTCATTCCAGGATGATGACTTAAAGATGAAGGATCCAACAAATGACCCGAGAGTTTTATGGTGAACCGACTCTTACTACACGGCCCTGCGCCAGTCCAGGGTAACTCAGTGGTTTCTTCACTAAACTCTCAAAGTACAGTGCAGTATTTGTAACTCCTGAACTGTCGTGTCTAGTTAACTCTTAAGTATGTATATATATCGATAAAATATTAGTACAGTACAATATTAGGGATGCACCAATTAATAAGTTAAAGATAATATCAATATTTTGTGGAATAATCCGTATTGGTAAACAAAGTATTAGGTGATGCAATTTTGACGTCTTTTGGGTGAAGAAATTACCCTGTAAAATTTTTATTACCGGCAAAATACAGTAATTACGGAAACCAGCTTTAGTCTGTTCACTTATTATGGTCATGTCACTCGGCCGCCGATCATTCTCGTAGTTGTGATGGATAACATGGCCGTGTCCTCTGTGCAGGTCTACAGCACTTCATTGTACGGTAATGAATATATTATCAGGCCAGACAAAGTAGCTTTTATTTATCAAGAGAAAAATAACCTGGTAAAGACTGTCGCTGACGAGAAAGATTTTTATATGTTGTAGCATCATTAAAGCACATTAGATATTTTATTTACCAATATAACTCAAATTAGAACTAAGACCTGGTACAGAATTAACCTATAATGAATGACATTCAGTTGGTCGTTGTGGCTGGAGATGCGTTCTTGATAACAAAATTAGTCGATGATAAACAACTCCCTTTAAATACTATATTTTATTAGAGAATGAGTAAATATAGATAAACTGTTCTCAAAATAAGTATTAAACATTATCAAGTCTCTATTTGAGTTATAACATTAGTCATTACTTTTTATTATACCGTACAGTAAATATTTAATGTAGACGGTATTCTTCCTGGATGGTTGCAGCTTCCAACAGCCTTTAAACTATTTACCTATAGTTGACCACTTGTTTAGTGAGAACGTTAATAATTACTGCGTGTTGTGCCGGGTGGACTTAAACACCATAATAATGATGAAATTTAAAACCCAGCTGCTCTTAATATTGCAGCTTCAAGAATTCCGTCAGACTATTACTAAAGTTGATGTATTTATGGACGGGTTCTGTACCACCAGAGTAAATTGCTTTATTTAAATATACTGTATTTGGCTGATATTTTGCTTTGTTTATAGTCTGGCTTTGGTGGGGAGACTAAATAGTGACTTAATTGTTATACCTGCATGATAAAATTGACCTAAATTATAGCATTAACTCTAAATCTGCGGCAGATTATTGGGAAGTTTTGAATCTAGTTATGTTATTAACGGTGCATCACTAATGTTCTTCAATTACTGTACTAGATTAAGTGGATTAATGTGGTACTTCTATAGAGGATAAAACCTTCAGTTTAAGGTCATGTTATAATACTGTATTAGGATAAATTGGTACTAAAATCTTACTTTAAACCTTTTATAGGTAATAACTTGACTTTACTCTTAACTTCTTACTTTAAGAACAATAATTTAATACATAAAATTTAACTCATTAATGCTGAACTTGGTGAAATAATTCATAAATATAGATGTAAAGTTACCTACATTTTCTATACAGTACTTAAGAAATTACTCTCGGCAACTTTCACCTTTAATAAACAATACTGTACTGGGCCCAAGGTATTCATTCATTGATTTAAATTTAGTTAAAATTAATTGTTGACAAATTAATAATTCCTAAAGCAAAGTCATTGAAAGAAAACTTTAAATATATTAACAAAACTGAACCAAAGATGCAGGTTTATTGTAATGACTAACTCTTATGGTTAAACTAAACTTGTACAATATACATGCTTAGGTTAAGTTGCTGTACAGTTACTGATAATATTCCCTGAACACTAGGCCAGTATGTTATCAAGGATCATTAGGTGAAAGATTTCAATTTCCAAATTTAGATTTTTGTAAGTAATTTGTACATTTGGTCATTAAGTGTTAAATTGTCTAAAACACTTCAGCACGTTGTCATTATTATATTTAAAATAATTTTCTGGTTAAATAAATGTGATTATTAATTTTACAATTTATTTTGTACAGAAATATTATTCTGGACTTCGTGGTTGGTGGTTACCACGAAGCTGGACTCCCTGCCGCCCTGGACACTGTCCTGGGCTTGCCACTGCTGCCCTGGACTGACTGACTGGCTGCTGCCGCCGCTGCCCTGGAATGACTGACTGGCTGCTGCTGCTGCCCTGGACACTGTCTTGTCCTGCCCTGGACTCTGTCTTGTCCTGCCCTGGACACTGTCTTCTCCTGGACTGCCTGCTGCTGCTGTCCTCGACACTGTCATGGCCTGGCCACTGCTGCTGCTACCCTGTTAAAGAAAAATTTGTAATACCTTTAAGTTTCCATTAATAAATGTTTAAATGTCATTACCAGCATTCATTAACCTTTTCTTTACAACTTGTACAGAAAAGTTCATCTTCACATTTTGAAGCAAAATACTTTCATAAAGCATCTGAAAAATTATATGTAGGAGTACTGTATAATAAACAAATGAAATACAAATATAATATACAATACAGGTATAACAAACAAAAAAAAAATATATACTATATATATTATATATACATATATACATATATATAACAAATAAAAAAATAGCTAGAAATATGAAAAAAATAGCTAGAATTATACAAAAATAGCTAAAAATATGGAAAAAATTGCATTTTTTATGGAAAAATGGCTAAAAATAGCAAAATTTGAGCGAAAAATGGCCAGAAAATCGTCCTATTTTTACCCTTAAGTGTTTTTTGAGTTTGCCATTGCCAGGAACAACGTTGAAAAAATTTGGTAAAGGATAATCGGAAGAGTCTCCGGAGAAAAGCTTCTTCAAATTATCATTCACCAATAATATAAAAAAAATACAAGCATAACGGACTACCTGGACGTGGGGAGAATACTCAGTAGGCGCCCACTGAGTTACTCTCCCCACGTCCAGGTAGTCGGTTATGCCTTATAATAAACATAAACACGGAGATGCCAAGCTGGAGCTCTTAAGAATGGCAAGAATTTTTTACCCCTAAAACTAGACAATTTCTTATTACAGTACTAAAATTTTGGTTCTTTTTTGGACTTAGAATATTTTTAACTGTGAATTTTTGGACTTAGAATATTTTTAACCATGAATTTTTGGAATTAAATTTTTTAAACGATGAATTTTTGGACTCGGAATATTTTTAACCATGAATTTTTGGACTTAGACTATAATAAAGAATGAATTTTTCGACTTAGAAATATTACTGTTAAGCACATCTAGATAAATAAAAGATATTTGAAATAATCAGGTTTAATACATCAAAATAATTCTGACATTTCGGTGCTACTATAATATACAGTTTACTGGGGTATTTACACTATACGCTCTTCCCTCATTATATCGGATAGTTGTAATTCGGACTTCGGTTTAATTCGTATGTTTTCAAAAAATGAATTAAACGATTTGAATTTGAAATAACTGAGTGGTTGGAAAGTTGCCTTGGCTGCCACATACAATATTCGATTTATAATATTGTACAAATATAAATATTTATAAAATATACTTACAATAATAAAGTAAATAATACCGTAATAAATAAATAATGTGAGATCGTAAAATGTAGATGATACTCCGAAGGTGTCATGGCCACACTGGTGAATGAAATAAAAAACCTCAATGGAGAAATAAAAGATGAAATTTTGGAGCTGGTGTACTAAGACCCACTTCAGCCAACTAACAACAAAACAAGGGAGAAACACATAGAACAAAGGAACCAGTCTCCTGAGTTAGGTAGGGTGGGGATTAATCGTCTTGATGACAGCAGTGGACCCCAGACCTGATCCTCAATGCTATTACACTTTCTGAATATCATCTATATATTATCAGTTCACCTCACAATGTACAGTAAGTCTTACATTTATTTATTATTGCATTATTTACTTTATTATTACTGTTTGTACACTTAAAAAATATTTGTTTGTACAGTAATTATAAATAGAGTTTTTTATGTGGCAGTCAAAGCATGGTAACTGAGTATGTTTGTTGGTTGGAATAATGAGGAACAATCTGAACAAACTGAACAGAAAATGAATGAATAATTGAACAAAAAAATGAGAAATTGTCGATTAATATCAAAATAATCGGAACTCCGTTAATTTGTATTTTCAGTAATTCTGTGGACCACAAACTGCACTATATCTTCATTGACTCGACAAAAAGAGACTCTGGGTCACTTGAATTACTGAAAATACGAATTAACTGAGTTCCGATTATTTTGATATTATTCGACAATTTCTCATTTTTTGTGTCCAATTATTCTTTCGTTTTCTGTTCAGTTTGTTCAGATTGTTCCTCATTGTTCCAAGCAACAAACGTACTCAGTTACTATAGTAGCACCAACATTTCTTTACAACCTGTCCTCGTGTCATTCTTTGCCTATCTCTAACTCCCCACATTCATTAGTGTATCTCTTGACCCAGTTAGTTTCCTCCTTTCTCTCCTGAACCATCTCAGTTTAGCCTCCAGGTACTGTACTTCTCTCTGTTGCCAACCATCTTCCACGTCTCACACAATCTTCTTTTCTCTTTTTATCTCTCTCTCTCCACTTCATCATTCCCGCCATCAACCACACTCAACGGAACATCTTTTATTATGGCCCAGCATCTTGGTACACTGCCCCTCACTGGCTGTTTCCTAGCCTCTCAACACACAAGAAAATGTTTCCTTTACATTCAGTTCCGTCACAATTCCCACACTCTCCTTCTTCCTCTCCCTCCACCTTTAAGTAACATGTGTCTCTCACACAAGCATCCTCAACAAGCAACTTGTTCTAATTTCCTGGCAAAAATATAGCCAATCTGGGTTTCTGTGTCACCTGCCATAGGCCTACATGGTCAGCCTACTTGCCCTATTCTTAAACACATGTTACATACCATCCCCAAATTCAAGTGTTCTTTCACCTTCAGTATTCCTTATTCCAAAGCCTTTCCCACCATGCACACCTTCATAACCCAGCACGACAAATTTAAAAAATAAAAATGGTTTGTTTTAACGGAGATCACTACGTTATAAACTGTATCTCTTAAAACAACATTAACTGGCATGACTATAACAGAATAATTGCTGCATAAGTCAGTCAACAGATTTTACGGCAACATTAAATGACACCGAACTAATGAGATTGAATTCCTTAATGAACAATAAAATGTATTTATTGTTTAGTTTAAAATAAATGGTAAAGATATGTAAAGAACTGGAATGGTTCAACAGTCTCACTAAACCATATTAATTCTAAAGTCCTTGAAAACACAAAATGAAACTGAATACTGTATAATTTTTTCTTTAATTTCAAGTCATACTGTAATGGCATTCTAAGTCCAGGTAAATTTAAAAGATAAATTTAGCCAAATTATACCTGGATAAAAAGTGATAAATAAAGGTGTTCTGGTTTATAATTAAAAGAAGACAAATTGTCAATCTTCCAGAGCCACAGCTAAACACCTCAGTTTAATATTGACCTCCACCTCACACTGGTTCACACTACAACAGAGTAACACCTGTGATGAAACAACATTATCAGGGAAAAGCTCAAAATATTTACATACACTAGACCACTTTAGATAGATAGATATATATTTATTCAGTAAACTTATCAAATAAGTTTACAATTGGTTCAACCTGCATATAGCCAATACAGTTCAGCAGGTATATAGAAAATGTCGGGATACAGTTCAGCATGTACTGTATATAGACAAGTATACAGTACAGTATATGGAAAATACTGTACAGGTACACAGTAAATGATGCTGCATTATACAACACATGAATCTTTACTACAGAACAGAACTATTTGTGTCAGACCTCAGGTTAACTTCTATATATAACCTTGGATTTAGAGACAAACAGTAGAGCACGTGTGTGAGGCCACAGTCTGGGTACAGTTGGGTCATGTGATGCCAGGACAAATAAGGAAGCTACAGGTACCTTCTTTATCACTTAGTCACTGGTTAAGGATCATCCCTCCCTACCATACCTACAGCTAACTTCTGCAGGTGATGACTACCATCCCTACAGCTAACTAATGCATGTGATGACTACCATCCACACAGCTAACTTCTGCAGGTGATGACTACCATCCCTACAGCTAACTTCTGCAGGTGATGACTACCATCCCTAAAGCTAACTTCTGCAGGTGATGGCTGCCATCCCTGAAGCTAACTTCTGCAGGTGATGGCTGCCATTTGAGAGTTATGAATGTAATCCATCCTCATTTACTCAGTGAGGATTATAGAGGAACACTCCTTAGTGTTCATGACCTGCATCTGATAATGGCTGAACCACATCATCAAGGGCAAAAGTAAGTAATAAAAAATGGCTTTGTTATAAACCATCAAGTGCCGTTGAGGACGTCTGTGTTGTGACCTTCTGAATACTGGCAAGTTAAACCTTTTAAGGAAGGTCTTCACTCCCTGCTGTAGTTTGTAACCGGTGGGTCAGACCTGCACAGTACCAGTCTCACACCACCGACTTAACATCAAAATATTTATCATTGTCACCTCAGAGATCCACTAAATCCTCACACAATAATAATTCTTGGCTTTTCCACAATAAAGGCCAGAGGAGAGATGGAGTGGCAAGAGAAGTCCACCGTATAGTTGTGTGTGATCAAGACTCATTCATCAGTGGCATAAATGTTGAAGATCACTCTGGCTGAGTCAGCATTAAATTATGATTCACATTGGTATAAGTTAACGTAGAGACATCATAACTACCGGTAATGAGCCGTTTGGGCAGTTGGTCTGCTAATACTGTACAGTATGGGAGGAAACTGTAGTTATTGCACCTGCAGAAAGCCTGCCATGCTTGGTAGTGAGGGTAACATCAGTCCCAGGCTGGGGAATGAACTCAGGACACAGTAATGCACCACCAAAGATATACAACGCCTGATATCTGAGAGACAATCACCAGTGTTTTGGTATAAAAACAATAAACAATATTTTCATGGTTCTATATCACTAAAGTGGTCTAGTTGCTGAATATATTGGACATTTTCCTGGAAATATTTGTATTCCAGGTATTAATCACAGGCATTGTCAACTGTCTATCATGGTTAGTACAGTAGTTCTGTCTACAGTACATATAAGACAGATATACTGTAGACAGATGGACAGAAAGATGTAGAGAGATATACCATATTTCCCACCATATAAGACATATTTTAACCTAACAAATGTTTCTATAATTCACCCTATATCATATATAACTGTAGGTAAAAAAACACACAATAAACTTTTATTACGTCGACAGGAGTCAGCCCACGAGGGGGGAGCACATCCCTGTCTCCCACATCTTTAGTGAAACAATTGTCAAATGGCATGCAGTATTTTGTCCTTCCTCTTATTTATTATCATTATTTTTATCCGTTCTTCACATTGGCGAGGGTCAACTGTACTGTACATGTTATGGAACACATTGCAATTTTTCTCATTTAAATATTTGTTCCTTTTATGAAAGTTTAGTTTAGGTGAACTTTCTTGAGACTATAAACCTTTCATGCTATATCTATATCTGTGGTTGCCTTTAATATGGTGAGAAATACAGTACAGTAGTATAGATAGCATGAAACTTAGATAGAATGCTAGAACAAAATCATCATCACCACCCAAATCATACAGCCATTTTGCACACCATCTCCTGCAGTCTGTCTTGTCAGGTTCTAAGATCATTTCTTACAACCTCTCCCCATGTCATTCTTGGCCACCTACCACTGGCTCTCCTCCTCACCACATTTAGAGTCATGCACCACTTAACCCAGCTGGTCTCATCCATTCTCCCCACACTCCCGATCTCGGTCTACTTATACGTAAATCTTGGCCGATACTCTCAATACCCGGCCGTCCTCTTAGCTCTGAACGGCGATTCTCATCTTTCAGCGTCACAGTACACATCCACCTCACCATTCTCATTTCAGCTCACTCAAGACTGCATATGTCATCATCTTTAACTACCCATGATTCACGGATATATAACACCACACTTCTCACACCAGTTGTATACAATCTTCCTTTCATGTGATGGGAAAGTCCTCTTGCTGACAATAAAGATAACAGTTTCCCAATCTTCCTCCAGCCATTTCCTCCAGCCATTTCTGACTCTTGAAAATGAACAGCACCCCCTCCAGCACTGATCATGTCACCCAGGCAGCAGAACTCATCCATGACTCACAACACAGCAGCCTTCAGCACCCTCTCCAGCACTGATCATGTCACCCAGGCAGCAGAACTCATCCATGACTCACAACACAGCAGCCTTCAGCACCCCCTCCAGCACTGATCATGTCACCCCAGGCAGCAGAACTCATCCATGACTCACAACACAGCAGCCTTCAGCACCCTCTCCAGCACTGATCATGTCACCCCAGGCAGCAGGACTCATCCATGACTCACAACACAGCAGCCTTCAGCACCCTCTCCAGCACTGATCATGTCACCCCAGGCAGCAGAACTCATCCATGACTCACAACACAGCAGCCTTCAGCACCCTCTCCAGCACTGATCATGTCACCCCAGGCAGCAGGACTCATCCATGACTCACAACACAGCAGCCTTCAGCACCCTCTCCAGCACTGATCATGTCACCCCAGGCAGCAGAACTCATCCATGACTCACAACACAGCAGCCTTCAGCACCCTCTCCAGCACTGATCATGTCACCCCAGGCAGCAGGACTCATCCATGACTCACAACACAGCAGCCTTCAGCACCCTCTCCAGCACTGATCATGTCACCCAGGCAGCAGAACTCATCCACACAGTCCAGGGATAATTTTCAGTGTTGAGTTTCTTCAGTCTTGCTGTGGATACATATTTACCTGCACATATACAACACTTACTGTACAGTCAGCAACATCCAGCAGTCTGCCATCCACTCCACTGTATCTCTCATGTACCCACCTTCCTCACTCACTGTACCTCTTGTGTACAGTACCCACCTTCCTCACTCACTGTACCTCTTGTGTACAGTACCCACCTTCCTCACTCACTGTACCTCTTTTGTACCCACATTCCACAGAAACTTGTATAGATAAAGATAGTCTGACAGATGATACCAAACAGACAGACTGATTGACATACAGGTATTGAAAGATTGATAAAAAGATATAGAGATAAAGATATATAAGGATAGACAGTTAGACATACCTAGAAAAACACAGACAGACAGACATAAAGACATACCTGTAACAGCAGTGTTTCCAGGGTCCAGTTGTTAATTTCTCAAGGGTTTAGTCATAACTCATCTGTAACAAACAAACAAAAAACATTTAATATATACAACAGTTTAAATATGTCCATAAATTAATAGTCATTCATTACAGAAGTTGTTTGTTTTATGCAAGTTTGGTTTATGTGAACTTTCTTGGGACTGTAAACCTTCCATGCTTGACAAACTGTCACTTTGGCCTTAATATTCCCAGCTAAATTAGTGTTACATTAATACAGTAGTTTAGACAGATAGACAGGTAGATATACAATAGAATCCCAGTTATCCAGCACCTACAGGGATTGACAGGAGCCAGATTAACAGGTTTTACCCATTACTGTAGTGTAAACTACCTCTTGAGATCCACCAATAGATCCTACAGTACACAGTGCTACAGGCTGACCAAGCTAATTTATGTCTTATAAAACAGAATTCTTTAACTCTTATTCAACTCTCTATAAATGATGTGGCTCATAAATAAAGAAAATATAACATAAAACTTCACAAAGGTAATAATTTACATACTGATTAAGGATCTGTTCACAGTTTAATAATTCAAGAAATTAGTGTTAATTAATGACCTTTTGAATAATTAAAGATATTTAGAATAATTCAAAAGTCAATTACACTGTGGCTGCAAGTTTTAAGTCACCTTTATATACATTCTCCAAATAATAAATAGATACTGACAGATATTGGTAAGACATATGGATAGACATATTGACAGACTGACAAATACTTATTGATAAACATTTGGACAAATATAGATAAATCTGAATGAGATATATGTATTGATAGATAGATATTGGTAGATAATGGATAGATAAATAGATAGATATACTGAAAGACAGACACACAAACATATATAAGCAGTTAGAATAATCAGTAGTTCCCAACCTGTGAGCCCCATACAAGATGTGATAACTACTGTTGCATATTGTTACCGCAGCAGTAATGAGTAGGATGACACATAAACAAACATTATGTTAGGCTGTAAGTCATGTCATGTTTATTGGGTGTGCCTGCCTGTATACAGTGTGTAGTGTGTTGAGATGAGAGGCCCAGAGGAGGTTGGAGTGTGTAAGAGGAGCTTGTTTATGTATAATCACCTGACTCAGCCCTCGCCAACCAGCGAGGGTTGGGCAGGCGACCAGGTTGGCACTGTAGTCGAGGCAACACCTAACCTGGTTTCTCTCTAGACTTTCAACACATAAGTTTAACTGGTACTTATTGTGTACACAGGTAGACTGTGTCCACTGCATCGTTTATAGTTGTGACAACATAAAATATGGCAAATTAAGTACAGTACTCATTGTAAGTGTTAAGATTTGACTAATTACATAGCTATGATTGTTATGTAAATATATATTGGATTAAACATTTATGTATGATTGCCTATGTATGATTTATCTGAAATACTAAAATGAATTGTATTCAACAGGTTTGACCGAATTATAAAGTTCGAGTTTAACATGAAGAGTCTGATTAACCTTTAAACGCTCAAAAAGTGTTCACATTAATACAGTATAAAATTATGTTTCACATTGAACAATACAGAGGAAACAGTTTTTATGATGTGCATTCAATTAGACAGAATATAATAACCTCTGCTATTTTTGTGAAATTTGGTTCAAATTTAGTAAAAGCTGCTACAACAACTGTCATTTTTATGATTGTTAGTGAGTTTTAAGAGGTACAGTACAGTACAGTACTTGCTGACCCCTGGCTTAAACTCTGGTAGGAGGGTGAAGCATTGTTTAGTTTTGTTATGAGCTCACATGGTTTAAATTACCCCCATGGTCAACAGGCTGGGAACCACTCACTCTTAAATATATAGAAAGATATAAAAAACAGACAGACAGACAGATGACAAACAGCAGCACAGTTACAACAATTTGTCTTAAGAGTTTGACATACACAAAGATTTTCTGTATAGGCCGAGAGAGCTGTTCCTATAGTTTACCTTGCCATAGGTGGTGGTGGTGGGAGCTATTGTTCCATGCTCCAGTTATCATTTTCATCTGTTATGGATCAGTTCAATTTCCCAAAGTCTTGTTATAACACCTACTCCTGTAACAAACAAAATATTATATTTACTATAAACAACTTGGTTAGGTTAGGTTAGGTTAGGTTTTTTAGTTTTTTGAGGGTTTAAGATTGTTTAACCTCCCACTTTTTCTCCAATATCTCAACTACTGGTCATTTATAACAACAATTAAGGTCATATTTAACACGATTATTAACACGATAATAACATATTTTCAATGTTCAGTTGTCTGGTGGCAACTTGTATATATTGACCCAGTAAAATAATGCATAAATACATTTAATAAACAACTACAGTATAAATTACAGTAAATCAGTCAGTATTAATACAGTTTGGGCCAATATACAGTCGAACTTTACATTTCATTATTATTTATAACACTATTTCAACCACGGGACAAAGACTAATAACTTCAGAAATTAATTATAAAGTTTTTCTATACCTTTGGGGGAAATAACTATAACGGGAAATTTTCCCCGGGGACTAAAGGTCAAATTAGATTAAACACAGAATAATATAATTTCTCAAACTACTGTACTTGGTCATATTGGCTTAAACTGGTAATTTTACCCAAATAGTCATATAACCCGGGTGCTGGACAACTCGTACCCAAGCAAATCAAACCATCAGAGCATGTCAAGTCATACCTAATTTATGAGACAGTTCGTACCCATAAATACAGTACAGTATAGTATATGAATATACTGTATATTGTAGCGTATAAGTCGACCTTATTATTTTCAGGTTAAAGTTTGAATTAGGCCTATTCTTGGAGTACCGGTATAAGTTGACCTTATTATTTTCAGGTTAAAGTTTGAATTAGGCCTATTCTTGGAGTACCGGTATAAGTTGACCTTATTATTTTCAGGTTAAAGTTTGAATTAGGCCTCTTCTTGGCATATAAGTCGACAGCAGACTTCCAAGCTACAGTATAAATGGGTTTCAAAAGACTCAAAATAATGAGATCTAAATGATTCAGTAGTTTAAAACTTTGGTGCGCTATATCAGAGTACAATACCTCTGATGCTTGTTCTTTATAACTTTACCAGACAATTGGCAGTGCTGGCACTCAACAGAAGTAGGGAAAACACCGTGATTATGAAGAAATTGGATAGCTTGATCATCTTTCTCGTAAAACTCAGAAATTAACTTAAAATAATCATAGGAGTATGATTCACAAACAACCTCTACCACAGCCATTGTCACACTGGTCATTTAAATCCTTCAAATCCGTACCTTGGATCCTCCTTTTGAAAAAAAAAATTTTGATTGGTTGAAAAAAATTTGCGTGATGAGATCGATACATCATTGGTCACGACTGGAAGACGTCACGCATGCATGATGTAAACACGCTCATAATTAGCTCGCTTTCACGACGATAACGTCACCTCACACAGACGAAGACTGAAAACTATGTTAAATCAATTAAATTCAATCGTTCACTATTATCCATTTCGGCCTGATATATATGGGGTTCAAATACTCACAATAGCCACATGTAAATGTTTAAATAGTTTATAACTTTGGGGCACGATATATCCTAAAGTAAAATAATACCAGTTAACTATTTTGGGTACGACCTGTCTTGGGTATGACCTGTTGAAGTGGATTCCACCTCTACAAACGCCGTTTGTTGCTGAGTAGCCGACCCTTTTCGAATTCCCCAGCCTGCACCTTCAGCGCCGCCTGATGGAGGGGGGGTCAACTATCAACCCACGCCTACCTCACCTCACCCCGCGGTCACCACCCTCTCTTTTTCTACCTACGGCCACCAGCAAGCAACACCTCCTCCTCCGCTTCCCCCAGGCACCTTGGCGCCCCTCAAGCTGCGTGTCCTCCTCTGGGCACCCTCACCAACCAGCTCTCTCTACTCAACGCTTGTAACCACGCTGCCTACCCAGCACCAAGCTGCACTGTACATCCAATACAATATGTATTCAGAGAGCACATTGTGAGTTTCCTTTCTCCATCCCATCCTGAGTGTGAACCATTCTTATAACCCTACACTGTCTTGAGTACGACTTATCTTGGGTACCAGCTGTCTTGGGCACGAGCTGTCTTGGGTACGAGCTGTCATGGGTACGAGCTGTCATGGGTACGAGTTAACCCTAACCTATACAAGCCCTGGCCACATGTTCAACACTCACCTGGTCCAAGATAATTATCGTCACAACAATCATAAGACTCACCTCCACCATAATAATACACACATTAACCCTAACAGACTCACCTCCACCATAATAATACACACATTAACCCTAACAACTATACACAACCATTAACCTCCCAACTCACCAGGTGTTGTTTACCTGGGGACGGGGAGCAGTGTTGCCAACCCTTCCGGTCTGTCAGTATAAAATAGTTTTTTTATCTTATATTTATTGTTTAATAACTGTTAAAATTAAAAAGTTATTCTATAATATTATTAATTATCTTAAAGTGTGTGTTTTGTTACTATGTGTTGTTTGTTAATTATGATTTAGTAATTTTATAGAAGATCTCCCTCAATACAATAGATCATTAAAGAAAAAGTATATACAACTTTTAGTTGATTATTGATGACAATAATGTTTTTAACCACATTTTATTATATTAAAGTTTATCATATGATTATTGACGATAATAATGTGTTTTAACTATATTTTACTACTGTATATTGAAGTTTATTATATGATTATTGACGATAATATTTTTTAAACCATATTTTACGATTTTAAAATTTATTATATGATTATTGACGATAATTATGTTTTTTTTAACTGTATATTACTCTAATATGTCATGGAAGCCACACATCCCAAAGTTGCCTACTGAAAGCTGGGAATGCTGTACAGATGCTGTAGCTACTACTTTTACTTTTATCCTCTTCACCACTGATCGGCTCGTTAGCCGCTTGGGCGATCGGTCACGTCTCTGTCACGCACTGTTGGCAAATACTGGGCATGCACCAGCTCCTGAATGTACCTGAACCCGCTCCAGTGTTGGTCAAGTCTTCTCTTGATACAGCTCACACTCGGTGCCGTCACAACACTCTCTGGTAGATTGTTCCAACAGTTCACAACCCTCACTCCGAAAAAGTTTGCCCTCACGGTTTTCTGGACTTGCGGCTTCTTCAATCTTAAGCTGTGACTCCTTGTGGGGCGAGCGTCTGCCAGCTCCAAGTAAGGACACTCACCTGAGTAGTGCCCCTTGAGATGCTTATACACCTCAACTAGGTCCCCCCTTGCCCGTCTGTAGTATAAGCTAGGCAAGTTCAGGCGCTCCAGTCTCTCAGGGCAGCTGAGGTGCCAAAGGGCAGGCACCAGTCTGGTGGCCCTCCTTTGAACATTTTCAACCAACTGACAGTCCCTAGCGTATCTCGGGGACCAGACGGGGTGATAGTAATCCAAATGGGGAAGCACTTCACTCTTGAAGATCGTTACGAGAGACGGACCGTCTAGATATCTGAACGACCTTCTTATAAGACCTAATAATTTATTTGCCTGATTTACCTTCTTCTCGCAATGACCCGAGAACTTCAGCTCATTGTCAACATACACACCTAGGTCCTTCTCACATTCAGTCTCAAATAGTGCACTTTCTTCATCCCGTTGGGACATATGATGCGCATCCTTACCGTTGGTACGCCCCAGGTGCATCCTCTTACACTTCGTGACATTGAATCTCAGCAGCCATTTCTTCGACCATTCTTGAAGCTCAGAGAAGTCCTTCTGCAGCTCTTAACAGTCCGCTTGGTTTTTTATTTCCTGAAATAACTTGGCGTCATCTGCAAACATTTGTATGGAAGAGTGTACAACGTCAGGCATGTCATTTATGAAACAAACAATGCCTCAAATTTATCCTGGGAAGAATCTGCGTAACTACCATCTTCAAGCCTCAGGTCTGATACTCCTACTCGCGTTTTTAATTTTGACTTTGCATAGCGGTAAAACGCCTTTGGGTTTGACTTGACCTCCATTTCAGCCCTTCTACACTCTGCCTTTGCTTGGTTTCTGGCTCTTGCATACATCCTCTTGTCCTACTCATCATTTGACCCAACCCACATCTTGCATATCTGGGTTCTCTTCTTAACTTTGTCAACCGCCGCATGGTTCATGTGTAAGGATCCCCTCATATTCCTAGAGGCACTGGGTTTGGTCTTGGGCATGTACTTATCGATCAAATGGGTCACTTTACTAGTCATGATATTCAGCATAGTGTCTGCGTTCTTGTGCCTTAGTGAGTCAGACCAGTGGATACCTCTCACCTCATCCCATTGTAATTTCCCTTGTATAATATTTGCACCTTGGCCTGGCCTTATCTTGAACTAGGTAACAGTTAAATCTGAATGACAACACTACATGGTGACTGGTGCCAACTGGGGCAAGGTGTTCCAGTTTGGCCACCATACCCTCCTAGTTTGTTATGATGAGGTCTAGTGGCTTGGGTGTTTGCTCCCCTCTGTAATGTGTCGGGTCTCTAACATGTTGGAACAGAAAATCATCTCTCAGGGTTATTCAAGTCATTTGGGGTGAGCTCGTTTCTCCAGTCGATGTTGCCATAGTTAAAGCCCCCCATGATAAGGTGGCGGCTAGGGTTGAACATCGCCGCATTGTCTATTAAGGCTCTTAAGTTCCTTTTATTTAGTGGGCCACAATACCCGATGATAAATAAGTCCCCTCCCTTTAATTTAATTTTACACCACTTGGACTCTTCTAAAACATCCTTCCCCTGTACCCTCACCTGGCTGGCTCTAAGGTCTTGCCCAGCATAGATAACCACAGCCCTCTTGCAAGTTTCTTGAGAAAGGTTCGTAAATGAATCATATCCAGCAATACTGAACTCACATTCCTCTGGGTCGATTCTCCTATTTTTGTACAACAGTTATACAACTCCTACAATATCTGGTTGGTGTACCTTCAGCAGTGTTTTAAACTCCTCTCTCTTATCAAGGAACGTGTCAATATTAGTGTACATGACATTCAAGCCAGAATTTGTTCTCGGTAACGTCTCTGCTCTTAGTATTAACTCTCACCCCCCCCCCCCCCAATTCTCAGCAGCTGCAGCATTTGCTAAGTACTGTACATTGTATTTTGCAGGGTGTGGTTAGAAATGTCACTGTTTACATGGCGCTCGCCTCCTACTGTCTGGTAGGCGGAGCTGGTGCCACCTCCTGGGTGGTGGTAGAGCGGTTGGAGGGTGCGCTGCTGCCCCCTGGCCCTGTGTCGGCACACTTGTTTCCACTACCCTCCCCCTGAATATAACCCATGTACATCCGTCCCCGTTCCTCCTTGACTCCTCCCTCTTCTGCTTCAAGTCCTGCAGGAGCTTCTTGTGCTGTTCCCTCTGCATTGCCGTGCGGTCTGGGTGAATGAATACATCCCGAAATGCCTAGCTCCTTGCTAAGTTTTTTGCCTGCCAAATAACCTGCCATTTCTCCTCCTCACTAACTAGTGTGATCCTGAGGGGGCAAGGCTTAGCCCCCTGCTTTTGTCCCAGGCTCCTCACATCCTGAGGGGTTGATGGCATCTTCAGAACCTCTGTACAAATATTTTTAAACTGCATCTTATCGTGTGTTACCTTACTCACAGTTCCCTCCGCCTGGCTCTCGGGGACTCCAAAAACTATTACATTGCTCCTGCGCTGGAGACGTTCCCGTTGTTCCTCCTCTCCCCTAACAGTAGGTCCGTTAATTTTAATTTCTTCGACACACTTCTTCAGAGTCCCTTGCTGCTGTAGAACCTGTTCTGATCCTGCATTACTCTCTGCCACCTCCCGTGGCCCTGCTAATGCCTCAGCAGAACTCCTCTTAGCAACCACCTCCATTCTATCAGCTACTTCCTCAGTCTTAGCAAGGATCTCTTTCCCAACTTGCTCTAGTTTGGCAACCAACAGGGCTCCAGCTTCATCTATTTTCGTCCCTAGGGAACTCATTTCCTTATGGCTTGCAATAGCCTCTTTCACCTTGACTATGCAGTCAGGGCAATACCATCAAAGGCCTTCATGCTTTACGACAACTTGCATCATCCTAAACACTGTATTGGTCAGGCCTTCACCATGTACCCACATCCATTGTCACCCTCCAGTAATAACATATTTCCTGGTGCCACTTCAGCCCCAGGTTACATATACTGTACCTCATGGTTGATGGGGGAAGGGGGGCAGACAATACAGCAGGATATAATACATCACCATCATTACAGCAGGATATACTGTAATATACATCAAGGGGTAACACACTCGGATAATAAATTTTATCTTGTATATAAATAAAAGATCAATACTGTATATAAACTTTCAGTAATTTATTGGACCTTTTATCTGGCACCTTAAACATTAAATGTAAAATCTGTAAAATATTATATTGCAAATTTACATAGAAATATAAATTTATACTGTATAATATAAACATACATACAGAGTACATATATATAATAAAGTGCAGTACAGTTTTATACACACATATACTGTATAATATAAACATACATATATATATACAGTATATATATAATAAAGTACAGTACAGTTATATACATACAGGGTATATATATATGTATATAATAAAGTATGGTACAGTTATATACATTTTGAAATCATTTAAATTGATTAACCTAATTTGTTGTGTTTATGTATTATAATAAGTTTCATATTTGATCAAAAATATTATGCTATGTACAGGAGATCCCTGCTTTATGAACGCCCGACTTACAAACATCTGTACTACTATATCAGACCCTAACCAAACCTAACCCGGGGACCTCCTGTACTGTACAATAATATACCATTACTTAATCTAACACAGCTACACATCCTGTCCCCAAAAAATAAAATTTCTTAATTCACAGTTATGTCATAAGCAACTTCCCCAAACACACAAGTACAGCTACTCCTAGACATACGACCTACTCAACTTACGACCACCCGGACATACGACCTACTCAACTTACGACCACCCGGACATACGACCTACTCAACTTACGACCACCCGGACATACGACCTACTCAACTTACGACCACCCGGACATACGACCTACTCAACTTACGACCACTCGGACATACGACCTACTCAACTTACGACCACCCGGACATACGACCTACTCAACTTACGACCACCCAGACATACGACCTACTCAACTTACGACCACCCAGACATACGACCTACTCAACTTACGACCACCCAGACATACGACCTACTCAACTTACGACCACCCAGACATACGACCTACTCAACTTACGACCACCCAGACATACGACCGCCTCATTCGAACCAAAATTTTTAAAATTACGTATTTTCGAGTCCGGACGTTAGTGATTGCGCTGTGTACTGAGAAGAAAAAGAGACACCCATTTTAGATTTTCTATGTATTATTTAATAATTTTTGACTTACGACCAGGATTTGGGTCCCTAACCCCATCGTAAGTCGAGGAGCAGCTGTATTCTGTATTTTTCTTGGGTACAGTATAAAACTTATATTGTACACCCACTAAAATATTATTTTACACCGGTGTCATATTGTATCACACAGTAAGAGTGCCAAATAATATTTTAGTGGGTGTATTACATACTGTATTATTGTATTACCGTATCTTTAATATTTCATTTATTAAAAGAACAAAAACATAATTATTATCTTCTATTGTATGATGGAATATTACAGCTGTGTGTGTGTGTGTGTTTGTGTATGGAATGTATGTATGTTATATGTGTGTGTGTGTATAAGTATGTTATGTGTGTATGTAATATATGTAAATGTGTATGTGTGCGTATTTCTCCGATGTAAAAGATTAAAATATCAATAATATTCTCTCAATTTTAATCTCTATATTATGTTAGTAATTTTTATTTATTTTATTTGTTTAATATTTACAAATTATAACAAGAATAACAATTGCATACAGTACAGTATACCGGTAGTCCTTCTCATAAAGAGCTAATACGACTTATACTGTAAGAAGTATGATTAGAGTAGAGTAGGGTAGGGTAGGGTAGGAGAGAGCAGGGTAGGGTAGGAGAGAGCAGGGTAGGGTAGGAGAGAGCAGGGTAGGGTAGACCAGAGTATAGTACAGTACCAGCTAACATCAGCATTATGCCACTATAATGAATTTCTTGGTGAATATTCTTCAATAATCATTATCCACTTTTAAGTCTTTCAACCATTGTATTATATCTACCACCACCACCACACATTAACATAAATCTATTTAATTTAACCACATAAAACGTTGGTGTGAATAGGTGAAATGTTACATATATACTGTACTATAGTCAATACCTCGTGTTGGGAATCAAACTCTGGACCTCTTGTGTGTGAACAGGCATCCCTACCACCACACCACAAGGACGACAGTATCGTATATATGATTAAATTAACTCGTTTACCAGCTATGCCCCGCCCCCGATTGGTTAAGGTGTTTTTGTTGTTGGTGTCGTTTGGTCATTAAACCATTATTCATCATTAACTGTCGAGTCATTGCCTGAATTTCCCATAAAAAAAAATTTGATGTGAAAATTTGTGCACCGAACATCATAATAAAGGAAATTTTTGAGAAAATATAGCGATGAGAGACGTTCTGGAGGACCTCGCTTCATTCTGGAGGTCCCCGCTTAACCTTATGACCTCTAAGCATCGTTAGTGTATTAGGTCTTTTGTTAACAAGTGGGTATAATCACCTCATCATTAGTAAAGTAATTAAAAATATCAGATAACTGTTAACAATATTAGTTGGTCTGGAACAAAGTACAGTACTGTATACCCTAATTAGTGTGAGCAATTAAATCACTTAACGATGTAATTAAATTGTTCTAATTGGTCATATTAAATGATACTGCGCATTAAGTGACAAGGTGTCAGTGTACAGTGTTATGTACGTACAGTCATAAACAGTATCATGTACGTACACTCAAATAGTATCATGTACGTACACTCAAACAGTATCATGTACGTACACTCAAACAGTATCATGTACGTACAGTCATAAACAATATCACATAAATTATTTCATCTTGGACAAAATTAATTACAGATTATATTCACTTGAAACTTTACATTAAATAGGAGTTAAAAAATTGAGTACAAATTCTTGAGTAAAACACTACAGTACACTACAATACACTACACAAAGACTACAACACAACAGTACTCTACCCTACACTACATCCTACCCTACACCAGAATCTAAAGTTACCCCATCTTAATAGTAAGCCCAGTATCCAGGCCTAACATCTGTTTGGTCAGTTCATAGGTTGAAAACGAAACAGCCACCATAGGTATTGCCCTCATGTAGTTGATGCTCATTCCTCGGTACAGTCCTCTGGTTACCCCGTTCTCCTTGTAGATCAGACGTAACGTGTCCACCATACCCATCCTGTAGAAGTGTGTAGAGGTCGTTATTCTCATGATGTAACTCCTGATAACCCATTTGTGCCAATCCTCCGGTGAATGTATGAAAGTGATAAATAATGGTGTAAAACTGACAAAAATACATGCATACATATATACATAGTACATACAGCATATTCGGGTATACTATAAGATGCACCCATCACCCCATTTTAGTAGGGAGTACTTGGGATTAACTCTTGTGTATTTTCCTCCTGCAGCCATAATTTTTCCTCCTGTAGCCCGAGTTATTTCCTCCTGTAACCATAATTTTTCCTCCTGTAGCCCTAGTTATTTCCTCCTGTAGCCCTAGTTTCTCCCTCCTGTAGCCATAGTCATCTTAATAAAAACAATATCAATAAATGTGAGCAATAAGTAAAAATAATAACTAATAAATAAGTAACAATAAAAAAAAAAATACTCAATTGCCAAACTACTGTAGTAAATAAAAGCCAATTGAAAGTTTAACACAGTCGCCATCTGCCTGTACTCCTTGCTACACCCTGACCAACACCCCCCCCACCAACTACACTCCGAGTTCTCCTCCCACACTGTGTTGGCCCTGAAGACAATTATTTCTTTAACCGTTTTCACAATATGTATGTATGATGGTGTATGTATGTAAGTATATCAATAAAAATAAATAAAGTTATGTATATCTGCCCAAAAATAGTATTTGAAAAACAACCATAACATCTCCCAGCTTGGTCCAGTTGTCTGCCTGGTGGTTTCATGAGTCTAGCCTAACCACAATGCCATTAATAATCACTATAATATCAGTAAATAGTAATAATAATAGTAAATCCAGTGAAATCAGAGAGGGAGGAGAGTTAAGATCAGACGAAGCCCAACTAGCGATCACTTACTCTCTCCCCTGACCCACACTTATTGTCAGGCGTACGATCGTAATACGTATCTTGTAATCTAACTTACCTAGGACAACGTAATAATAAACATTGTATCATTATTAGAGTGAAGGAAAGAATATCCCCCAAAAAACAACAATTGACAACTCTGTTTATGTTTACCATCTCCTCGGGAACCTGTGTCCAGCGTGACTGCCGGGTCAAGCAGCGCACACCTAACCTGACCTAACCAAACCTGACCTAAAATGATCTTTGCTCTGTTTTGGGAATGCTTCTTAGGGAGACTTCTTAGCCCAGAACCCCCAAAATTATGTCTCAATCTTCCTAAACCTGTATTTACCAGGTCCAGATCTTAGAGGGTTAACTGTATCATTGTAATAATTTAGATTAACATTATTTAGGGCCAGATGTTAGAGGATTAACTGTATCATTGTAATAATTTAGATTAACATTATTTAACGGGTAAATATTATAAAAATGTTAATAACTAAAAAGCCAATAAAATTGTTGTGAGGATCAATACAATACAGGATAAGTGTTAGACCTAAAGTATTCACACAAGCACACAAAAATTAGTTTAGTGTGACACTGTAGAGACCAGCATCAGTGAGACAAAGATAACATTATCATCACCATTAATAACTAAACTAAATAATCATATAACTTACTCTCTGTATAATGCACCATCCAGTTGAGTACAGTAGAGTACAGTACAGTAGAGTACATGAAAGAGAGACGGAGAGAAACATCTATATTTTCACTAATTAAAACATTTAAGGCAATACAACAAGTCATCACTAATAACTCTGTACTATAAGTCACCATAAAGTGTGCAGTATAAGTCATCATAAACTATAAATGTCATCATAAATCACAAAAAACTCTCAAGTGGTAATTTACACACATTAAATGAGGTCATTAAATTAACTGCTAATGACTACTATTAAAAACATAAGTTAATGGAATCTTTATACTGACAACATAAAATAAAGCTACAGTATAGACTACAGTATAGTAGTGTACATCTAACTTAACTAAGACTAAGTTATCTGACACTAACAATGAAGGCATATATTTTTACTATACTGTATTGTACTATAAAGACCATGGCTACTAACACATATATATTACAGTATAGTGTACAGTATTGTATGTAATAATACAGTAACTAGGGGGTTACAAAAATGTACTTTAAATATATGTACACAAGGTATATAAAAAATAACAGTAAATATATTACTTCTTTAAGACAATTTAGTGAAGGGGAAGCAAGTGTGAATGACTATATCGTACAGTACAGTACAGTGCTGTAATATAAACAACCACTAAAATAAGAGTTTAATCTACAGTATTAACTATTACACTACAGTATAATATAAAAGACACAAAAAATATAACACCTCCATTTCTTCAATAAAAAAGGTGACTGTTTTTAAGACACTAAAGATAATACAATAATATAAACACGGAATATAATTAAATAAAACAAACGGTTGATGGACTCACCCAAACTTACGAGTCTCCTCAGTCATCCAGGCCAGCTGCATCCTCCGCCGGGTGACGTCAAAAGGGTAGGAGAAGCTCTGGGCGATGGCTCCTGCCAGACCACCACACAGGAGCTTGGCAGGAATTAACAAGACCAGACCACCTGTTGTAAGGCATGATACTAACTGTACTATATCCTGCCAGACCAGGTTAAATCATCGCCATCAAAGGGTTAAATCATCACCATCAAAGGGTTAAATTACCATCAAAGGGTTAAATCATAGCCATCAAAGGGTTAAATTACCATCAAAGGGTTAAATCATAGCCATCAAAGGGTTAAATCATCGCCATCAAAGGGTTAAATTACCATTAAAGGGTTAAATCATAGTCATCAAAGGGTTAAATTACCATCAAAGGGTTAAATCATAGCCATCAAAGGGTTAAATCATCGCCATCAAAGGGTTAAATTACCATCAAAGGGTTAAATCATAGTCATCAAAGGGTTAAATTACCATCAAAGGGTTAAATCATAGCCATCAAAGGGTTAAATTACCATCAAAGGGTTAAATCATAGTCATCAAAGGGCTAAATCATCGCCATCAAAGGGTTAAATCATAGTCTTCAAAGGGCTAAATCATAGCCATCAAAGGGTTAAATTACCATCAAAGGGTTAAATCATAGCCATCAAAGGGTTAAATTACCATCAAAGGGTTAAATCATCGCCATCAAAGGGTTAAATCATCGCCATCAAAGGGCTAAATTACCATCAAAGGGTTAAATCATAGTCATCAAAGGGTTAAATTACCATCAAAGGGTTAAATCATAGCCATCAAAGGGTTAAATTACCATCAAAGGGTTAAATCATAGTCATCAAAGGGCTAAATCATCGCCATCAAAGGGTTAAATCATAGTCTTCAAAGGGCTAAATCATAGCCATCAAAGGGTTAAATTACCATCAAAGGGTTAAATCATAGTCATCAAAGGGCTAAATCATCGCCATCAAAGGGTTAAATCATAGTCTTCAAAGGGTTAAATCATAGCCATCAAAGGGTTAAATCATAGTCTTCAAAGGGTTAAATCATAGCCATCAAAGGGTTAAATTACCATCAAAGGGTTAAATCATAGTCATCAAAGGGTTAAATCATAGCCATCAAAGGGTTAAATCATAGTCTTCAAAGGGTTAAATCATAGCCATCAAAGGGTTAAATTACCATCAAAGGGTTAAATCATAGTCATCAAAGGGTTAAATCATCGCCATCAAAGGGTTAAATCATAGTCTTCAAAGGGTTAAATCATAGCCATCAAAGGGTTAAATCATAGTCTTCAAAGGGTTAAATCATAGCCATCAAAGGGTTAAATTACCATCAAAGGGTTAAATCATAGCCATCAAAGGGTTAAATTACCATCGAAGGGTTAAATCATAGTCATCAAAGGGTTAAATCATCGCCATCAAAGGGTTAAATCATAGTCTTCAAAGGGTTAAATCATCGCCATCAAAGGGTTAAATCATAGTCTTCAAAGGGTTAAATCATCGCCATCAAAGGGTAAAAAATCGTCATCAAAGGGTTAAATCACCAGTGTCAAAAATGGAAAAACATGGATGTGAAAGGGTTAAAACAATAGTCATTAAAGGGGTTAAAAATCACCATCAAAGGGTTAAATCACCACCATCAAAGGATTAAATCAGTCATTAAAGGGTTAAATCACCATCATCAAAGGGCTAACCTCCCCACACACATCAACAACTATTCTTCCAGTCTATAAAACACCCAACAACAAACATTTAATACAACTAACCTGTATTTTTATCACAACTCCTACACGTTTGGTCAGGGAGATGTTTCATACACAGGTACTTCATCTGTTCAAAGCAGTAGAAGCTCAGGCCTGCATAGGGAATCATACCACATACAGTAGCAGTGAATCCTCTATACAAAGCTCTCATACCACCTTCCTATAAACAATATCGGTATAAATCACTAAATATATAAATAAACAACGAAATATTACCGAGACACGATGCATAATACAGTGAACCCTCACTTTACGCGGTCAATTGAACCCACAGCGGCCCGCGTAAAGTGAACAACGTAACATATGGGATTTAGAGACCGGGCCGACCCCCAAACTCCACTTTTTCAGACACAATACCTACGTTGTAGTAAAAATAACTTCTTAATTTTATGATGGTATGCACACACAATTAATAATTAAGAGAAATATCAATAATATTAGGTTTTTTAACACTTACATTAGTAGAAAAGATGGCTGGGCACATGGGGATGGAGGGTTGATTCCGAGGCAGAGGGCAGATTATTGGCCCTCACCTGTATCACTTGTATCAATTGTATCACTATCCACCACAGAGGCTTGCAGGGCCTCTTTGTCAAACCCCTCAAAGTCCATATCCTCACTATCATTATCACTATCACTGACTTGGGCCGGCTGTGGTGGGTGGCGGGTGAAGAACTCGGTAATGTTTTGATGACTGGGCGACCTTGTGTGCACCCTGCTCGTGCCGCTCTCCGCGTAAAGGGGTACACACACCGCGGAAAGTGAGCATTACGGTTTCGGCAGGGTACCGCGTAAACACGTAAAGTGAAACCGCGTAAAGCGGGGGTTTACTGTATAATATTTTACCGTTATGTCTGTTATTTATTCTATTTTGTTATTTTTCTGCCATGATTACTTTCTGAGATGATATGATTAGTGTAGATAGTCTACTGGAAAACATAGAACCTTAGGATCCAGTTAAAACAATATAATACAGTAAATAATTAACAGGTAATATATGTTTTAAAGTTACCATTGACTGATGAATTAAAACAAAATAAAACACTACAGAAAATAATTAAAACTTGTAATTATTAAAGACTTTCATTTTATATAAGACACGACCGCCAGTGTTGCCAACATGTATGACTTCTGGATAGACCAATGTATTACAACCTAATGAATTTATGTCTGTCTGTCTGTCTCTCTCACAAGCAAGACCTATATGCAAATAAATTACTTACCGTCTGAAATATAGTCGTGGCGGCGTTCAATATACCAGTGTATAAATGTTCCCCTGACACCTGGAACGCTAGTCTGGCTCTTATAGTGTCAAGTGGGTACGTGAGGAACACTGCCGTTACCCCTGCTAGTGATCCTGCTATTGCTGAGGTAGTTTTGTTGAGGTATTTATTGTGACCCCATAGGTTGTTTAGTACCTGTAAGTAAGATTGGTGATTAAACATGGCTATGGTTGAGGTAATACAGTAAAATACAGTACAGTATAATACAGTACAGTACTTCTATAAATAATGTCCTAGTGTATTTTGTGATTATATAAACAAGAGTTTAGTCTACAATTGGAAGCCTCTTAAGTAATTGTCTATATAATTTGTTCAAAATGTTCAACAGACCTTCTTATACAGTTAAAAATATGTGAACAGTGTGGATTAACTGTGTCAATATAATGTGTTCAATAATTTATACAGTACAAAATGTTCAAAAGATGTTAACAGAGTAGCTTAACTGTATCTATATAATGAGTTCAAAATGTTCCACAGACCTTCTTATAAAGTTCAAAAGATGTGAACTGTGTAGACGCATATGGGAAGATTCGAACCATCTGGGCACCATTTCCCTTGTATAGAGCCCAGACGTTTTCTTTGGCGACGATGTTTCTTAACCCGCTGAAAACACCTGCAATAACATAATTGCAATAACTTAACTCCTGCAATGACTTAAACAATATTGTCATGATTGTAGTGTTATGTAGTGAAGGTTATTGATCCAACATGTAATGATAATGAAGTTTCATTAACGATATTATTAACATTAGTAGGCAGCTATCCAACAGGGAGGAAGATATTGGAAGCATAATGTGTTGTCTAATGGTGGACCCTGCTGCCATATGTGACCAGGCTGATGATCTGACTTTCTGCCTCATTTACACACAGTTGCAGGGTCTCAGTTGTTTCCCTGACAACACAACACAACATACATATATTATTTCTCCCTATTGATCTTTATTCAATTTTTGTATTACTTTATGGTTCTTTATTATTATTACTACATATTCGCCTCCCTGGCCCCAATGTTTGTCAGTGTGCCTGAGTGGGCTAATCCCCATATTAAAAAAAGAAAGAAAAAAAAAAACTTACCGTAATGCTTGTAGTGTTTATTGTGAGCCTGGAGGAGGATTTTGATACGATCTAGAGGTGCTACTGTTGTCTTAGCACACATCCCAGCTACACCTGCAACAAAAACACACACACACATATATACAGTATATATAATAGGTCAACATGTACAGTATATTAGGTCAACATGTACAGTATATCAGGTCAAACATGTACAGTATATCAGGTCAAACATGTACAGTATATCAGGTCAAACATGTACAGTATATCAGGTCAAACATGTACAGTATATGTAAGACACACATTACTGTACAGTACAATATATAAGTGTTAATGTAAGAAACACATTACTGTACAGTACAATATATAAGTGTTAATGTAAGAAACACATTACTGTACAGTACAATATATAAGTGTTAATGTAAGAAACACATTACTGTACAGACCAGAGGTAAACTACTTGGCTGGTATAAATGTCGTAACATGATATCCTTAACAGCTAATTGTATCTTATCTCTATGTTAAGCACCAAGGGTGTCACCCACACACATGCATATGGTATACTCTGATATATTCCAGACTTTTTTAGATAATTCATTTAGTGTGTAAGACCACAGTATTTCCCATTGTCTGAATTAGTAATTAGAAATGGATTAGCTATAAATAATGTACATATTTGAGATGAAAGTTTAATACTGTCTGTGATATTTTGTTCAGGCTAAATGGTGTAAACTGGTGTAAAGCTTCACACAAGTGTTACACCATTCACTGTAGCTGCCACCATCGCCTTACTGAAGAACCCAAAGGAGTAACAGTACGTACAATATATTCCCATAAATAGGTAAATATTATATTTATTCTGCAAATTAATTAGTGAGTTGCTGAGACATTACTCCTAGATATCTAAATAACTTAAACTAGATACAAATTGTTTTAACCGAACAATCTGCTGAGATAAGATCAGACCAGATAAGTGGCGAATATGATAAAAATAATACAAAATCACACACCCCCCCCAAAAATAATAAAAATAAAAAATATCAGGTCCGGTGTAGTGGGCTTAACTGAGTTTAAACTTACCAGACGCTTGGCGGCGCCATCGTCGGTGGGATAAAAACTCTCCTCCTAGACCTAGAGTACAGTACTGTATTCTCCTTGATCCAACTCTTCCTACTATCCCACTGGTCCCTAATGTAAACATCTGGAAAATATTATAAACTCCAGACTTTCTTCACTTTATAAAAGAGTAATATTCAACACATTCAGTCTAGTTTTGATTATATAAAACTTACATAAATACATCAACGCATCTTGCATGACTGTAGTGGATTTCTCCCCTTCAAACGCTGTTTGTCGCTGAGTAGCCGACCCCGCGAATTCCCCAGTGTATGCCTCGTGGTCTGGGTCAACCAGCGCCGCCATACATCACGGAGGTCAACTACTAGGCCACGCCTACCCCCGCTATTTAAGACCTGACCTCGTGGTGACCTCTCTCTTCCTCTAGCTACAGCCACAGCAAGCTACACCACCTCCTCCGCCACTGCCTGGAGGCCCTCGCTCCCGCCGGCAAGCATGGCGACCCACAAACTGTTCTCCTCTGAGCATCCTCACCAACCAGCTCTCTCTACATCACGCTTGTAACCACGCTGCCACTTCCCAGCACCAAGCTGCATTGTACATCCAATACAATATGTATACAGTGAGCACATTGTGAGTTTCCTTTCTCCATCCCATCCTGAGTGTGAACCCAAACATCCCATACCCCACAAATGGTAACCCCCGGAGATTCGCACTCACACAGGATGGAGGAGAAACAGATCACGCTCCCAGTCTTCAAGCAACATGGAAGACTGGCTTATCCAGCCAGAAGCAGCTCTCATCGGCTCTACAGCTACTGTCTCTAAACCGCAGGTTAGACACCCTAGAGCAGCACTGCTTCTCTAAGCAGACACCAGCCCCAAGCACCATGTCCTACCGACCCCAGCACACCCGTCCTGCCTCAGACGCCGCCCCCGGCCCAGCAGTACCCCCTGCCGCTCCTCCTGATGCAGCCCCTGCTCCCGACGCGGCCCATGCGCCTGAGTGCGGACCAACACACCCCTCTTTTCTCCCTCAGGTACTCCCTGCTACTGTCCTGCACCCTGCTGCTGTCGTGGACCCAACTGCTGTCACGAACCCTCATCCGCTTCTGCTGACACAGCCCCTGCTCCTGACCCAGGCCCACACACCCCAGCAGGCGCATCTGACGACTCTGTACCTGCCGTGAGGGAAGCACAACATTCATCGCCACCACACACCCTTTTTCTCCCTCTCTTCTCCCACAGATATTGTGTATCTAGACAGTTGTCTCCTCTAGCGGCCGGCTCATCCACGCCCTCTCAGTTATGGCTCACATGTGGCATGCACCGCCCATTCTGCCTCACATGTGCCATGCAACCCTGCAGACAACAAGTCTCCTACACCGCCTGGAGGGAAGGGGGAGTACTGTAGTGGATTTCTCCCCTACAAACGCTGTTTGTTGCTGAGTAGCCGACCCCGCGAATTCCCCAGCGTATGCCTCGTGGTCTGGGTCAACCAGCGCTGCCATACATCACGGAGGTCAACTACTAGGCCACGCCTACCCCCGCTATTTAAGACCTGACCTCGTGGTGACCTCTCTCTTACTCTAGCTACAGCCACAGCAAGCTACACCACCTCCTCCGCCACTGCCTGGAGGCCCTCGCTCCCGCCGGCAAGCATGGCGACCCACAAGCTGTTCTCCTCTGAGAATCCTCACCAACCAGCTCTCTCTACTCAACGCTTGTAACCACGCTGCCACTTCCCAGCACCAAGCTGCATTGTACATCCAATACAATATGTATACAGTGAGCAAATTGTGAGTTTCCTTTCTCCATCCCATCCTGAGTGTGAACCCAAACACCCCACACCCCATATGACCACAATGCTTTAAGGTTAACTTTAATACCTCGAGACTGGTGCCATTGTACTAGGACTACTACAATGCATCTGGAAACATTCGTCCCGTTGTGTAATAATCTGGGTTTAAGAGACAAACTTTAATTTTAAAAAGACGAGTTTTAAATGTCAATAAAACTGATAAAACAAGACCAGTTGGCCGCGTGCCAGGTAACCTGTTAATCAACACCTCATCTCAGGAGTAACATTATGTGATCCCACTACACTGATCTCAGCTTGTGACAATTTCATAGTTCACAAAATAGAGAAATATTAAATTTATTAAATCATCCATACAACTGCAGTATGACCCCTCAACAGTTGCCAATACATTAAGTAGTGTCTGAGTGACGAACAATTTTATTGCTTTCACTATCACAAACTCTCTTTACATGTATTTATATCTTTATATTTTCAGTAATATAATCCCGACAAACTAAGTTATATTTAGTGGTGTTCTTCAGTTGGAAGCTAGTCAACTTATAACCAATATTATAAGTTTGACTGGACTTCAAACCTCAATCCAGTCATTTTTTTTACCGTGAGGCTATGAGGAAATACTTCCCTTATGACTAGTGTATAGATAAATTAAATACACTCTTGTAGCCATTCATATCACCATCTTGTTGAATAAAAAATAATCATGTATCGCCATTTACAAACTGTTCATGTATACATACTACTGTACAGAGAACACAGTATGAAGCTCCTAACTCTATTTAACTTGTCATACGAAAATACACATCTATTTTCAACAACAATGGGATAATATCAAGACTTAAATAACACGTCATAGGAGGTCGTGGCTGTGGTTGAGGGAGGGGGGGGGGGTGTGTTCATGGTGATTCTGGCTCACATAATGTACACACAGCCTCCCTGCGAAGCAACATATAAAATGGTGGATAGAGTAGCTTCCTCGAAGACCACGTTATGTATAAACCCAGCGACTAGGCCTACAACGTTCCAGGAATCACTTTCACTCTCCTCCCCTCAGGATACTCGTGACCTTGGGGTTTTACCAGTAATCTGTTCCCTCAACTTTCTCTTCAAACATTCTTCGCCACTTCCTACTCTTTACATTATTAGTGATTCAATAACCGGTAGTGACACGGTAATCAATCCGAGCGGAAAACTTTGATAAAACGATTACAGTATTTACCTTTCAGACTTAATTAAATATGCCCTAGGTTATATAGATATAGATATTTCCCTCGTAAAATCGTCATAATTTTACAATGATTCAGCTCTTATACAAAATATGTAAGTATACAATATACAGACTGCAGGTATGTTGTACTTACAATGAAAAGAGAAGTACAAATATACAAATTATATACACAGACATTCCAGGTATACAAATTATGTACTGTACACTGGCCAATAGTCCTGTCACCTCACCCACCTCTCTCCGCTCCCAGGGGCCCGACTCAAACTCCCGGGGTAACTCCTGACTTTCTTACCTACAAACAACCGATGACCCTGTTACCAACACCTCTTCCCTCCCTGACCAGAGACAGGCCTGGCACTAGGGACCTGCCACGCTTTACCATAAACAGATAAGTTGTACCGGGAACTCCCCCCTCCCCCCCACACACACTCGTCATTCTGTCACTTTATGTAAGTTGCTGACAAAACCCAGGCTTTTACGCCCTTGTTGCATGAGTCATGAAGGCAAGCCTGAACTACTCATGCTTCCCAGATGGACGCTGTAAACTCTTCTGCACAGGATGACAAGGGGGTGCCCAATAAACTAGCCCCCTCGGGAGCAAATAAAAAATATCCATGAACCCTCAGAGAATCGTGTGAGGTGACAAGAGTTCTGTTGACAAGAGTACAGTACAAACAATCTAGTGCAGGTCTACAGATATTGTAAAACAGCTTGACTTAGGGTAATCACTAAAGCCATCATATACTAATTTCCAATTCCCAGTATTTGCCGACAATGCATACCGGACATAACCGACCTCCCAAGTGACCAACAGGCCGCCGCCGGTCTGTGGTGAGCAGAATAAAGTGTGGCCAGCTTCTACTTCACAAGGTCTATCGTTGAATCATTGACAATTAGTAACTTGGCAAAAACACTGGAACTATCTACCAGTTACAATCACTGTGTATTTTACTTGTTAGTGGAATATAATGAACAAACTCTCTGCACGGACTATTTTTACTTTTATTTTTATTTTTTTTTTACAAATTAGATGACAAAAAATAGCTTACTAGTGAGTTTGATCTTTTATAAAATGGGTCGTTTTTCATAAATACCAAGCTCATTACTTAGATTTAACCCAGAACAACACCTAACCTACAGCAGCAATACCTTCCACCAACTCTAGCTTCTCAAATAACCGATGCTGAATGAAAGTGTGATAATTATAGTAATGACACAAGACAATAAAAGATCGCAAAAAAACCCCATAATAAGCACTAGGGCGACATTAAACGACGCTATGACAAACTGACAATAGGTTATGTTTTGTGTCAGGTGCTGTTGTTATTGACCGGGACTTGAACCCCACATTCCAACATAACTAGTATACCGTTTAGCCTTGGTTACTCATGAATATATTGAAGAAATATGTACTGTAATGATCTCTTTTGAAAACCTCCACTAATCTTTAAATGACATTTCATATACTCACTGTACAGAACTGGTATAAAACCAACGACTTTCAATGCTCGTCAGATATCCCCAAACTCTCTTTTCAAACTTCAACCATTCCTAATTGTGGTGTGTTAAATTAATCGTTATACAGGGAGTGAGAAGACGAATAAGAGAATAAACTGACTTTTTGAACTCCATGTACAGTAGCTAAAACAACTATCTGTGCAAACTTTGTGAGAAACAATGCGAGACCAGGGACGATAATATATATTGGTATATGAGGGCTGTCACTAGTCACACGTAAAATTTCGGGGGAGCATATAGACCTCCACCTGCACAGATAGTTGTTTTAGCTACTGTACATCCTTCACTTGCCACCTAATGCACACTGCATCTTCTACCTACAGTCATTACATCTGGGTGTTGACTGAGTCCCAACCTCTTAGGACTGTCCTCATGTACTGTATAAAGACGAAAGCTAAGGTGCTTCAGAGTTTCCCCTGTGTCGTTTTATCCAAATGTAGTGTAAGATACAATCCATATACATATTCCATGTTATACACAATATTCCGGTCGAAAAATGTTAAGGTATTGGACAGTGTAATATATTGAGTACTGTACATAAACATTACATCCAGTGTACAGTGCAGTAAAAACCTCCATATAACGGACTTCACTCATTATAATCCGTTAGATGGATGGTTTTACATCAAACGGTACCCTTGATATAATGGACTTTCATCTCTATTTACTTCATTAGATAACGAACCCTCGATATAACTGATTTTCCTCTCAATGTAGTTTGTTATATAGAGGTTTCACTGCAATGTACAGTATAGTGTAATGTTTGATACACAGTATACGGTTAAAAGTGTAGATGTTCAATTTGGGGTATAGTTTAAAGTGTAGTATTAATGCACAATGTAGTAGTTAGCTGAACATGACGGTGTCAAGTCAGCATTTATTGTGTACTGTATTTCGGTAAAGAAGGTAGTGATTAATGTACTGTGTAGTGTAGTGTTTAAGTATACAGTATTCCTTTATGTACAGCATAATGTTTAGTGTATGGTGCAGTATAGTCTTAATTAAGCATACAGTGTAGTTCAATGTACAGTAGAATAGTATAGTGGACCGTGTAGTAGTTTTGTACAGTACGATAGTGTTCTGTGATGTACAAAATACTGCTAGGAATACAAATTAATGATCAGTGTAATGGTTAAGTTATGTTGTACCATAATGGTGTAAATATTGCACTATACAATGTAATGTTTTGAATGATGTATAGTGTTGATGTACAATGCAGTGTTCGGTATAATAGTGTTTGTACAGTGTAGTGTTCAGTACATTATAATGATTGGCATATTGTGTAGTGTATAGTATTATTTAATAATTTGATGTACAGTGCAGTGCTTAGTATAAATTAGTGTTTGAACAGTGTAATACTTAATGTGTGATAGTTTTAGTACTTTGTAATGTTGCAGTCTAATTTACAGATCCACTCACTATACTGTACTATACTGTAAGGTTAAACTGCATTGTTAAAAGTGAAAATAACCAACAATGGCCGATACTAACTACATCCACTTTTTAAAATTAAATGTACTACCACATTTCCATTAATTAAGAAAGTTTTTACAAATCTACAACACCTGGTAAATTTTTACAAGTGGACAACCATGGATTTAATATAAAAAAACACATTGCTCAACAACCAAAATGCACCCAAACTAACCTAACCTAACAGATCTAACCTAAAACTAACCTAACAGATCTAACCTAAAACTAACCTAACCTATCTAACCAAACCTAACAACGTAAAATTAACATAAAGTAACCTAACCTACCCCAACCTAGCAAATCTAACTTAACAACGTAACCTAACCTAGAGATTCATTGGCTGTGTACTTGTAAAAAAAATAAATAAATAAATACACCGAAAGACTTACCTGGACTTCACTGTAAGCTACGGGATGTCTCAGATAAATTTTACACAACTTAGTGACAACACAACTGAATTTTTATAAAGAACTTCCTGGAAATAAGCAGTTGGTGGTATTTTTGTCGCAGTCATCTAGCGAGGTTAGGTTTGGGTTAGGTTAGGTTAAGGTTAGGTTAAGGTTAGGTAAGATTAGGTTAAGTTAGGTTAGGTTAGAATTATGTTTGTCAGATAGTGTTTGATGTTTTTGAACAATTGTGGCCTTCATTTTAAATAGGTGTATGACCGAAACGATAATTTTACCCAGTTGACAGCCCAGTTAACAGCCTTACCAACTACCCTTGGTCAAATTGCCTTACTGTTTACCACTGTTGTTTACTTGCACTGTCTAGCCACATAGTTTACCCCCACGGCCTTACCTGCACCTATACCTGAACTGTATACCTGCATAGTTTACTAATATGTTTATCCAAATGTACACCTGTATGACAAGTTTATTGAATAAATATTATTAGTGGTATTTTAAATTAACTAGACTGAGGATTGTACAATATATATATATATTTCATGTAAATCCACAATGAAAACGTGGATAAGATAAGTCTTGATAAAATCACACGGGAAAAGGGAAACAACGGAGTACCTTATCTTAAGCCTTTATTCAAGACCTCTGAAGAGGTCTTGAATAAAGGCTTAAGATAAGGTACTCCGTTGTTTCCCTTTTCCCGTGTGATTTTATCAAGACTTATCTTATCCACGTTTTCATTGTGGATCTACATGGTTACTGAAGAGGAAGCTATAAATGGAGTGAATATATTTTAAAGGCCAAGTTAACACCGTCCATCTGTCTCTTGAGGTGAATAACACTACCACCACCTGGCCCACAGCTCACAGTTGCCAACGATTACTCATTACTTATAAACACAACAAATATCAGTACAGTAAACAACAATATATTTACACAGGATTTAAAACAATACATTCCATACACAGAAAACAATGTGTTAACTGCCTATACTTACAAGCAAAATGAACTACAGGCAAGTGTATCAAAGTCCATCTGTGTACCGGAAGACTCTCACAGTTAGGTGACAACTGGCAACACTGAGACAGAACTACAATTAAGTACAGCTATTTTTCCCATTGAAGAATATGACAGTCTCTTTACCAGCTTCAGTAATGATGACTATACTGAATTACATCCACTTACAGCTAAATACTGAAGCTATAATAAATGATTAGAGTCTATATGTAAATGGGTAACTAACCACTCATTCCACTTATACGTAAAAATGCACCATACTACTGTGTATATATATATAATAATCATACAGCCATAAAATACCTCGTTCATCCATTAGGGTTACTTCAACACATACAATATATATAACCAGGAGCAATATAATGGTGGTTGGGTGAGCTAGCCCCTATCATTCCTCAATTTCTGTTTTTATCCATATTCTCTATCGTTACCCCTATATTTTACAGTTTATTATTAAGAAGAGAGGAAAACAATGTGACTTTAATACATAGGAAGGAAATAAAATGTATTCTTACCTCCAGCTATGAGGGATTTTACGATGAATGACGAGGAGACGACGTCCATCTCACCGACTGTTGTGACGTAAACTAAATAGTTCTCAGGATTTTTCCATCTGCTAGCTTGTCTCCCCCTTTACTTGGCTACTAGTTCAGCTATTATTGCTATATATTACTTTTATCTTGTTTTGATATCATTATTATTCGTAACTTAATTTTTTAGTATTGAAATTATTACCGAAGTTTATATTTTTAAATAGATTCATCAGGAAGTGGAATTTTTTTTGTTATTGGTAATATTGGTAGTAAATTTTTCCAATAGGTTAGTGTGGTAAAAATATGTAGTATTTATTGTCATTAAGGTCATTAAGTTACAGTAGTAGTTCAGTGTATCATTATTTTTGTCTTTATATTTCACTAAATGTAGATTTTTTCCAGGTATTTTTGTCATTTGTTATAAGAGAACTCAGTTATTTAATGTTATTTTATATTAATGTTTTGTTGTAAAGAAAAATATGTAGAAACCTTTGGTATTATATTTATTACTGTATTATGAAATATATTCTTAGGTCTTTATCAGTTATATAATTACTGATTAATATTCACAAGTATCAAAGTTCTTAGCAAAAAACAATATCCCGCTAAACTTAGCAGCCATCATTAACTATCATTTGGCAGAGCTATTAATTATAACACATCAATAAAGTTTTTTTTATATAATTTTTAATAAAGTTCTTAGAGACAATAATGAATAAATAATAAAGATAATAAATTAGGGGTTGTGTGTGTGTGTGAGTGAGCACCAGCTGACTGACTGTACTGGCTGGGTCTGGCTGTGGTTGTTAAAGGGCACTCAGGTAGTAATGGTTTAAAGAAGACACAACTAACAACAGTAGTATATTAATGGCTGCACCTCCTAAACCATGGGAACGACAGCAAGGAGTCAACCAGAGGCAACCAAACTTCAACCCTGATCAAGTCAATGCGTAAGTGTTTGTGATGAAGCTGTGTCATTCCTTTATTGAGTACAGTAACAGTAGTGCAGTTATTGAGTACAGTCTAGTACTCTCTATAGTTACACCTAGTTAAGCTAGTGTCTTATTGTCCTTGTAAGCTGAGGTATATAATTGTCTAGGTAGTTCATCTTGACCTTGTTCTGTAAGGGTAATAACCATTCACTTTTACAGCTCGTTAAACTAAACTCCTTACCGGTGTTTTAGAAGCAGTGCTGTGACCTATTTTTACCAGTTAGGTTAAAAATAGGTGGAAGACTTTAACGATGATTTTACCGATAGTTTTAGAAATACATAATTATTAACCTTTGACCTTCCCTCCACTGCCAGTCTTGACCCCCACCAAAGGGTCAATTAGTAATTCCTAACCTAACCATCATCATTATAATCAGCGTGAAAAACTGATAGTAAATAGCTGTCCAACTACCCTAGCTACAGTGTTATAACCTGACCTAACAACCTAACCTAACCAAACCAAACAAATCTAACCTAACAATGTAACGTAACCTAACCTAACCAAACATAACCTAACCAATCAATTACCTCCCTTTTGTGATGCTTGTTGAACCTTTGTGTGATTAAAAATTGTTTGTAATTTTTTTTTTAATAATTTTCACATATCTTCTATTGAGGTATAGAAGAATTACTAGTATTTGTTACATAAAGGAATTTCAGGAATTATTTTTGTAGACAATAATTATTTTTTTTAAAACTGACACATAAACAGAATTGACACACAAACTGACACACACACACAAACTGACACACACAAACTGACACACACACACAAACTGACACACACACAAAACAAACCTACTTTAGAATTTAATACATGTTTACTCTTTCAGATTTGTGTCGGGACCACCACACATGATTCCTGGTGGTGGTGGTGGTGGAGGAGGAGGAGGAGGAGGACAACCTATAACCAGACAACCACCATTACCACCACGACCACCACCATCATCCACCACAAACTATAGCAACACATATTCACGCCCTATGCACGGTTCCTATGGTTCCTATGGGGCCTTAGGTACCATGGGATCGGGGTCTTACTATAGTAGTGGCTATGGTGCTGGTGGATATGGTGGTGGTGGTTATGGTGGTGGTGGTTATGGCAACTACAATAGGTTGGGTTTTATGGGAGGACCTACAGGACCCACAACTGATGATACGTAAGAGGGATTTATTGAAGGATTGGGGTATACCTACTGTATACCTATATACTACCTTAGTGAACTACTGTATACCTATATACTACCTTAGTGAACTACTGTATACCTATACCAAACAACTGACCAGCCAAGGCAGCAGCAGGACTCACCCACCTCGTTTAACTTATCTAATAATACAACTTTCTTTGTCAGGGTCATCACTGACTTGTGCCTTTTACATTTCACTCCACTAGCATCACTAGCACTGACAACAGTCTTTTAGGAGCCAGTTTCACACAGAAACACTAAAGTTTTGAGAATACAACACCAGATGCTGTGTGGGGGTGACTCATTGTGCTGTGGTAAAAGGCTCACAAGCTAGCCACCATCTGTTTACTGTAGGTTAGGTTTAATTAATACTGTACCATCAACATTACAGGTTTATACGTCTGGCAGAGGACAGTTCTCGTCAAGCCTTCCAGAGTATAGAAAGCATTGTCCATGCATTTGGCTCTGTTAGTATGATGCTAGAATCAACATATCATGCTGTATACAGGTACAGTATACTGTCGTGTTAAATATTTCTTTGATGTGACAATTTATCACGCCATATTATGTTTACAAAGTCCTGTAGAAGACACGGCTTGTCTATATAGTAAACACCTTTTATTATTAACAAAATAGTACAGTACTCTTGCACATAGTCATTCTTATCCAAGGATAAGAATCTCTTCCAGCCTAAAACTGGTTTCACAAGATAAGGTTATCTTGTGAAACCAGTTTTAGGCTGGAAGAGATGTATTACTGTAGGTCTTATCTTTATACTGTATATAAAGTGTTTAAAGACATGAGATCTACAGTACAGTCGGCCCTTCACATACGCGGGTTTAGCATTCACGGATTCGCAAATACACGGATTGCCCCGCCGGAGGAATATTCTGTACATTGAAGTAATTGAAGTACATTCAAATCGCACACGGCACCGAACACTGCACACCGCCCGCTCCCGCTACCTCACACACACAGACATAGCACGTCGTCACCCTCACTCAGTCAGTCTCGCTGTAACCACGCTTGTGTTGACATCAGCATTGTAGTTGCAAAAATATTACATTTCCGAATGTATTATATTAAGCACAGTATGAATAGAATATCACTAATATAACCGTATTTTAACCAAAAACTATTAAAAAAATGAGTAACATATCTTGAACATCGGAAGGTTAGGTAAAGTCTTTTGTTTTCATGTAGTTTATCCTAATTTACATTGAAATACATTACATTTCAACAAAACTACTACTGTATTTATTTCTGAGAATATGGAAATGTAATATTTTTGCTGAAATGACGTACGTATTACAGTGGAAAGTGACGAAAGCAATGACTTCCGCTTTCTTTCGTTCAAAAGATGTTTCCGTAATCGCTTTTCGAATGGTTTTCAGTTAAAAAACTGTTGTATTACAATAATATTCTATCCTAATTCACTTGTGATGCAACAGTTTTTTAACTGAAAACCATTTGAAAAGCGATTATGGTAACATCTTTTGAACGAAAGAAAGTGAAAGTCATTGTTTTCGTCACGATTTTATCCCACTTTCCACTGTAATACGTACGTCATTTCAGCAAAAATATTATATTTCCGTGAATGTAGTAAATCAAGCACAGTAGGAATAGAATATCATTGTAATATAACAGTATTTTAACCGAAAACTATTAAAAAAACGAGTAACATCTCTTGAACATCGGAAGGTTAGGTAAAGTCTTTTGTTTTCGTCATGTATTTTATCCTATTTTACATTGAAATACATCACGTTTCAGCAAAACTACTATTTATTTATGAGAATATATTCATTCAGGTGCAGTTTAGGTAAAATATACATGTGATGTAACAGTTTTTTAACTGAAAAAGATTCGAAAAACACGTACCCTCTAGCCCACGGGCCTTTAAAGGAATTGTGCACTTGCCTGTGACCTATAAAGCCCAAAAGCGTGCTTGGATGGACAAAGACATATTTCGCGATTGGTTTTTTCATGATTTTGTTCCATCAGTTCGTCAGAACTTGAGGAAATTGGGGAAGCCTGCAAATACAAAGTGCCTGTTACTTCTTGACAACTGTAGGGCCCACCCGCATGAATCAAAATTAGTGTCTGATTGCGGGAATATTTATGCATGTTACTTGCCACCAAACGTAACATCATTGATTCAACCCATGGATCAAGGAGTCATCAGGAACTTTAAATGTCACTATAAAAATGATTTTATGACGAAAATGATGAATAAGAATGTCAACCCTACAGAATTTCAACGCAGTTTTACGATCAAGGATGCAATATTTTCACTCGTGACTGCATGGAATACAGTCACGAGTGAAACACTTTTAAGAGCGTGGCAAAAGTTGTGGCCGAAAGTGATGTTTGCAGCTCTAGAGTGTGGTCAAGACAAAGATTTTGAAGGATTTCACATAAAGCAAAGGGCATCTGAAGTGCAAGAACTGATGGAGACTGTTAAATTATCTCTGGAAGACAACCCTCTACGCAAGCTTAATGCTGCTGACATAGAAGTGTGGATACACATTGACTATGATATTGAAGTTGCAGCCACTTTCACTGATCAAGAAATCATTGAAAGCATTACAACTCCTGAGAAGATAGAAGAGAATTGTTCAGAAGAATCTGGTGAAGACGACGACAAAGTTGAAGAAAAGATATCTTGGGCTGCTGCAGAAAAGGGCATTGACACAGTTATTAAATTTGTGGAACAGAACCATAGCTTCAGTCTTCAAGACGTCATGCATGCACACATGGTGCAGAATAATCTTATCACAAAGAAATTACAAAGTCGTAAACAAGGTGATATACGAAAGTTTTTAAAGAAAGCAGTGTCAAGCAGTGCAGCAGATGCAGTAGAAGCTGCAAGTGTTCCATCCACAAGCAGTGTAGCAGACAATATAAAAGTGGAAATCAACGAATAAATATTTATTTGTTGTTTTGTACTTTGTATTTTTAGGAAAATGTTTCGTTAATAAACTACAAATAAATAAGCAATTTGTATAAAATAAATTCTGCTTTCATTTGTTTACTGCAGTGAAAACTGTTTGTTTACATTTTTGTCAGGTGTTGACTTTATTTTTCTTTAAAACTGGTCGTTTTGGTAAATAAAGCATGCTGTATTTGCTAATGAATAAACTATCAAAATGTACCTGTTCATCTCTTCTTTATTCCTCCTTAAATTTGAATTTTAAAAGTACTGCCTGAGAATCCGGAAAATCCGGACCGACCCAATCTCCAAGCAGTCCGGCTTTTTGGACTTCTACTGTAACATAATGTAGCATAACATAACATGACAACATCACATAACATAATGTAGCATAACATATAACATAACAAACATAATTTAACATATAAGATAATATAACTTAACATATAACATAATATAACATTACCTAACCTAACAAACATAACATAACATAAACAACACATAACCTAACCTACCCTAACCTAACCTTGCTTTCTTTTTCCCCCCAAACAGTTCATTTCGAGCAGTATTGGGAGTCGCTGACCACTTCTCAAGAATGAAGTCGCATTTTGCTCAAATATTTTCCGCTCTTGCTGTAGTTAGAACTTTACGCTGGCTGTACAGGAAACTTTTATATCTTATTGGTAAGTGTAAACTGCTCCCTGTTAAAAGATGTTTAAGTCTATAGTTTAGGTTTACTGTTTTAGGTTTACGGTACTGCTTTAGGTTTACTGTTTTAGAATATTGGGGGGGGCAGCCAGGAAACTTTTGCAAAAATTAGAGAGAAAATAATTATGAAGTGATTTTAAAATCCAGTTTAATAATCTAATTTTATCTGAGATGTTTTAAGCTTTACTTTATATATCCATCCAGGTAAAATTTTTAACTTTAGGCTAATTAATTAATTTTACGAGTCCCAGATGTGTCAGTCAGGATTATTTCTTTATATTTTTTACAACTGGATGAAGAAATACTGTATGTATGTATGTATAGTAGCTAAAACAACTGAAACTATATGAGGGCTGTCACTAGTTACATGTACGAGGTCTGTCCAAAAAGAAACCAAACTTTTTAAATAACGCGCCAACGAGCCGGCTCAGTGTGCTCACGACGGGAGTGCTGTGTAGCGGTGACCTTGACCTTTAGTCTAACACTAGCAGCATCACGCCACGTCAATTAGTCATTGAGTTACACGTGCTAGAGTGAACGTGTGTTTAGTGCACTTGGCGATTTGTTGCAAGTTGAACAATGAAGGATCTTGAAGGGCAACTTGTTTGTGAAATTCTGTTTCAAATTGGGAAAAACTTTTAAGGAGACTTTTCAAATGTTGCACCAGACTTATGGGGAGGATTGTTTGAGCCGTACGCAATGTCACATGTGGTACAGTACCAGCGTTTCAAAAGGGAAAGAACATCCACCGAAGACGATCCCAAATCTGGACGTCGAGTCGCTCAAATGTGGAGGTGATGTTGATCGTCTTTTTTGATTGGAAGGGCGTCGTTCATCATGAGTTCGTTCCACGTGGTCAGACAGTCAACAAAGAGTTTTACTTGGAGGTCCTAAAGCGTTTGAAGGAGGCAGTGCGAAGAAAGAGGCTTGAGGCGTGGACAAACAAGACCTGGATGCTGCACCATGAGAATGCACCTGCTCACGTGTCGCTCCTTATCCGTGACTTTTTGGCGAAGCAAGAGATGGCTATCATCCCCCAGCCGCCCTACTCTCCGGAGTTGGCCCTTCCGAGTTTTTTTTTTCCCAAAGTTGAAATCCACCATGAATGGTCATCGATTTCAAACGATAGAAGACATAGAAGAAAATTCGCTACGAGACCTGCGCACCATCCCTCAAAACGCATTCCAGGATGCGTTCCAGAACTGGTAAAAAACGTTGGGAGCGGTGTATCAACAGTAGAGGGGAGTTCTTTGAAGGAGACAAGTCTGATTAAGTTGTAAGTAAAGCAATAAATTTGTTTTTTAAAAAGTTTGGTTTCTTTTTGGACAGACCTCATAAAGACCATGGCTGATAAATATTGGTACTATATGAAGGCTGTCACTAGTCACACATAAAATTTTGGGGGATCATATTGACCCCCACCTGCACAGGTAGTTGTTTCAGCTACTGTACAATCGGGGACAAAAGTTCGTTCCCTGTGGTGAAACCGAGTCCCTGGAACGAGTCTCCGAACTGACGAACCGTGAATGTTTCATCTCATTTGGGCTCAACATTGCTTCATTTTGGGAGGGGGTGAACTTTTGACCCCCTACTGTACAGTACTTGGTATATTTCTCAGGTTTGAGATCACAGGATCCAAGTTTAGAGGCTGCCTGGCGTACTGTTGGTGCTCAGAGTGAGTCGGCTGCAGCCGTCATCACAGAGGCAGATATTAAGGCTTCCAAGTCTTCATGGCCCATAGTCATGTTTCTGGCTGTGGTCTTTGGTGGCCCCTACCTCATATGGCGCCTCCTGTCATCACTGGCACCAACTATTGCCAAAAATAGGAATTGGCTGCAGGGCCGTGGTGAACATTATGCTGCTGTTGCTAAGTACAACTTTGAGGTGAGTACAGTCCAATACAGTACAGTATTGCCTTCTATTAAACTGTGATATATTAAGTTATATATCATAATCTTGCCTTCTGTGTTCTGGAAGAGCTTATATATTTAACTCTGCTTTAAGAGAACAGTATTGCAGTAACTGTTACCTACCATTTAAATCATATTTTTGCCAATAAATTTACTATACATAATAATATATTTGGAATGGCTTTCATACTGTTTTGTATCCATTAGTCAGTTTAATCAAGTAATACTGTACTATTCTGCTCTGTTCAGACTATAACTGTCTTGGCAAGTTTACATATATTTTTTTAACATATTAATTAATGTTTTGCAGTTACAAAAGTCAATTTATTTGAGTTGGTTGTCTGAGGATCACGTGATCTTTGGGTAAATAATTATTACTTTCTTAAGATGTTAAAATACTGCAGGTTAAGCACATGTAGTTAGCAATGGCACAAAGTTACTAGACAACCAACAAATACATTATACAACTACCTGTTTTTATCCCTAAATTCTCTCTCAGGCAGGAAACAGGAATGAACTTACATTTAGAGCCGGCCAGGCCCTGTTCTTGGCACCCAAAGACCAACAGCCTAATGTCCGTGGATGGCTCTTGGCATCCAACAAAAACCAGTGTGGTTTGGTGCCTGCTAACTACATCAAAATTTTAGGTTTACAATCTGGTATATCACGCCCTGCAGAGTGTCAGTCAGAAGTACACGGTAAGGTTTATGATGTTTTATATACTGCCTACATTCCTACCATATTCAAGATGTTTATATGAATGTTATACCTTAAAATGTGTGTCTGTTGAATAAGAATGTTTATTTTTTTCAGGTGGACGTCCATTAATATCCAATGCCAGTAGCAGAATTGTGGCTTCAAGAATCCCTGATATACCAACACCTAAATTTGCACAACATATTCCACACATTGTAGATGGGTTGTCCCCGGTGACTACAGAATATGGAGTTAAATCTTTTTCTCAGGGTAATGACCAGAGACTTCAGAACAATTATGGCGGTCAGTTACAGATGAATTCTAGTCCAGTTACTTCACAAACACCAGGTCAAGAAATGATGTTGGGAGAGGGTATTAGTCACAAACAGAAGCCTTCTCACTTTGATACACAAACACCATGTGGTGATGATCAGGAACCGTGTGGTGATGGCCAGGAACCGTGTGTTGATGATAAGGAAGCAAGTGGTGATGATAATGAAGCAAGTGGTGGCGATGAAGAACATAAGTCTGTGTGGTGATGCAGATACTAAAGTGAGAGGGGCAGCACAGGAATGTTTATAATATGTTCCTGCAGCTGTACAGTGTTACTATAGATAATCTATTAGCTCAATATATTATGTAAAACACTATTTGGTTCTTGCATTAAAAAGACTGAAATCCATCTGTTACTTTGAGTGTATTTTTTTTTACTGTTGTGTTAATATCTGGTACAGTCAGGGCCAAACGTCTCGAACACTTGACAGTATTTACCATGTAAGTACCCGAAGATCTTGGGTATTAAGGAGGGTTTTATCCCAGTTTGTGGTTCAGACATAATATGTGATGACCAGGAGTGTTATTAGTATATCCCAATCATATAACTCACAAGTAGATGACAGATATTGTTAAGTGTTCAAGACTTCTGACCACGACTGTACGTACAGATAATGATTTCTTGAACATTGTTTTAAGAGTAATTGAGTTACCCTGAAATGTGAAATCAGGCAAGTTGAACATTTATTATTGGCTACCGAGTCAAGTGGCCAGGGTAACAGTTGGGAGGTGCTGCTGTGTTCAGTAATTGTATTATATGTACAGTATATATTTCTTTTTATGATAGAAAGGATTAATTATTAGTTATCATTTTAAATGCAAAAGAAAAGTTTTCTGTCCATCTTTTAATTTTAAAGCCACTAAATTTTTTATTTATTTATAAATTAAAATAGTTGTGTAATGCCGGAAACCTGACCTCACTGTTGACCTTTCCTACTATCTCTGACCTGGCTGGTAGTAGCTGTGACCTCACTCTTGACCTTTCCTACCATCTCTGACCTAGCTGGTAGTAGCTGTGACCTCACTCTTGCTACAGTGGGGTATGCTATAACGAATCTAATTGGTTCTAGAACCTTGTTCGTTATAGGATTAATCCGTTCCAGGCCCCCAAATACAACCACTAACACTGAAAAATACAATATAAAATTGTAAAAAAGTGCATACATATGCATCTAAACCCCTGAAATAAAGAATATCATTAATACTTGTAATAAAAAAACAATAAATTAGTAAAAAAAAAAAAAAAATTTTTTTTTTAAATAATGTTCGTTGTAGGAGTTTCGTTTGTTATAGCATTCTCAATTTTATAGGTAAAACCGTTCGTTATAGGAATATTCATAGTAGGATCCGTTCGTTATAGCATACCCCACTGTATATGAAATGTTGTCCTCGTCAAACATATTTGCCCACGGTGACACATTCCTCAGATGGTCAAGTCACAGAACCTTCAGACCTTGGCTTATAAGCTGGATATTATATAGTACTCTGTAAATCTTCCTGTGTGCTGTACTGTACTTTATTTTACTGGAAGACTTGGTAAACTTAAGATCTTGCTCCTGTGGTTTAGTTTATAATGGATAAGTTGTTTCCAAAGTTTGATACATGGCAAGATGTTGTGTCCATAATGGCAGATATACTGTACATTAGTCTCCTGGTGACCAAACACTGACACTTGCCAAAATGTTTGTTCTTTATCTGATTTGCAACTAATTCTTTTAAATTCAAAATGATAACTTAAATTGATTCACAGTTTAATATTTCATTTTAATAAATCACATTTACTTGGGTAATTTGATGATACAGCAACTTAGATTTCTATTAAATTTCAATACATTATTTCCATAATAAGAGATACAGTATACCTATGGTGTAATGCAGCTAATGGTAGAACACAGCACAGGAGTTAACCAGTTGTCACAACCTGGTGTAATCACTGGTTAAGTTGCCTCCCATCTGCCTAGAAGTAGCCACATCCTCTATCATTATTACTCTAATAAATGTATTTTGGGATATGACTAACACATCACTTTAAAACCATTGGGTAGGCCCAGTACTGTGTGGGACGGGCACAGGTTACAATATTAAGGAAGGTCTTCTACACAGAGAATAATGGTGTACTCTTGAGAATATGTATACTGTATACCAATGGATTTGTGAAGGTGCTAAGTATTTGCTGTTAGTTGATGGTCATAATTCCTTGAGGATGACTTGAGAGTTGTGTTTAGTTACACTATAAACCTTACTGAAGGTATTATGTCATTGTGCTCAAGGTGGATAACATTTAACACACTGGATTAACTCATTGTTCTCAGGAGGTCAGCATCTGTAAGAAGGTACAGTACCGCAGCCAACTGATTTATTATAAAAAAAGCCGACTATCTTGTGTGATCCATCGTCCTCCAGTACAGCTCCATTATTTGTTTGTATACTTTTAGGGAGCAAAATTTTGTCTCGGCTGAATAAAATTGTTTGGTGTTAACCAGAATAAAATACTGTACAAAAGTTTGATGCTGCCCTACAAAAGGTTGATCAGTGTTCATGTCTACAGTAAACACTATACTGTACAGTACAGTACAATTCTCCAGAACATCTTCACATATATTTTGTATTAGCTGTTTATAACAAACACTGTGGCATCAATCAGTGTACTGTACTGTTGTTGCCATCATCTTTCAACAATACCTCAGTCAATATTCTTCACTCATCTCCTCTAAGTCCTACTGAAAGAAACATTATTACTACTAGTCATTCTCCAGTTTTAATTGTATAAAATTGGGTACTGTATTCATTAATAGATCTTACAAGTTCATATATTGCTTCAACAACTTGTTAAAGAGTTTAATAAAATTATTTACTGAAGCTGAAGAACACCTTAAGATTTTCATACCTATATTGTGTACATGTTTAGTTACTAATTATATATATGCTGTACAGTACAGTACTGTATATTTCTTGCCCAAGGGAGGATTTTATTATTTCTGCTCATGAGTCTTATGGTTAGAGAGAATTTTATAAAAATGATTGTACAAAGCTGTTTTATACCAGACTTGCCAACATTAATGGTCAGATCATCAAGGTGGGTTTGTGACACGAAGATCATCCACCTGTAACTCTGTCTTCAGATTTGTCTGATAACAACTGAAGCATCTGGCCGTCAGGTCATCACGGTTGGCTCGCACATATACAATTTTTATGACAAACTCTTTATTGAACAACGGTTGTAGTGCCATAAAGCTATTGTCAGAGAACTCATTATAAGAATGAGAATGTAGTGTTTTATTAGACCATTTAAAATGTCTGACAGAAGAGCCATTGTACTATACTGGTGGAGAGCAGACGTGTTCAATGGAGCTCCAGAAGTTTTGACTTGATATTTACGTTTATTGTCTAATAACATTGTGATACAGTCTTGCTAACTTCAGTATTATTTATATAAGAGAAACAAGGATAAAGTGTATACAAAAATACAGATGACCAAATTACCGTAATAATTCTTATAACCGATTTACTTTTAGCAGAATGAATTGGTGCCAGTTTGCTTCTAGTGGTGATGGGGGTTGTTAATAGTGTGTGTGGTGCCTCAGCTAGTTAGGCCTATTTCAGTTTGAACACGTGCAACTCTCACACATACATCTGATATAAGTTTACTTTATCCTCTTCACCATTGATTGTCAAGTTAAATTTAGGTTTATCTCAAAATAATTATTTTTTATTATAATCCTGTATGTCACTGCTGCCTGCCCCATGTAACATCACAGCCAACACGCACATCTCTAGCTGAACTGTCGCCGTGATGCGGAAGGTGGTTTTAGAATGGAAGGAGATGTTTTTTGTATATAAAATATATGCTACAGGTGATGTACTTCATGATGAGCCATGAATTATTTTATAATTTATTATAAAAAGTTTTTGGTGGACTGTACACATGAACTGTGTCCACAGATAGGGTTGCATTATTGAAAACCCATCCCTAGGTAAAGTTTCTGTATAGTACAGTACTGTGAAACTTTGTAATTTCCTGTAACTGTAAATGGAAAAAACAACATGTGGTCGTGAAGGAAACACAACTAAGAGCTGGACCTTTATTCCTGATGTTTTGCCAAGATTTTTGTTCAGGAATAAATGTCCATCACATAGTCGTGTTTCCTTCACTACCAAACAATAACACGAAAAATAATGAAACTATTTGCTGATGCTCATCTTGTGCTCACAACAGAGGCAAAGCAGTTTTCAGTACATTAAAATAGGCAAAAATTACTTCACAGTCAGAGCAAAAGCACTTTACAGTCACTAAAACAGGGAGAGCACTTTACAGTCATAGCAAAAGAGCTTTACAGTCACTAAAACAGGGAGAGCACTTTACAGTCAGAATACAATGTGATGTTGAGTGATGTCCTTCACTGAATGGTAAAAAACACCTCCATAAACATCAAGGTTCATTTTTTACACAAACATAACCAAGAAAAAATAATGACTGGTCTGTAGTTCACAAGGCAGCATTCAGGTAGATGATGCCTCGGCTGATACTAAGTGATGCGTTCTATACTCCCAATCAGTGAGATGATGGATAACATTAATGATGGTTTATTTACATCACATATAGGGAAGTGGTCTTAATATATCAACATAGTTAACGCGAATTATCGTAGATTGGTACACGTTAAATAAAGGTTGACCCGTACTTTACGAGATGATTAACGATCTAGGTTCAAAAACTTCAAATTTAAGTTGGTATTATGACAAATTCAATATATATAAAAAGTCAATTACATTATGGCCAAAAGTTGTATTAGTAACTTTCATATACAGCAGAAATTGATCCCAACCCAGGAGGTCGGTGATCTGGCCACCTGCATCACCTACCATGCCCCTGTGTCACTACCATACCTCTGTGTCGCCTACCATGATGCTTCATTATTCACCTACAGTGCCTCAATAAGTCGGAATTTGGGGATAACTCAGCAAAGCCAGAGCCCCATATGTGCCAAGTTATCGACGGTTGACTGTACTATTATTTTTCCATGTGTATATTGGAGGATTATGACTGTGTGTGTGTGTGTGTTAGAAAAATAAATTAACATCAGTCAATATATGTACTGTACATTTATATACAACCAGGACAGAAAAGTATTAATAGTTTAAAACTGTCAGTATCATACAGTCTACAACTTTTATTACATACACAAGCAAGTACAGAAAATTTAAATACACGGTAACATTTTCTTCACGTGAATAAGAGGGAAAGAAAAAATAATAAGGTAATAAGTTTTTTTTTTTTAAACTTTAACAAGCTATCAATATTTACAACTAATACAACCACAACATTACCTTACAAAACAACCTAATTGGGGGTTAACATGACTGTACTGTACTTCAACATAAATGACCTCGTTACAGAAAGATACGATATAATTAAGTAGAAATTAATATCATTTGAAGGAACCATTAGTCTGATTTTTTTTTCTCTTTTTTGGGGGATGTTTAATTATCTATCTATTTTATTAGTGTTACTTTTAATTTTCATAATCAATTTCTCCGTAGTTACTCAAAGTCAAAGTACAATGAGTTCCCGACTTACAAACACTTGCCAATATAAACAAGGTGAAACTATAAATTTCCAGTATTTTATTTACCTGATGACTTATTGTATTTGGTTATTGTATTTCTCCATAAATTAAGTTATTTATATAAGGACTTAGGCTATGATATAGTAGTGGTATTTTAAACATTGTTCTGTAAGTACAGTATTACAGTACATAACTTGTGTTCCCTGTACAAATAACAACGTCCTCAGGAACCTAACCTAACCTAACCCAGGGTCCCTCTGTAAATGCATTGCTACAACTCTGACATAATTGAAACAATCTCATTATACTTAACTCGAGAAATGATAAATGACTGCAGCAGAGAGACAAGTTCACAGTCACTAGAAAGAATCATTACTCAACTGTCTCTAAGTCAAATCTAATGCCGCTCGCGCTTATGTAAATGAAAACAACAAGCGTAAAAAATTGGAAGCGAACACAGTAGCTCTCGTGGTAAAAAAATACAGCACATTATTGCCCGTGTACCGCATCAGGGCGCTGTATGGTCCACTAAATACCTAATTTATTAGTAACTTTAATAACTGCCAGTTTACACCAGTCATACAATCACATCCAGGCAATAATCTGTTAGGATGTTGGTGTTTATATAATGCAAGTTTAGTAGATCAGTTGGCCTTTGGTTATTACACGGAGGAATGATATAGTATCTCCCCTTACTCAGATGATATTGCTTCCTCAACATATTTACAGTGATTATTATTTAAGTACATCTTGAATCTAAATCTGAAGTGAAAAATTGAAACAGTTTTGATCTGTTTTACTGTAAATTTCAATATTACCAGATTAATAAAACTGAGATAATACAAAATAGATCTCATTTACAAGTGTTATGTACAGTAAGCTAAACAACTATCTGTGCAAGTGGGGGTTGATATGCTACCCCAAAATTTTACATGTAACTAGTGACAGCCTTCATATAGTACCAATATTTATCGTCCATGGTCTTTACATGTAACTAGTGACAGCCTTCATATAGTACCAATATTTATCGTCCATGGTTTCATATTGTTTCCCACAAAGTATGCACAGGTAGTTGTTTTAGCTACAGTACAAACGGTAGTAGTCGTCAATACCATTTACCGCACTCGTTAGCCGTAAAACATTGTCGTTGATGACGGCGAGGTGGTCCCAGCTGTCATGTTTAACAATTCTAGTATGAGATAATTGTGTAGTTATATATTTCTTTAATTAGTTATGACGGTAAATACCCAGTGGAACAGAGGCTCTCTCTCTCTCTCCCTTGATCCACTACTACACAGGCTGGAGAAGCTAACACAGTTCAACACTTCCAGATAAATAGAATGTTTGGAGAATAAAACCTCACTTTATAAACAGGAAGAGATGTGCCCTGTGTGATCATTGATAAGAGTACCAGACCTTGTTAAGACCAGGCTACTGTACTGTACCAGACCTTACCTAGACCAGGCTACTGTACTGTTACACTGTCAGGTCTAGACCAGCATCAGTTATAAACCATCTCCATCGTGTGATCTGATAAATTTAAGATATACAATATCAATGTCCATACCAGCACAGGTTTAATGTATTAAATCTGACAAAAGTATCTTGTAAAATTATCAACCTCCTCTTGAGGATAAATGTGAAACTGAGTCTTACATCCATATTACACATTGTTTACACATTCTGAAAACTTGAAAAAAAAACCCCCTCAAATTTCAGATCATCAGTTAATATTAATTAATTTCTCATTCCCATGAAATAAGTTCATAAATTTAACAAGAAATAAAATACAGTACTTATAATTCCTTTGTTTCCTATAATCTTTTTATCATATATATAACCAACAATAACGCTCTATAATCCCTTCACTACAGGGACGCCACTTTTAACGTTTTATTTAATAAATGCCAAATGATTTTATTCAGCTCAGAGGCGACCCTATAAACAGGGGTTAGGAGGAGACTTGGTTAATATAGCATAAGAGGTGAGTAAAGTTAATACAGTTACCTTTATATTTATACAGTAACTAATGTTGAAATAAGATTAGTGTAATGTTGTGTATTATGTTAAATATACATTAATACTACCTGCCTGCCACACTACACCACTGTATGTCTAAATAAGTATACAGCACACAGAGTTAAGTATACTGTATATATGTTGAGCATTTTAATACCATACAGAGGCTTTGTTAAAACACCAATAATGTTCAAAATTAAAAAAAACAAATCTAAAAAAATTCCCAACTTAAAAACAATTCATTATATTTTCCTACAGCAAAGATGGAAGGATAGACAGGATAGAGATGGAAGGATAGACAGGATAGAGATGGAAGGATAGACAGGATAGAGAGGTCCTTAAGGTAATTCAAGATAGTACTGTTACGTCATCTAATTACTGTACTGTTCTGTGAGGTCGTGAAGGTGATTCAAGATAGTAATTAGGTCATCTAATTACTGTACTGTTCTATGAGGTGGTTAAGTTGTTTAGAGATGATTCAAGGCAGTATTATTTTAGTAGTGATGATTAGGTAAGGGTATGTTAAACAGGGAGGCCGGTAAAACAGCCTCACTTGAAGGGACATTAGTGTACTGTACATGGCCTGCTCCACCGCCAGTAGAGATCAGGTCGAATTTCACTTATTCACAGGAGTTTGATAGATAGAGTTCGGTCTCGACTGGCAATTACTATATATAAACCATTCTATATATTACAATTTATAAGAATGTTGGTTTTTTCCTGTTTTTAATCTATATATTAAGTCCGATAGATTCTTCTGTTTTTAATCTATATATTAGGTCCGATAGATTCTTCTGTTTTTAATCTATATATTAAGTCCGATAGATTCTTCTGTTTTTAATCTATATATTAAGTCCGATAGATTCTTCTGTTTTTAATCTATATATTAAGTCCGATAGATTCTTCTGTTTTTAATCTATATATTAAGTCCGATAGATTCTTCTGTTTTTAATCTATATATTAAGTCCGATAGATTCTTCTGTTTTTAATCTATATATTAAGTCAGTAACATTGAGAAAGTTTTACACAATCTGGTTATATGTAACTGAGCAAAAATCACATAAACACTTGATACCATATGTAGTGTTTTAACCTTCAAATGGTGAATAAATTACATATAAATCAATATATATCTCTCTCCTAAACATCAAGATACAGTACAGTACATTAATGATAAACTATACAGTGAGAAATATTACCTAATGCTATTTGGTGTCGTTCCAATGGCTTTGTTTATTAGTGTTTATGTCGATATTTCATTACATTTTGAAGGGGAGTTTGATTATGTCTTTAAAACTTACGGAGATATTTTTTATTATAACTAGAAATTAAAAGAATTGATCCATTGGTTAGGTTAGGTTAAGGAGATGACTTACATTTAACATCTTAATTGACCTACAGACAATAGTATCTGTCATGTGTTTTGTTGTCAGATGGAGTTTGTACAGCATTAAGATGCAGTTAAATGAATGCTATAAGAAAAATTAACCCAAGAATCTGAAACTATTCCAAGATAACAAGCCACCAATCACCTCATTCATCGTCATCAGGTGTTACATTGTACTCATTCTAACATCCAACATTCCCAGAAGTTTATGTAAAGTGTGTCAATATTTTCCTGGCAACTACTAATGTGATATCTAAAATAAAATTAAAGTTGTTTATTTCTGATGAAAAGAACAATGTAATAACCTTCTATTTTATACAGGGGCCCCCAAGTTCGCAGATTTTTAATTCATGGTTCTCTGTTATTTGTGGATGACACCCTTGATGTACCCTAAAATGTCTGTGGGTAATTTTAAAGTTGCTGGCACTTGCGTGGTCAAGGCAGGGAGGAGCCATTCGTTCTAGAAACAGTACACACACACACACACACATATATGCAATACAGGTAAAAGAAATAATTGTTCTAAGGTCAAACACAAAAAAGGGTTTATACACAAATAAAAATGTCCCCCCCCCCCCCCCCCGGTCAGCAAATGTTATTTGCCGATTTGGCAATTCGCGACAATTTTGAAAACCTGACCTCTGAGAATTTGAAGGGTATGCTGTACTGTGTTATAAGTACACTGTACTTATAACACAGTACTGTACTTAGTACAGTACTGTGTTATAACCCAAGACTAACTGATCCACAACCTGAGACAATCACACCGTTACAATATAAACAGTTACCATTAATAACTGTTATCAGAGAGCCAATAATATTTTACACAACATGTAAGAGAAATTGATTATATAAACAGACTAAAACCAAATTGTATATAAAGATTTGTTCCTTTACACCAAGAGTATAGCATAGTACAGTACAGTACTTGTGTAAAAAGATATAAAAATACAAATTCTTCACAGGCTGTTATTTAGTAAGAGCTTAAACGAATGGCTCTTAAGTTTGTGTTCAGCATTAAACATATGTTTGTGTGTGTGTGTGTTCAGCATTATACATGTGTGTGTTCAGCATTATACATGTGTGTTGTTCAGCATTATACATGTATGTGTTCAGCATTATACATGTATGTGTTCCGCATTATACATGTATGTGTTCCGCATTATACATGTGTGTGTTCAGCATTATACATGTGTGTTGTTCAGCATTATACATGTGTTGTTCAGCATTATACATGTATGTGTTCAGCATTATACATGTGTGTGTTCAGCATTATACATGTGTGTGTTCAGCATTATACATGTGTGTGTTCAGCATTATACATGTGTGTGTTCAGCATTATACATGTGTGTGTTCAGCATTATACATGTGTGTGTTCAGCATTATACATGTGTGTGTTCAGCATTATACATGTGTTGTTCAGCATTATACATGTGTTGTTCAGCATTATACATGTGTGTGTTCAGCATTATACATGTGTGTGTGTTCAGCATTATACATGTGTGTGTTCAGCATTATACATGTGTGCATTCAGCATTATACAAGTGTGTTGTTCAGCATTATACATGTGTGTTCAGCATTATACATGTGTGTTGTTCAGCATTATACATGTGTTGTTCAGCATTATACATGTGTTGTTCAGCATTATACATGTGTTGTTCAGCATTATACATGTGTGTTGTTCAGCATTATACATGTGTGTTCAGCATTATACATGTGTGTTGTTCAGCATTATACATGTGTGTTCAGCATTATACATGTGTTGTTCAGCATTATACATGTGTGTGTTCAGCATTATACATGTGTGTGTTCAGCATTATACATGTGGGTGTTCAGCATTATACATGTGTGTGTTCAGCATTATACATGTGTGTTGTTCAGCATTATACATGTGTGTTCAGCATTATACATGTGGGTGTTCAGCATTATACATGTGTGTGTTCAGCATTATACATGTGTGTTGTTCAGCATTATACATGTGTGTGTTCAGCATTATACATGTGTTGTTCAGCATTATACATGTGTTGTTCAGCATTATACATGTGTGTGTTCAGCATTATACATGTGTTGTTCAGCATTATACATGTGTGTTCAGCATTATACATGTGTGTTGTTCAGCATTATACATGTGTTGTTCAGCATTATACATGTGTTGTTCAGCATTATACATGTGTGTTGTTCAGCATTATACATGTGTGTTGTTCAGCATTATACATGTGTGTGTTCAGCATTATACATGTGTTGTTCAGCATTATACATGTGTGTGTTCAGCATTATACATGTGTTGTTCAGCATTATACATGTGTGTTGTTCAGCATTATACATGTGTGTGTTCAGCATTATACATGTGTGTGAGCATTATACATGTGTGTTGTTCAGCATTATACATGTGTGTGTTCAGCATTATACATGTGTTGTTCAGCATTATACATGTGTGTTGTTCAGCATTATACATGTGTGTGTTCAGCATTATACATGTGTGTGTTCAGCATTATACATGTGTTGTTCAGCATTATACATGTGGGTGTTCAGCATTATACATGTGTTGTTCAGCATTATACATGTATGTGTTCAGCATTATACATGTGTGTGTGTTCAGCATTATACATGTGTGTTCAGCATTATACATGTGTGTGTTCAGCATTATACATGTGTGTGTTCAGCATTATACATGTGTGTTCAGCATTATACATGTGTGTATTCAGCATTATACATGTGTGTGTTCAGCATTATACATGTGTGTGTTCAGCATTATACATGTGTGTGTTCAGCATTATACATGTGTTGTTCAGCATTATACATGTGTGTTGTTCAGCATTATACATGTGTGTGTTCAGCATTATACATGTGTGTGAGCATTATACATGTGTGTTGTTCAGCATTATACATGTGTGTGTTCAGCATTATACATGTGTTGTTCAGCATTATACATGTGTTGTTCAGCATTATACATGTGTTGTTCAGCATTATACATGTGTTGTTCAGCATTATACATGTGTGTTCAGCATTATACATGTGTTGTTCAGCATTATACATGTGTTGTTCAGCATTATACATGTTTAGTCATCAATAATCCACTAACCGTATTCTACCAATCCGACCTCCATCCTCCCTGAAAACATACAAGTATAAATTAATTTCCAAGTATAATGAACTTTTTATTATTGAATTAATAAATAAACCCAAATGGTTATTTTAATCTTTACTATACAGCATCCTGCTTAAGATGAATAACTAACATGATCCATTGTAAAGATAAACCCAATTATAGAGGTTATTTAATGTGTTGTACAGCTAGGACATGAACCTTGACGAGTACAGTACAGTAAAGTAGAATACACTACATCTTATCAAAAGTATAATTAATATTTTGCTCCATCTCACGTAAGTGTTTAACCTTTACTGTCAAGACACAAAACAGGATAACTGTACTGAACTGTACCATGAACAGTTTTTAGTACAACAAATCTCCTATTTTATACAATAACTCACTGTCAGCCCTTCAACAGTTTGTGACTTATTCTTGTCTCCTGGTACACAACTTCTTAAGCTACACATTAATTAAACTTCTACTCTTATCAAGTCACTTTGGCCCTTAACTTTATATATATTTCATCATATAAATGTTATATATTAATCAAACTGTAGTGTAATAAATCCTTACCTTTCTTCCTCACCAAAGTTCTGTGCCTGTTGTTGTCGTCTGGTGGCCTGTGAATTATAGTCCCTCTGATGACGTTCTCTTAACTCCCTCTGTTGGCCCTCTCTGTATTGATAGTTACCCCGGTGTTGGTAGTCCCTCTGGTAGCCGTGCTGGTAGTCCCTCTGGTAGCCGTGCTGGTAGTCCCGATACACCTCTCCTCTCTGGGAGTCTTGCTGCGTCCAGTCTCTGACCCGTTCGTGATCGCGGAAATTCTTTCTCCTGAAGGTGTTACCGCCGCTGCCAGTGTTACCGGGGCCACTACCGCCGGAGGTGTAGTCCCTGCCCCTGCTTCTACTGCGACTTCTTCTGTTACTGCTGCTGGGGTGACGGTCTCTTTCTCGATCCCTGTGGGGTGGTTGTCTGTCAGTATGATCTGGCCTTATTATTCTGTTTAAGTTGATTTTCTTACCACCTATGACTGGTGTAGTAAAATGATATAATAACTCTACAGCCAAACAACCATGACATGATCAGCCAAATGGACAGTTTAAGGTATTTTAAGCCTCATAAGGTCAGTCAGATTAGGTTAAGACAGTACTGTATTGTTGGACAGTTTAAGGTATTGAGCTTCGTAAGGTCAGGTTAGATCAGGTCAGGTCAGATTAGGTTAGGTTAGGACAGTATTGTACAGTATTGTTGGACACTTCAAGGTATTTTAAGTCTCATAAAGTCACTCAATAAATGACAAACTCTTCATATATATATAAACATTAAAGCTGTGTTGTAAAGTCTTCTAATAGTTTGTACCAAGTTGAGGCAGATGGAACAACTGACTACTGTTTACTGTTACAACTTGGGTAAACAAACACTACAAGAAATAATGTAATAAATTATTGTACACATGTATTAAAAGTGATCGATGATTGGTTACTTAGTTCCCGTTGCTTAATTATTGGTTGGACTTTTACATTCATTCATAATATTTACTACATACTGTAGTAAACACAGCCTGGAGTTGCCAGCTGTCTCCAGGAGTGTTAAAAGAATCTTTAATACATGTGTACAATAATTTATTACATTATTTCTTGTAGTGTTTGTTTACCCAAGTTGTAACAGTAAACAGTAGTCAGTTGTTCCATCTGCCTCAACTTGGTACAAACTATTAGAAGACTTTACAACACAGCTTTAATGTTTATATATATATGAAGAGTTTGTCATTTATTGAGTGAACTTATGAGAATTAAAATACCTTGAAGTGTCCAACAATACTGTACAGTACTGTCCTAGCCTAACCTAACTTATCCTAATCTAACCTAACCTACCTAACCTGACCTTATGAAGCTCAAAACACCTTAAAGTGGTTTATTATTTCTGTCCACCATTACAGCAATGTGACTAAACCTAACCCAACCCAATCCAAACCTGACCTAACTCAATCCAAAACACTAACTAACCATCGACCTCCAGGGCTATGTGACCTCGACCTCCTTCTGTACGAGTCACGGTATCGTTCAGGTGGAGGAGGAAGATCCCAGTGTGACGAGGAGTTCCAGTGTCGGCCGTGGGTCTCCCTGTTCCACTCTGCCGGGGTGTTATGTTCCCTACTGCGTCTACCCTCTCCAGCCCACCTGCCTGATGAGCTCTGTTGATAATAAAATGAGTTTCACAAGTTAGTCATTTATATACATTACAAAATATATGAAATCTTATGAAAGATGGTACAGTAGTTGACTATATTACATAATAAATACAGTATTGATATTATGAATTATATTACATAATAAATACAGTATTGATGTTATGAATTACTTGTAAATATATAAAAATGAGTTTCAGAGGTTAGTCATTTATATATTATTACAAAATATATGAAATCTTATGAAAAGTGGTACAGTACAGTAGTTGCCTATATTACATAATAAATACAGTATTTATGTTATGAATTACTTGAAAATATATAAAATGGGTTCAGAAGTTAGTAATTCTTAAACATTACAAAATATATAAAATCTTATGAAAGGTGATACAGCAGTTGACTATATTACATGAGAAACTGGCATTAGAGATAAATTAGTGATAAAATTACCTTTAATATAATATATTCTTAAAGACTCTTGTGGTCGTTCAGTAATATATTGAACCTGAAATATAAACGAGTTATTACTTACCCCAGAAAAGGAATGACACAATTGAAGCCAAACGAGCACACTTAACTGTCACCGACCTGCTTAGGAGGCAAAGGGGATTTTGACCGTGATTTTGATCTTTGGTGAGATCTTGACCTCTGTCGGGACTTGGATCTTGGCCGAGACTTTGACCTTGACCTCGAGCGTGACCCGGATCTAGAGCATGACCCCGACCTTGACCTCGACCCCTCGGAGCTTGAGTCTTCTCCTTGTAGGCGATGACGTTTTTCCCGCTCCCTTTAACACAGTAGAGAACAGTTAATGATGACCAGTTAATGATGTACAGTTAATGATGACCAGTTAATGATGTACAGTTAATGATGACCAGTTAATGATGTACAGTTAATGATGACCAGTTAATGATATACAGTTAATGATAATCCCTCCATCTTACACTAACATTTTTAACCAAGTCCACACACACAGAGCCAGCCAGGTCCCCAATTACTGCTGCTGGGTGCACAGAGGCAAATGGCATAAAGAAACTTGCCCACAGTTTCACCCTGCCTGGGGATCGAACCCAGGTCCACTCATTTGCAAGGCGAGGATGATGACCATTACACCACAGCTGTATTCCGGGGTAATGGTTAGCCAGTGCAGTTGACAAGTTGTCTGGTCTTCTCGGACTATTCCTTGACACTGGGTCATGCAGCTTGTTAACTTAGGGTGTGGTTGTTGGTGGCAGCTTCTACACCTTAAACAAATTCACGCCCAAGTGGCTGTGGGGCCGACCATGGCGACCATTATTATGATAAGTGTTAGTGTAGCATAGTGTATATAAGGAACTACAGACCATAACATATAGTGCCATAAATCACTGATATGTCTCAAGTATTACACTATATTACCCCCAAACTCTCTTCTGATCCTATAGTTAGAGAACCAATTAATAACCTGTACATAAGGGTGAGAATCCTTAAATAAAACAACTGTTATAAACCACAAACTCCTTCCTGATCATTTTTCCCTCCATGATCTACCTTGAGGGAGGGAGAGATATGGTGGGCCTGATAGGTTCTCAAACAAGGAAGATCAAATATTATGTCTCACCTCCTTCTGAGTCTGATAGCCATCTCTCTCAGTTCCTCTTCCCTGTCTTGTCTCTCTTGTTCGGCTTTCTCTTGTCTCTCTCTCTCTAGACGTTTATCCGCCTTGACTGTGGGACGGATTTAGACGGATGAGTCACGGTCAATATTTACAAAAAAACGAGAAGAAATTTACTGGACTAAGATTCGTTTTATTTTATTAACAAGAACTTCTGGACATGATAGCTGTGTGGAGTAAAATGGTGGATGATAGCTGTGTGGAGTAAAATGGTGGATGATAGCTGTGTGGAGTAAAATGGTGGATGATAGTAGTGTGGAGTAGAATGGTGGATGATAGCTGTGTGGAGTAAAATGGTGGATGATAGCTGTGTGGAGTAAAATGGTGGATGATAGCTGTGTGGAGTAAAATGGTGGATGATAGTAGTGTGGAGTAGAATGGTGGATGATAGCTGTGTGGAGTAAAATGGTGGATGATAGCTGTGTGGAGTAAAATGGTGGATGATAGCTGTGTGGAGTAAAATGGTGGATGATAGCTGTGTGGAGGAGAATGGTGGATGATAGCTGTGTGGAGTAGAATGGTGGATGATAGCTGTGTGGAGTAGAATGGTGGATGATAGCTGTGTGGAGTAGAATGGTGGATGATAGCTGTGTGGAGTAGAATGGTGGATGATAGCTGTGTGGAGTAGAATGGTGGATGATGGCTGAGAGGAGTAGAATGGAGTTCTTGTTATCTAGGAATAGTTTCAGATTGGAATGGTACTTTTAATCATTCCAGAAGTTTTTGTTGAGTATCGTACATATTAGTACACTATAAAGAAGTGACAATCTTTAAAGCAATGATAAAAGTTTGTAAGATCTTTCCTTTGTATTTCTTAATTAACTCAAATGGAAACTTATATAAGATATGCTGGAAAATGTAATATTTTTAGCACAATATTACCCAAAGTAATTTTGTTTTCCTTGGCTGTTTAAAGGAGTTAATACCAAAAATTATTCCCACGAGTTTATATTTCACATGATAAATTGAGACAGTAAAAAGGTCAAAGAAGGTCAACTCACACTGCTTCTTCAACAACGCTTGGGTCTTTCGCTTCAGTCTTTCCTGTGGTGTTAACTTTGGTCCATCCTGAAAGAGGGGCATCAACTTAATCCTGAACTCTCACCAAAGTCTCTGTTTTAGAGAAATTGTTTCATCATAAAGAAGTAGCAGGCATCACCAGCGGCCATGTTACTAATTTATATCTTGACGGTGTTTAGTGTTCGATCGATGTCACTCTGTCTCCTATAGGCATGATGTACAGTGGGTAAGACGACTATCTGTGCAGGTGGGGGCGGTATGAGACCGTGGATGATAAATATTGGTACTATATGAAGGCTGTCACTAGTCACATGTAAAGACCGTGGATGATAAATATTGGTACTATATGAAGGCTGTCACTAGTTACATGTAAAGACCGTGGATGATAAATATTGGTACTATATGAAGGCTGTCACTAGTTACATGTAAAGACCGTGGATGATAAATATTGGTACTATATGAAGGCTGTCACTAGTTACATGTAAAGACCATGGATGATAAATATTGGTACTATATGAGGGCTGTCACTAGTTTCATGTAAAGACCATGGATGATAAATATTGGTACTATATGAAGGCTGTCACTAGTTACATGTAAAGACCGTGGATGATAAATATTGGTACTATATGAAGGCTGTCACTAGTTACATGTAAAGACCGTGGATGATAAATATTGGTACTATATGAAGGCTGTCACTAGTTACATGTAAAGACCGTGGATGATAAATATTGGTACTATATGAAGGCTGTCACTAGTTACATGTAAAGACCATGGATGATAAATATTGGTACTATATGAGGGCTGTCACTAGTTTCATGTAAAGACCATGGATGATAAATATTGGTACTATATGAAGGCTGTCACTAGTTACATGTAAAGACCGTGGATGATAAATATTGGTACTATATGAAGGCTGTCACTAGTTACATGTAAAGACCGTGGATGATAAATATTGGTACTATATGAAGGCTGTCACTAGTTACATGTAAAGACCGTGGATGATAAATATTGGTACTATATGAAGGCTGTCACTAGTTACATGTAAAGACCATGGATGATAAATATTGGTACTATATGAGGGCTGTCACTAGTTTCATGTAAAGACCATGGATGATAAATATTGGTACTATATGAGGGCTGTCACTAGTTACATGTAAAGACCATGGATGATAAATATTGGTACTATATGAAGGCTGTCACTAGTTACATGTAAAATTTCAGGAGATCATATCGACCCCCACCTGCACAGATAGTTGTTTTAGCTACTGTACATAAATGACTCGCACACCGTCACCGAACACTGAAAATTAAAAAATATCCGTGACCCAAACATTACACAGTTGATGTAAACATAAAGCTCCACGTTTTCCAAGCGGTGAACCCTGGCTCTTGGGAGATGCTCGACCAACTCTACTCTTATTACCACTATTGACACTCTTTACTGTGATCTGTTTCGTTGTTATTTACGTCGTTGACAACAAAATATTAAAACGATCCTTAACTAATGACCGAGTTCCAACTTTTAAAGGTTTATTTCATTATATTTGTATTTATATATAAGTAATTCTAAATCATTTTAATGGTCCTAAGTCTTTAAACCAAATGTTGTTGGAATTATTACCAAGTATTTTCCAATATATCAGACAGGTATTTTACTGTACAACACAATCCTGGCAGCATGACTGCCTATATCCCAGATTACCTCTTACTAGTAATAAACATTAATTTATTGATGAAAATAACAATAGCCAGACTGTATTGTACCATAAATGACTTATATTAACTTAAAATGTTGCTGAACTACCATTAACTACCCACACCTAACGATGGAACAATTCTCCATTAACTTCCCACACCTAACAATGGGATAATTCTCCACTAACTACCCACACCCAACGATGGGACAAGTCTCCACTAACTACCCACACCTAACGATGGGACAAGTCTCCACTAACTTCCCACACCTAACGATGGAACAATTCTCCATTAACTACCCACACCCAACGATGGGACAATTCTCCATTAACTTCCCACACCTAACGATGGAACAATTCTCCATTAACTACCCACACCCAACGATGGGACAATTCTCCATTAACTTCCCACACCTAACGATGGGACAATTCTCAAAGGGGGAAGTTACCGAAACCTATATCAAAACTCCTGACAGTGTGGCTTATTGGGAGGGCATTTTCTACAGAGACTTTAAGAATATGGCATATTGGTTGGGCATTTCTTCCAGTGTTGCCAGATTGAGACATTGACGCAAACTCTCATAAATGCGACGAAGGCTCAGACAGACATCGAGTAGCCTGGTGCACTAAAGTATGCTTAAAGAGGTGTTAAATACCGTCGAAAAATGTCTATCCGAAGAAAGATTATTGTAAGATAAATAAATTACTACTTAATACCTTGAAACTATATCTATTCTTGACAATATAAGAGTCACAACATTAGAGTGGTTCAGTTAGGACAATATCTCTCCTGAAATTTCAAAACATTAACATTTTATTAACTTTACGAGTAAAAGAAGAATCGTATAAAGAATAAAAGATGTATTTCCAATTATCATGAGGTTTTAGAATGATATAAAAGGTAACTACCATAATAAAAAAAATAATTATCATGAGATTTGTGATATATAAAAAGTAATTACCATAATAAAAAAATAATTATCATGAGATTTGTGATATATAAAAAGTAATTACCATAATAAAAAAATAATTATCATGAGATTTGTGATATATATTAAAAGTAACTGCCATAATAAAATATAATTATCATGAAGTTTGTGATATAATAAAGGTAATTACTACAATAAAATATAATTACGATGAATTTTGTGATATATAAAAGGTAACTACCATAATAAAATATAATTATCATGAAGTTTGAGATATAATAAAGGTAATTACTATAATAAAATATAATTATCATGAATTTTGTGACATAATAAAGGTAATTACCACAATAAAATATAATAACCATGAAATTTGTGAAATATAAAAGGTAACTATCATAATAAAATTATAATTATCAGAAGCAAGAAATAAAATAAGTTTACATCAATGAGCCATAAGTACTATGATATAACATGGACAACAAGAACAGTTTCTTACTGACTTTGGCGATTGTTGAACCATTACCCACTGTTGTTGAGGGCACCCTGGAACAAAACACCACACCATTAGTGACCACACCTTTAATAACTACACCACCACACCATCAGTGACAATAAACAATCCCTCAGGTGACTTAAAATATTAATACCAAAAATATTATGAGAATAAAATGTTTAAAAGTGGACAAAAATGGAAACCAAAACTCTATGAGCTCTCTCTCTCTATATATATATATATCTATCCCTCTCTCTCACTCTCTCTTTCTGTTTCTCATATATTCAAATTGTTTCTCACCATTATAACCATTAGTGCATCTGTATAGCACCACTACTGTACTGTACATCACCAAGTTATACCAGATATATTCATAGTATACTCGTATATTGTACAATGAAAGTCTGAGTTATCTTACAAATTATTAGTTTTGACACAAATTGTTAATATATAAAGTAAAGTCCACTTACAAATTGTTAGTTTTGACAGTAGTATTTGTAGAGTTCTGCATAGTCCCGGTACTACTGGTAGATTTACCATCTGACTCACACTCAGAGCCTGACTCAGAGTTACTGTCTTGTCCCCTGCGACCGTAATAACGGCGGCATGGGGGTGATGGCAGCTTTGTCAGTGGGTCTGGCGTACCACTACTGCCACCAGTGTGTTGTACTGGAACTATAGCCCCCTGGGTGGTTGTAGTCTGGAACAATAGTACGGTACAAAATGAATAAATATTATAATATATAAATAATTGTAAACATAATACTGTACTCTACTGTACTCTATAGTATTTCCACGGTAAACTGGTCCATAAGCCACGCCCCCTGCTTCTATACTAATAGCTGATTGGTTCATAGACAATTCAAACAGTGTTCACCATTGGCCAGTAGACCTGTTGTGAGCTAAAATAATGTTAAATATCTCGACTATCAAAATATAAATTATTTCAAGACATTAACACTTGAGAGACGATGTTAGAAAATGTTAGATATTTGTCATAAAAGATCGATATAAATACACTCAGTCCAGGGAGGGGGGGAAGACGCTCAGGGGAACCAATCAGGTTATAGGTATAGATGAGGGGGCGTGGCTTATGGGACAGATTAGTTCAAACAAATTAAAATTATCATCTGTAAACAATAATTTTCTTCATGTCAGACTGTAAAGTAAAAGGCTTGTTTACATAGTATAGTAAATCCTCCAGTTGGCCATCAAAGTTCTGTACCCTGGTCTCCATTATGGCCACTAAATCCACACCTTTGGCCAGAGTTTGAATTTAAACGTAATCACAACTAGTGTAGAATAATTTCAAGATAAATCACCCTTAATATTATTGGTGAGTATTAACCCAACAGGCAGCCATTTTGACCGCGGTTCAGTACACATTCCTGCTGTTTGTTTGAGCGACTCTGGCCTTTTGTGTACCTTTTTTTACTCCCTCTCGCTTGGTGCCGTGTTCTCGTGTGGATTAATGGTCTCGAAAGTACCTGGGGGTATTGGAGATGATAGTGGTGGTGAAAGACAGTCTGGGCGGTTCAAATGATGAGGTAAAAACAAGGGAAAAAAATTCTAGTAAGTGTTGAGTTGAGAAGAAAATGAAAAAGTAGCCATTTGAGGATAAGAGAAAGACTGTGGATATGATTGAGCTTACCAAAGGACTTTTAATATAAAGGCTTTAATCTGGTGGTGGAGGAGGGACTGGAGGCTTGGGTAAAGAGGCCACGATCGTTAGCCTTCCTTCCCCAGCCCCAGATACCAGCTTAGTCTACATTAAGCTTCTCAACTTATAATTTAGGGGCCACGATCGTTAGCCTTCCTTCCCCAGCCCCAGATACCAGCTTAGTCTACATTAAGCTTCTCAACTTATAATTTAGGGGCCACGATCGTTAGCCTTCCTTCCCCAGCCCCAGATACCAGCTTAGTCTACATTAAGCTTCTCAACTTATAATTTAGGGGCCACGATCGTTAGCCTTCCTTCCCCAGCCCCAGATACCAGCTTAGTCTACATTAAGCTTCTCAACTTATAATTTAGGGGCCACGATCGTTAGCCTTCCTTCCCCAGCCCCAGATACCAGCTTAGTCTACATTAAGCTTCTCAACTTATTATTTTAAGGTTGGTTTCTATGTTTATGATGATTAATTAATTATTCATTCTCTTTCATCAATAAAATATAGGTTATATGTGGGTTAGTTTTTTCCCATTGGATTAAGCCCACTGATTTGGCGGGGGTTAACAAGGCACTAATTAGTCGCCAAACTGGAGGGTTTACAGTAGTTATGTAATACTGTACTTAAAGTTAACAACACTAACTACTTACCTAACCAACTACAGGCTATTAACTCACCTCAGTGGGGGAGAGGATCTTCTTATCAATACTCTTTGACCTGCTGTGTGACTTTGACCTGCTGTGTGACCTTCTTCTAGTACCACGACCTCTCCTCCAGGTGTGGTGCCTGTAGTTAAACATAGAACGACATAGTCAACACATGTAGTTAAACATAAAACTGTGTGTGAGAGAGAGAGTTATATCAACAATATTACTACACAATGACTCATCAAGTGCCTACCATACCTACCATGACTTATCAATAATGACTGACTCAGACCCCAAGAGGCCCTCAATCATGATGGTTAGGTTAGTTCATGTCATGTTAGGTTAGGTCAGGCCATGTTAGGTTTGGTCAGGTCATGTTAGGTCTGGTCAGGTCATGTTAGGTTTGGTCAGGTCATGTTAGGTCTGGTCAGGTCATGTTAGGTTTGGTCAGGTCATGTTAGGTCTGGTCAGGTCATGTTAGGTCAGGCCATGTTAGGTTTGGTCAGGTCATGTTAGGTCTGGTCAGGTCATGTTAGGTCTGGTCATGTCAGGTTCTATGTGACCTTAAACTGGTCATGATAAACAATATCTTACAAACTATCAGTGGTTATTGGCACTGACCTGTCTCGTGACCTGGACCTGGAGAGCGACCTGCTGCGTGACCTGGTGAATCCTGAGTGCCTGGTGTGAGAACGGGAGCGAGAATGTCGAGAATGTGACCTGGAATGACGCGACCTCTGCCGACGACGTGACCTCCCGCTTGACCCACTCCGAGAACGCGACCTGTTTCAACCACTGGACGTTAACTTAACTATCTCTTAACTGTTAATGAGGTAGTTTATAGTCTTTAATACATTGTTAGTTTGTATCTGTACCTACAATGACCCCTACATAATAATACTGTACCTACAAAGACCCCTACATAATGTTAATACTGTATCTACAATGACCCCTACATAATAATACTGTACCTACAAAGACCCCTACATAATAATACTGTATCTACAAAGACCCCTACATAATACTGTACCTACAATGACCCCTACATAATAATACTGTACCTACAAAGACCCCTACATAATAATACTGTACCTACAAAGACCCCTACATTATGTTAATACTGTACCTACAATGACCCCTACATAATAATACTGTACCTACAATGACCCCTACATAATACTGTACCTACAAAGACCCCTACATAATGTTAATACTGTACCTACAAAGACCCCTACATAATAATACTGTACCTACAATGACCCCTACATAATACTGTACCTACAAAGACCCCTACATAATAATACTGAACCTACAAAGACCCCTACATAATGTTAATACTGTACCTACAATGACCCCTACATAATGTTAATACTGTACCTACAATGACCCCTACATAATGTTAATACTGTACCTACAATGACCCCTACATAATGTTAATACTGTACCTACAATGACCCCTACATAATGTTAATACTGTACATTAGAAGACGACTACACCGTACTACACTGGGCTAATACAGACAGCCATTCTCTCCTCAGTACAGTATCAGGATTAAGTCAACTGTTATTATAATTTGGTTAAGTTCAAAACATTAATAAATCTTTAAACAATATGATATAATAAGAGACTATGGTAATATGGTAACAGACTATGGTAATATGGTAACAGACTATGGTAATATGATAAGAGACTATGGTAATATGGTAACAGACTATGGTAATATGATAAGAGACTATGGTAATATGGTAACAGACTATGGTAATATGATAAGAGACTATGGTAATATGGTAACAGACTATGGTAATATGGTAACAGACTATGGTAATATGATAAGAGACTATGGTAATATGATAAGAGACTATGGTAATATGGTAACAGACTATGGTAATATGGTAACAGACTATGGTAATATGATAAGAGACTATGGTAATATGGTAACAGACTATGGTAATATGATAAGAGACTATGGTAATATGGTAACAGACTATGGTAATATGATAAGAGACTATGGTAATATGGTAACAGACTATGGTAATATGGTAACAGACTATGGTAATATGGTAACAGACTATGGTAATATGGTAACAGACTATGGTAATATGATAAGAGACTATGGTAATATGGTAACAGACTATGGTAATATGGTAACAGACTATGGTAATATGATAAGAGACTATGGTAATATGGTAACAGACTATGGTAATATGGTAACAGACTATGGTAATATGGTAACAGACTATGGTAATATGGTAACAGACTATGGTAATATGATAAGAGACTATGGTAATATGATAAGAGACTATGGTAATATGGTAACAGACTATGGTAATATGGTAACAGACTATGGTAATATGATAAGAGACTATGGTAATATGGTAACAGACTATGGTAATATGATAAGAGACTATGGTAATATGGTAACAGACTATGGTAATATGATAAGAGACTATGGTAATATGGTAACAGACTATGGTAATATGGTAACAGACTATGGTAATATGGTAACAGACTATGGTAATATGATAAGAGACTATGGTAATATGGTAACAGACTATGGTAATATGATAAGAGACTATGGTAATATGGTAACAGACTATGGTAATATGATAAGAGACTATGGTAATATGGTAACAGACTATGGTAATATGGTAACAGACTATGGTAATATGGTAACAGACTATGGTAATATGATAAGAGACTATGGTAATATGGTAACAGACTATGGTAATATGATAAGAGACTATGGTAATATGGTAACAGACTATGGTAATATGATAAGAGACTATGGTAATATGGTAACAGACTATGGTAATATGGTAACAGACTATGGTAATATGGTAACAGACTATGGTAATATGATAAGAGACTATGGTAATATGGTAACAGACTATGGTAATATGATAAGAGACTATGGTAATATGGTAACAGACTATGGTAATATGGTAACAGACTATGGTAATATGATAAGAGACTATGGTAATATGGTAACAGACTATGGTAATATGATAACAGACTATGGTAATATGATAAGAGACTATGGTAATATGGTAACAGACTATGGTAATATGATAAGAGACTATGGTAATATGGTAACAGACTATGGTAATATGGTAACAGACTATGGTAATATGGTAACAGACTATGGTAATATGATAAGAGACTATGGTAATATGGTAACAGACTATGGTAATATGATAACAGACTATGGTAATATGATAAGAGACTATGGTAATATGGTAACAGACTATGGTAATATGATAAGAGACTATGGTAATATGGTAACAGACTATGGTAATATGGTAACAGACTATGGTAATATGGTAACAGACTATGGTAATATGATAAGAGACTATGGTAATATGGTAACAGACTATGGTAATATGATAAGAGACTATGGTAATATGGTAACAGACTATGGTAATATGATAAAAGACTATGGTAATATGGTAACAGACTATGGTAATATGATAAGAGACTATGGTAATATGGTAACAGACTATGGTAATATGGTAACAGACTATGGTAATATGATAAGAGACTATGGTAATATGGTAATCCTCGAAGATTTGGAAAACAAATTATTAGATGGTTTTGTGGTAAGTAGCCACCCTAAAGAAGCATTCCCAAAACAAGGTGAAGGTAGTTTTAGGCTTATAGTTTTTAGGTTACGTTAGGGTTAGGCTAAAAGTTAAATGTCACAGACTAAATTTAACAGAATATAACTTTCATTGCCGTAATCCTTGCAAGATAGTGAATAATTTGAGTATAGACATTACATATTTTGGCCTAAAAGATACAAATATTAGTCCATTAGTGTAGTACATTGAGTACAGTAATATATTACTCAAAATTATGGCTTTTTAACAGAAAAAGTCTGTATAAACTAACCCCAGTAGTCAGGATATTATGTATTGTATTTTTTATTTATTTTTTATACATTTTATACATTTGTCGGAAGATTAAGACAATCAGCTTTTCCAGACAGGTGTCCCCCCCCCCCCCCCCATTTTAGTCCAAATCTTCGGGGTTTACAGTAATATGAAACACCAAATGGAACAGCGACTTTAAACAATGTCAATAATACCCTAATGAATCACTGGTCAAAAGTCAGACTATTGAACAAACACTCAAATGTCACGTCAATACCCCGGGAGCGTACGGTAAGACCCCGATATAACGAACTGACTGCGAGGTAAGGCCGAGGTTCGTTATGTCGGGATTTACCGTAATCTAACCTAACCCCAGGGGTGATTATTTACGGTGAGATAATTCACAAGATGCTAGGATTTCCCCCCGGCCCACTTACCATATACCAGGCTGCTGCCGTTGTCAACATCACCACTAAACATAGTCGTTCGGTCACATTAGGCCATTATGAGTTTATTATGTTATTAACCCATTATTAAACAACAATAATATAGACTTTATATAGTAATCATTAACACTATAAATAGACCAGTTTACAGTTGTGGGTAAACACCAAGAAATACACTCTGCCTTGTTTGTAGAGTGATACTATATATATAATTTGTAATAATAGTTTAAACTCCAGCTATAATAATTAAGGTAAGTTTATTCCTCTAAACACAGGGCCGTCATCCAAACACCGCTGGGCTGCAGTCTGAGGTAGTAGAAAGGATGGCCTCTTCAGACACCCAAATGCCACGTTCAGGTAAGTCTTAAGGGTGTTCTATTATGGTCTAAGTCACGGACATTTGGTAATTGTTGGATGGATAAATAAGCAATAGAGGTTGGATCTAAATGGGACTGCCCAGTATGGCCAGCTGCAGTGTCCTCCATTCTTACAGACATAAAAAACTCCCATGTTCACACCAACTCAGCCGTCATGTACTCTTAACTGGTAGACTGTCTCTTTTTTTCAGTGCATTTACAGAGTATATCAGTACAGTACTAGATGGAGATAAGAGTCAATTTAGAAGTAATGACATAGTCTAGACTTTGTTTTGATAATGCTTGTTAAACATGACAACATAGTGCTGTTATTGTTTTGATGATTCACTAATGAACCACTGGGATATATCATCATTTATATTAATTAATGGGTACAATTTTACTATAACCACCATAAATATTTTGAGGTTTAGATTCGAGAGATAGTCTATATTGAGTAAATTATAAGTTTTGGTCATTCTTGTACTTACACATGCAGAGTATGTTTTTTTTCTGATGGTTTACGATGTGTTATGAACGATTTAGACCTTCACTTATAACAGAAATCACTAGTTTGAGTTACTACCTCCCCCCCTTACTGGTGTATGTTTAGCTAACCTTATAACTCATCGTAACCTAACATAACCTGTGATCTGTATTTTCTTATGCGATCGAAAAATGCTTTGCGACAGAAATCCTGTAGAGATAATGTGTCTTATTGTTTAAAGTACTTAATCCCATAGTTAGAATCTTAAGGTTCCCCAGATGACCAAAACCAAAATGATACCAATATTGTTTGGAATGTTTATACTATGAAATTTGTTGTATGGGCAGCTAATATCCATCAAATTAGTTTATGTGTTTATTAATATTTATATATTCAAAATAGTATAACTGTGTTGCACAATAAAGCACAATTAATTATACAGGTATAATAACATTTATTTACTGCGCCGATCAGCTGAGAAGGTTGGACAACTACAGCTGGCAGCCTCCCGCTGGGAAGCTCACCCCAACCAGTAACGTCACAACCAATCACAGAGCTTTTCGCAGGCACGTGACTTTTTAGCAACTATATCCCATTATTGACACTTTTTAGCCCAATTTAATTAAAAAATAATTACGGTACCATAGTGACTTTAAGTGTTTTGATACATCTGTTGTCTTCAGTGGTCTGGCAGCATCCAATATAATCCACTGTATACTATTTAACACAATAAGTTCACCATACAACATGAGCCTATGTGGCCGAGTGAGACATGATGTCGACTTGGCCAAGAACTAGTAGCTGGCAGGATATATGTCTGATGACCCCAATGATTATGTGGTGGCCCAGCGAGACATAATATCAACTAGTGGTCGGCAGTATATATTATCTGATGACCCCAATTGATTATGTTGTGGCTGAGTCAGACACACGATATCAACTAGTGGCCGGCAGGATATATGTCTGGACACATGGCCGAAGAGACAAAAAGAGGAAGCCACGCCAGGGGGGTTTAGCCACCTGGTGGGGGGGGTTACCGACCGGCTGCGAGGCGAATGACGCCGTTTCTTAGAGGACGAGGAGACGTGGCCGGAGACCGCGGCGTGGTGGGGGCCGGAGCCGCCCGAGTGCTGACCTCCTCTAGCCGCTCCCTCACGCGACTTCTGGTCCCACCGGTTCTTGCGTCGGTCACGGACCGTACGGTCGCCCTTGGGTAGGATGATCACCCCGGTCACCCCCTCATCCTCTGTGCCCAGGCCGTCTGACTCTCCCCCGAAGCTGGTGATGAATTTGATGGTGCCAGCCGCTGGGGGCGTGGGAGAACGAGACTTGGAGCGGGAAGACGACCTACGGTAAGGTGCGTACGTCGGGCTGGCCCGGGCGGCGTAGCTGTGAATATAAACGATGGTCTTGATTACAGGCTGGGGAGGGTTGGGTTGAGTTGGGCTTTGGTTAGGAGAGGTTAGGTTTGGAATTGCTAACATACACAAAAGTATCCTAGCAAAACCCATAATAGTTAGGTTAGTTAAAGTTGGGTTGGGTTGGTTAGATTAGGTAAGGTTAATAGATGCCAACATACACAAAAATATCATAAAAACCTAAACTAACCATAACCTAACATAACCTAATCTAAGGGGCGCTGGTGGTAGAGCGGTACCGCTCTTGCCTCACAAGCAAGATGTCACGGGTTCGACTCCCGGGCCGGTGGAAGTTGTTTGGACACTCTTCCTCGCCCCCCTGGTCCCTGTTCCCCTAGCAGCACAGTAGGTACCTGTTGTAAGTCGAAAGTTGCGAATTCGTATTCAGGGAAAGTTGTTGGAGCTTCCAATAACTTGATGACATAAACCATTGACTCTCCAGGCTTCTACTCCCTTAACTCATGAGACATAAAGGACAGCATGAACTTAGCATGTTTCCCTGTTGGGCGCTGTAAACACTTCACCTTACACAAGGATGTAGGGAGGGAGGTGCCCCCCCCCCCCCCCCCCAAAAAAAAAAAACTAACCATAACCTAACCATACCTTGGGGGGCTAAACTTCCTGTCCATGTGTTTCTTCTTCAGAGCTCGTCGTTCCTTACGAGATTTTCTTCCCTGGTAAAGAGAAATGATACGTTAATATACAAAGGAATACAATTACAGTAATACAGTAAAATAATACAGTATACAGTACAGTAATATACAGTATACAGTACAGTAATATACAGTATACAGTACAGTAATATACAGTATACAGTACAGTAATATACAGTATACAGTACAGTAATATGAAGTATACAGTACAGTAATATACAGTATACAGTACAGTAATATAAAGTATACAGTCATCCCTTGGTTATCACGCCTAATTGGGACCGCGGCGAGTGCGTGATAACGAAAAACACGATAACAAAAGTACAGAACCTATGGGATTTATTCTAATTGGTTCCAGGCACCAAAGACCCATCCCCAATTTTCCCAGTTTACAACCATTTACACCCACTAAAGATATAGATAATGTTATGGTAAGTATCAGAAACACACATAGGCATGGCTAGGTTTATTACAAAGTGATGAAAAAGATACACTCAATACTGTAGTCCACAAAACATGGAGCTATGCTTTCTTTATTTGAGTCTCCTGTCTGAGGAGTCCGTTTTCTCTCAATCTTAGAGTGCACCCGAGGCTTCGTTATTCCTTAGTAATGACACAGAATTTGAAATTGCTACTGGGATTGCAATTGTTGAGGCACATTAGATATGTCTGATTACAGTTGGAACATTCAAGATCCATTGTGATTGATGTTGAAAGCTTCAACTGTCTTTATGGTTGGTAAAACTTGTCAAGTAAGTGAGTGTCAAGTCTGTCAGTATGAGTGGCATGTGTGAGTGCTTGTGTCTGTACAACCGCCTCAAGTTTTGTTACCTCCACCCATTTTCATCCAGCAAATGTGTTATTGTCAAATTGTAGGTGAAAGATTTTATACTCAATAGATGTAGGTGAAGCAAGGGGGTAACAATACACCTGGAGGCAACTGCGTGATAACTTAATTCTCGGACTGAAAAATGCGCTATAACAGCAGGTGTGCAGATTTTGATGGAGACATGATATCGAAAATCGCGATAACCAAGGGATGACTGTACAATACAGTAATATACAGTATACAGTACAGTATCTCTGTCTGTTAGCCAGAATTCTTCAAACCCAGAACTCTCCAATGACCAGAATTGAAATTGTCTCGGAAAATCGTTCCCAAAGCCGGAATTTTCCAGAAAATTCCGGCTTTGGGAACGATTTTCTTAGGGGTAGATTTTCCGGAAAATTCTGAGAAAATTTTCCCAATAACCGGAAAATTCTGGGGATGGGAGATATTTTTCCAGGTTCAAGAGATGGTTTAATAGGCAATTTCTGGAATTTCCGAGAAAATATTTCCATTACTCGGAAAATTCTGGGCATAAGGGATTTATTTCTGGCTTTGAGAGTCATCTTGTATAATATACCTAACACAACATACAGAGAGAGAGAGAGAGAGAGAATGATCTACTAAAGGGAATCAGGACCTAAGCTAACCTAACCCAACTTAACCTAACACTAACCTAACCCAACCCACAAAAGTACATCAATGGCCACACACCGAATACATGGCCTTCTCATCTTCGTGTTCCTTGGCCACCCTCAGTTCCTCGGCCTCCTGAAGGTCGCGGCTAATGAGTGACATGAAGTCGTCTTGGTTGAGGCCGTACTCCACCCCTGACACGTTCATCTCTTGTTGTTGTGTGTTAGACAGTGACATGACATCCACGGTCAGATCTGGGGTAGAGCGTATAGCATTGTAGTGAGGTGGTGGCGAGTGTATAGCATATTATTATGTTGTGATAGAATGTATAGCATTATAGTGAGGCAATCGTTAGTGTATAGCACATTATTATGTTTTCATAGAATGTATAGCAGTATAGTGAGGCAATCGTTAGTGTATAGCATATTATTATGTTTTCATAGAATGTATAGCATTATAGTTGAACAATCATTAGCGTATAGCATATTATTATGTACAAACACAACAGTAAAACTGGACCGTCAAATTCACGGGAGTTAGGTCCTCAAAATGGCCCTGAATCACCTCATCCACCCAACTCACCAAGATCACCCACTAAACTCACCCAACTCACCAAGATCACCCACTAAACTCACCCAACTCACCAGGATCACCCACTAAACTCACCAAGGTCAATATCACTGTCGCTCTCATCATCCGAGCCTTCACCCGCCGCTTCATCCCCTCCTTCAGGAACAATAGAATCAGCATTGGATGAACCAGGTCTGTCTTCTTCTCCATCATCCGGTTCCTCTGTGTAAGTGAAGGCGATGGCAGCTTTCTTAGGAGCTAAAGCTTTCTTTTCTTCCTCGATTGTTTTGTTGACAATTGGACCGAACTGTTCCTCTAGACGAATTTGGTGGAGGAATTTTTCTTCTTTGACTGTTGAGAGAGAGACAGAGAGAGGGGGGAGAGGGGCATCAGGGTTATAAAACTGAATTAAAACATAAAAACCCTAAAAAGATAAAACAATTGTTAAACCATTTATTGACGTGATCTATATAGCATTAGCTTAGCTCCCCCCTCAGCTACCGCAGGGATCGTTATTGACTTGTTTGATGTGTAATCCAGCATCAGGGGTAGTTAAATTGCATCCCTGTATAGTTACTGGTGTTAGCTGAGTTAGCTTTTCACTCAGTAAAGTAGGTGTTAGCTTTTCACCCACTATATTAGCTGAGTTAGCTTTTCACTCACTATAATAGCTGAGTTAGCTTTAAGTACAGTAAACTATTTCAAGGTTGGAAATTGTTCAATGTTTTTATTTATTACGTCCCAATTTCATTTACAATTCAACCTTTAATACTCTACCATAAGCCTAGGCAAGGTATCAAACGTAAATATTGATAAAAAAGTAAAAAAAAAACACCAATAATTTACTGCCCCAAGTGAAATAAATCACACGTAAATATTGATAAAACGCCAAAAAGAACAAAACAATAACACACCAAGCGACACAAATAAATGTAAATATTGATAAAATCGTAAAAAACAACAACTTACTGGCCAGGAAATCATTCTGTATTAGTATGCGGTAACGCTCGTAGTTTGCCTGACGCTCCTCCCAGTCCTCTTCAGCCGTGAGCTTCAACGAACTGGAGGACACTGGAGGCAGGTCGTCTAAGTGGGCCCTGACGTCGAAACGATCGATCATGGAGTCTGAATCGCCTCGCCATGGCATCCTAGAGGAGAGGTTAGGTTAGGTTTATAGTGTAGTAGTATAATATTCAGGAAAGAGAAGAACAGACCACAGCAAAGCAGAAAAGAACAGAGCAGAAAATCGTGCTTTAAATTTTACACCTAAAAAGTTGATCAGTTCCTCACAATGTCCTGGATGACGGCCTTAAAGGAACACTGCTTAACTATTGTATATTTAAAAAAATACTGTATAGCATCCTCTACAACAACTGTATAGCTAACTGCCATACTGTACACAACATAACCACCCAATATGGCCACCTGATATAGTACACCCAGACAAATATTAACAGTGGCCTCAACATGGCTACATCACCCACATGCTGCCGGGGGCCTCAGCAGCATAGGCCACAGCTGGGTCCAGATGTATCTTGACGGGGCGGCCATGCAGCTGTATGAACTGTGTTGGATCTTGTTTCTGTAAATAAATAAATGTTCAGTAAATGTGTACAGTGATTGTTATAAATAAACAATAAATGTTCAGTAATTGTTCTTGTGTGAACTGTACATCACTGTACAGCAAGATCTCATATTTGTTACTACTCACTGAATAAAATAAAAAAGGTCAATGGCTAACATAAAATACTATACCAAATTCAGGTTCATTTTGAAACTTTACATAATACAGTACGGTACAGTATAGCACAGTACAGTATAATCTACTTATTCATGGTCAATGTAAAACAATTAAAATGATAAATAGAAGACAAATAATAACTAACAAATAAAGATAAAATAGTGTAGTAAGGAAAGCTGACAGTAACTACCTAACAACCAATTAAAGACTCTTACGATTTTCTCATAATACTCTCGACGTCGTTCAGCTCTGCGCTTGTAGTCAACGAGCATCCCACGGATCTTCCTCTCCTGTTTTCTCGCCTCGTGCCACATGCTGTCTGGCATTTATCTGAAATTACCAAGTAAACGATAGTTGGGTCATGTAGGACCATTATTTGACTTCATTGCGACTATATTTGGCTACATTTGGGTAATTAGTCGGACCGCACTACACTATACCACACCACACCACTACACCATACCACACAACACCACCCCACTACACCACACAACACCACACCACTACACCACCCCACTACACCATACCACACAACACCATACCACTACACCATACCACACAACACCACACCACTACACCACCCCACTACACCATACCACACAACACCACACCACTACACCACCCCACTACACCACCCCACTACACCACCCTACTACACCATACCACACAACACCACACCAAACCACTACACCACTACACCATACCACACTACACCACCCCACCCCACCCCACTACACCACCCCACTACACTACACCACCCCACTACACTACACCACCCCACTACACCACACCACACTACAATCATTAGTGTTAACAATAAGTGCCGGACACAGTACAGAATTAATTACACATCTTGTCTTATAGTATTTCACCATCATAGGAAGTTGTATGAATGTATGTATGTATGTATGTATGTATGTATGTATGTATGCTTGTTTGTCTATGTGTGTATGTAAGTACGTTTGTGTGTATGTATGTATAATGTATGTAGTAGTGGTAGTGTATGTACAAATATGTATGCATGCTTGTCTGTATGTATGTATAAATGTTTGTATGTATGTAGTAGTAGTAGTGTATGTATGTAGTAGTAGTAGTAGTAGTTGTAGTGTATGTATGTAGTAGTAGTAGTAGTTTATGTATGTATGTATGTAGTAGTAGTAGTGTATGTATGAAGTAGTAGTAGTAGTTTATGTATGTATGTATGTATGTAGTAGTAGTAGTGTATGTAGTAGTAGTAGTAGTAGTTTATGTATGTATGTATGTAGTAGTTGTAGTGTATGTATGTAGTAGTAGTAGTAGTGTGTGTATGTAGTAGTAGTAGTGTGTGTATGTAGTAGTAGTAGTGTGTGTAGTAGTAGTAGTAGTTTATGTACGTATGTATGTAGTAGTTGTAGTGTATGTATGTAGTAGTAGTAGTAGTTTATGTATGTATGTATGTAGTAGTTGTAGTGTATGTATGTAGTAGTAGTAGTAGTTGTAGTGTATGTATGTAGTAGTAGTAGTAGTTTATGTACGTATGTATGTAGTAGTTGTAGTGTATGTATGTAGTAGTAGTAGTAGTTTATGTATGTATGTATGTAGTAGTTGTAGTGTATGTATGTAGTAGTAGTAGTGTATGTATGTAGTAGTAGTAGTAGTTGTAGTGTATGTATGTAGTAGTAGTAGTAGTTTATGTATGTATGTAGTAGTAGTAGTGTATGTATGTAGTAGTAGTTGTAGTGTATGTATGTAGTAGTAGTTTATGTATGTAGTAGTAGTAGTGTATGTATGTAGTAGTAGTAGTGTATGTATGTAGTAGTAGTAGTGTATGTAGTAGTAGTAGTAGTGTGTGTATGTAGTAGTAGTTGTAGTGTACGTATGTGTGTAGTAGTAGTGTATGTGTGTATGTATGTATGTATGTATGTGTGTGTGTATGTATGTATGTGTGTGTGTATGTATGTATGTGTGTGTGTATGTTTGTATCACCAAATAAATAATAAACAATAACAACAATACCTCACCCATAAGACTACCCCCTCATATATTTCTCGTCCCTAAACACCTTAATTATTGATATATTATGTTGGTAAATTATTATAATAAGAGAGTTAAATACTGTACTGTTTATGTAGAGTTATAGGTCGTCCAGTAGGCTGACATTTAGGCTGAAATATGAGAGGGTAGAGGAGGCAGCTCAGACCAGCCAGCCATGCATCACATTCACTCATGGCTCTACTGTCTCTCTTATGTCTTTTATTACTAAAGTTTTATTGTTTTATTTTTTATTATTATATGTAAAAATAAATATAATGTTTTTTAGGCTTGTTTTATATTGATTTAGTAAACTATGGAGGATATATTTGATTTATTGTGTGATGTTGAATGGTAAGAATTATATTGTTATTTATTATCAAAGAACTTTATAACATTTCTAAATAAAACAATAAATTATTCTTATAAATAAATATATCAAGTTATTCGGTTAAATATCTATATAAATAAATAAATACAACAAATTAACAAAGGATTTGCTCCATGACGCTGATACACCTCCTATGGTGCCAAACTTCCTCATAACACAATACATAAATACATTAAACAATCATATCATCACAAAATAAGTAAAAAAATACACATTAAAACACTAAAAATCAACATAACTAACTACAAATTCCGTCATATATAGTTTAATCCAACAACAAATCAAATAATTAACTAAGACTTGGCACACCTGCAAGCAAGCTATGGTACCCTGTTTGTTGTCACCTCCGGGTAAACTTCCAGTAATTTTCTGCCATATATAATGTCCCTGAGCTAAAAGGTAAGACTTTCATCAAACACCTAACATTCTACAGGTTAAAATACATAATATGTGATAATATAATGTAGGGTAAACGTTGTAATAGTGGTGTAATAGAGACGTTATGTATTGGCCGGGTATACCCTGAGCTTATGGTCTTATTACTATTATTTAAATCTTTCTTGATATTTAATTAACTATTTTTATCGTCTTCTGTAACTAATAGGAACATGTAGAGAATGTCTGCTAGTTAGTTTAATAGCTGAGATTAAATTAGTACTATTATACTTGTAAGGTATTATATCTCATCTTATCTTTATATGAGACTTAACTTATTGACCTTTGACCTCAAACTTCATGTGTTTTGGAGTAATTAAGCTGTTTTAATTTGGTCGTTTGGTCGTTACGGTTTGTTTTGTAGGTAATAAATGATCTGGTGTATAATGTGGTGTAGGGAGGTGTGTGTGGTGTATAACAGTGGTGTATAGTGTGGTGTATAGTGTGGTGTGTGGTGTATAACAGTGGTGTATAGTGTGGTGTGTGGTGTATAACAGTGGTGTATAGTGTGGTGTATAACAGAGGTGTATTGTGGTGTGTGGTGTATAACAGTGGTGTATAACAGTGGTGTATAGTGTGGTGTGTGGTGTATAACAGTGGTGTATAGTGTGGTGTATAACAGAGGTGTATAGTGGTGTGTGGTGTACAGTAACGTCATGTCTTTATTCCAGGAAGATGTCTGCACCAAGTCCCAACCCAGGGAGTGCAGCTTCACCCATGGGTCCTCCCCAGCAGTCACTATCACCCATGCCTCCGCCCCAAGCAACCTCCCCAGCTGTGGGTCCACCCCAGGCCCCGTCACCCATGGGTCCACCCCAGGCTCCTTCACCCATGGGTCCGCCGGTAATGTCCCCTGGTCCGGGTGTACCGCCCACGCAGCAGGGCCCTCCGGGTGGCCCTGGCATGTCCCCACAAGGAGGGCCCAGTCCTCATCACTCATACCCTCAGGGGACTCAGGGTTGGCCACAGACCCCTGGTTCATACCCTAACAGTTACCCTCCACAGCCCCAACAAGGGCCATCAATGGGTCCAGGTGGCCATCATCCTCCTCAGGGTCCTGCTGGTGGCCCTCCAGGTGGTGGATTACCTCCCCCAAGTGGTGGTGGCCCGAATGGTCCTAGTCCTAGTGGTGGCAGCTTCCAACAGGAGAACCTTAATGCCTTACAGAAGGCCATTAACACCATGGAAGATAAAGGTTTACAAAACGACCCTCGTTATACTGACTTAGTTAATATGAGAGCTAAGTATGGTAACATGGGGCCACCACCACCAGGTAGTGCTTCAGCATCTGCTGGTACTGGTCCATCAGGGCCTCCTGGTGGCCCGGCTTATGGCCCTCCAGGAGCAGGTGGCCCAGATGCACAAAGAGCTGGCCTGCTGAACCCTCCACAGATGCATCAGCTGAGGGCACAGATAATGGCCTACCGCTGTATTGCCCGCAACCAACCTGTCCCTAACCACGTGTCCTCCATGGCCCAGGGCCGCAGGGGTGAGCAGGACCCCACGCGGCCACCAGGACCTGTCCTTCCTGGACCACAGGGCCCTCCATCGGGGCCTCCTAGTGGACCCCCAAGTGGACCTCCAACTGGCCCTTCCACTGGTCCTCCTACAGGTCCTCCTGCAGGACCTCCCACAGGACTTCCTGGTAGTCAGGGTCCACCTGGTCCTCCAGGACCTCCTGGACCTGCCACCATGCAGTACTCAAGACATCCTGGTGAGTTATTTATAATGTCTTGTGTTACACTATACTGTACACTACACTACACTACACTACACTACAGTAGTTACTGTTACCCTAAGATACTCTCTATATTTTGGTTATTGATATTACGAGTAATGTGCAGCACAGTACAGTATGGTATAGCACAGTATGGTACAGTACAGTATGGCACAGTACAGTAATTACCTTATACATTATTACAATATGCTGAGTTAATAAGACTGTTAAGTCAGTAAAACTAGCTGGTGTATTAGAGACAGATTCAAGGGGTTTATTGTAAGGTGTTTTAAGATGCACGGAAGAGCTAACGTGTTACCTTTCGCGGACTGTCATTATTAAATACAACATTTGTACTGCGTCTTGGGAGTAACTGTTGTACAATAGTCTTCAATAAAATTAGAACTGTTATTTGGACACAATGTGGAAAGAAATAATGAAGAAAATATAGAGAAAATAATGGAAAGACAAAAAGTTAATCAGTCAACAAGAACCAAGCCTTGATCCATTTATTATATAGTAAAGTTGATCCACTAAGTACTGTATGTTCTAACAATAACCAAGACTACATTGTGTTGTTTGCAGGTGTCCACATATAATATACACTCAATACAACGAATTTCAGGTTGGTTTAAGTCTTAATTTTTGCACTTACAGAACTGTAATAAACTTGGTCACCCTTATTTAAAGTATCTTATGAGTAATGATGTTAAAGTTTCAATCATATTTGAGTAATTATCAAACAACACCCACTTAAAAATGGGCGGGGCCAAAACAGGTTTCAACGAGACACAATTCTTTCACGCCATACGCCTTGTTTTAGGTCCTATCCAATATACTGCCATATATAAAGTTTTTTTTATTATTATATCAGTTTTTTATTGCCTTACATGCCCACAGCTCTTCAATATTATTCAAAATATTCTCCATGAGCGGCCATGATCCCAATATTTTCACCGGGAAAAATCCCTGATTGGTTGTTAGCTATTTGGACCACTTGGGAGCTGCACAAGACTAACGCCTGATCAAGGTATTAGCTTTTCCCTTTGAATGTGTCATGCGCACAGCTCAAAAGCAGCGTCTGCCCATACAGAATAGTTAACATGTTAGCTAATACCTGCATCAAAAATGCCTTACAATAAATGCCTTTACTGTACAAATATAAACTGATAAAGAAACACACAAATGTTTCTTTTTACACATAATATAATATATGTGAAGCATTATACAGCACACATGTTAATATTACAGCTTTAAGAGTTCACTGTTTTACCAGACCTACTAGTGCTGGTGGAGAGTCTACTGTACTGTACTGTATACTCCCTTCTATACATATTACAAACTATAAAGATATAAATATAAACTATGTATTAATATCTATAAAGTATGCACATGTTTTTGTCTCTAGTTATTAATCTCATCAATTAATAATATTGATGAAAACATTAATATTCATCATTTATAACCTGTTGTTGTTTGATGATAACATTAATATTCATCATTTATAACCTGTTGTTGTTAAGGACCAATGGCAGTGGTGCGACCTCCGTATAATGGTACCGGGCCATCACAAACACCCCCTCCACCAGTTAGTGTTATGAACTCTCAACCAGGAGTGACCGGCCCTCTTCCTGGGACCACCCCGAGGCCTCAGGTGATCACTTATTAACACAATACCTTTATAACTTACTGTATTATTATTATTATTATTATTATTATTATTATTATTATTATTATTATTAATATTATTATTATTATTAATATTATTATTATTATTATTATTATTATTATTATTATTATTATTATTTTATGCTATGATACATTATCTTATGCTATGCTAGGTTAGGTTATGCTATATTATGTTATGCTATGTTATATTATGTTGAATAATGTTATGCTAATACTATGTTATGATATGCTTGGTCAGGATAGGTTATGTTATATTATGCTATGGTAGTTATGTTATGCTATGCTAAGTGTCTATAACTGCCGGCAGGTACCAGCGACCGCTGTAGGGACGACCCCTGTAACTACTGCTGGGGGTAAAACAAGTCGTGTCACCCCCATCACAAAACCTTCAGGAGTAGACCCATTAGTTCTTCTACAGGAGAGAGAAAATAGGTGAATATATTATACAGCCTTCAGGAGTAGACTCATTAGTCCTTCAGGAGTAGACTCATTAGTCCTTCAGGATGTTTGATCAATCATCATAGATCGCCACACACTTTACAACTAGCATGATCAACACTGAGTGAGTAGGCAGCCTGTATTGCTATTATACTTGATCTTGAAACAAAAACTTCAAAGAAAAACGAAAAATATAATTATGGATGAAGGAATGACTGAGAAAGACCCCAAGTTCTCTCACTATCCCCTGTTAAAGGAACTACTACAGGGGGTAGTTGTATCACGTCCTCAAGATTATAACAACGTTTTGAGAATGGATAATGAAACTGATTGAGCTGTTGGAGAAAGTGATGCCATTTATAAAGTGGGAATGGTCTTTAGAGATGCCATACTAGTAGGGTAAAGACTCAATTAGACTGTGGTTCTAACAATAGGTCAGTCTTATGAGTCACTGTGGTCTTGGGACAGTAGGGATGATGATTTTCATATTTTTCCATTAATTTCTCATAACATTCTTGTTTAGGTGATCTATTCTTGTATTATCATTGTTATTGTTATTATTATTATTAATATTACAGTATCGTTATTGTTATTATTATTATTATTATTAATATTATTGTTATTATTATTATTATTATACTAAAGATCAATAATTATATAGATTTGTTAATTATTATTATCATTATCATTATTAAACTATAGATCTGTTTATTATTATTATTATTATTATTATCATCATCATTATTAAACTATAGATCAATAATTATATAGATCTGTTTATTATTATTATTATCATCATCATTATTAAACTATAGATCAATAATTATATAGATTTGTTAATTATTATTATCATCATCATCATTATTAAACTATAGATCAATAATTATATAGATTTGTTAATTATTATTATCATCATCATTATTAAACTATAGATCAATAATTATATAGATCTGTTTATTATTATTATTATCATCATCATTATTAAACTATAGATCAATAATTATATAGATTTGTTAATTATTATTATCATCATCATCATTATTAAACTATAGATCAATAATTATATAGATTTGTTAATTATTATTATCATCATCATTATTAAACTATAGATCTGTTTATTATTATTGTTATTCACCTCAAGGTTGGCCGCACGTATCGCTCACCGAATTGATGAATTAAACGGCCTGCCAGCGACCATGGCGGAAGATCTCAAGATGAAAGCACAAATAGAGCTGAGAGCGCTGCGTCTACTGAACTTCCAGCGGCAGTTAAGAGCTGAAGTGAGTATAACATTATTTACACCGCTATTTAGTGATAAATGGTGGCAGTTATTATATTATAGTTTGGAGATGCAACACTGAAGATGTAACACTGGGAAGCAACACTGTAGAAGCAACACTGTAGAAACAACACTGTGGAAGCAACACTGTAGAAGCAACACTGGGGAAGCAACACTGGGAAGCAATACTGTTGAAGCAACACTGTAGATGCAACACTGGGGAAGCAACACTGGGAAGCAATACTGTAGAAATAACACTGGAGATGCAACACTGGGGAAGCAACACTGGGGAAGCAACACTGGGGAAGCAACACTGTAGAAACAACACTGGAGATGCAACACTGGGGAAGCAACACTGGGGAAGCAACACTGTAGAAGCAACACTGGAGATGCAACAATGTTTTAGAATTATTGGAACATTATTTTATTCACGGTTATTTTTCCAACCAAACTACAGTTATTGATTTAGTACATTATTAATAAACCCTTTATACCAGCCACCTATGTACTGTACTACTGTATATGTACTTTACTACTATAATGTAATGTAATGTACATTGGTTAATTAAATAAGCCATCATTGTATTTTAGGTCGTAGGCTGTAACCGCAAAGACACAACACTAGAGACGGCCATTAACATCAAGGCTTACAAACGCACCAAACGGCAGGGTCTCAGAGAGGCTCGGATCACGGAGAAGCTGGAGAAACAACAGAAGCTGGAGGCTGAACGTAAGAAGAGACAAAAACATCAAGAATATCTCAACGCTGTACTGCAACACGGTAGAGAACTCAAGTATGTCTACCTCATGACCTGTATGGATCTACAGTCGTTTCTGCTACAATGCGATAGTTGTGTTCTTGTGAGATCTCGCGCTGTAAAAATAACAGGAATTATGTAGGAAAATAGGGATAGGAGCAGATTACTTTGGCTTTGATCTCTCAGATTTGTTAGCACTCAAGGTTGTTCCAGATATACAGTTTGTTTTAATCTTTTCTGCATTTTTTCTAATGGTACGTAATGTAGACTCCTTTATTCCCGTTGCACGAACAATATCACGTGTTCTTTCAAAACGTTTAATAACGTCGAGCTTCTCTTCGAGTGTTATATTGCCTGTATTTTACGTTCACCACCGGCAATTAGATCACCTGAACGCTTCTTGGAAACATTCTTCTTACCTTGTCTTTCCATGTTCATCGCTAACACAACAAAATTGGAGAAAACGGCTAAAATCAAGGAGTAATCGACAGAAACCACGCGATTCAACTGACCATGTGATGTAAACAGAGAGCGCTGGTGTAAACCATTATTAGTCCTCACTGTGAAACATTCTTTTTATTTATTCTTTTCAAACAGTATTTATGGGTAACAGCTAAATTTGCAAAAAAATTATTTTTTTTTACAGAGTTCCTCTCAAAAAACACTTCACAAACAAAAGACTCGAATCAATTGAATGTATGATGTCGAACGTGAACTGTAAACATTGCATAACCCCGCGCCACGCTTAAAACGTTGAGGATGGAATCGTGTTATAACCAACATTCTTATGCAGAAGTTGGCATTTTACAAACAGCGTTCCCTTATTCATCAATCGCGTTACACCCAATTCGCTTTGACAAAACACGCTATGTAGCAGAAATGACTGTACAGTACTGTACGCTACACATTATTAATAGTTACCAGATATTATAGCAAATACTTAATATATTTAGACTAATCTTATAGCCCTAAATGATGTAATAACCACACCACAACCTCGTTTACTCGCAGGGAGTTCCACCGCCAGAACTCGCAGAAGATCAACAAGCTGAACAAGGCGCTACTGATGCACCACATGAATGCTGAGAGGGAGAAGCAGAAAGAACAGGAACGCATAGAGAAGGAACGGCTCCGTCGACTGATGTTGGAGGATGAAGAGGGTTACCGGAAGCTGATCGACGAGAAGAAGGACAAGCGGCTGGCCTATCTCTTGACGCAGACGGACGAGTTTATCGCCAACCTGACCGAGATGGTCAAGGCTCACAAGGAAGACCAGCGACTCAAACACCGGGAGGAGAGGAAGAAAGCGGTGGGTGTTTGTTTGTGTTTTGAGTAACGTTTGTAACTTGAGTACCGTTTATGAGTACAAGTATATTTCAAGCTTTATACTAAGCTCTTATAGTTTAACAAAGTATATTTCATGCTTTATACTAAGCTGTTATAGTTTAACAAAGTATATTTCAAGCTTTATACTAAGCTGTTATAGTTTAACAAAGTATGTTTCATGCTTTATACGAAGCTGTTATAGTTTAACAAAGTATATTTCAAGCTTTATACTAAACTCTAATGGTTTATCTTAATGACTCACAGATTTATGTTGTTATGTTGGTAATTTATAACTATAATACACAATAGTTAGTGATGGTCGTTCCTCTCCAGGTTATTGTGAGGTCGTGGATTCCTACAGTAGTTATATTTAGAGTCTTACATTACAGCAATATCTCCGTTACCCAGAATCCCTCAGACCTGGAACTCTCCGATAGCGGGAAATGAAATTTTCTTGGAAAATCGTTCCCAAAGTCGGAGCGATTTTCCGAGGGACTCAATTTCCGGAATATTCCTAGAAAATTTTCCAGAATTGAATTAAATTGAATTGAAGCAGTTTATTTAGCCATAAAACACAGATACAGAGTGGATAATAATAACATGGCTGAGCCAGTTGAGGACCTGAGCTCTCTTTTAGGCACCTGATATATACTATAGTATACATTTATCTCAAGGAAGTATTATGTAACATTTAGTAACATCTGGAATAGTACAATAGCTTGGTGGTGATAATAAGAACATGTTACCACGGTTATCACTTCAATATTTCCCGGAGAATTCTAGAAAATTCCTGGGATGGGGGAGTTTTTTCCGGCATTGAGAGAGTCGTCTCGTTACCCTGAAGTCTGTCATTCCCGGCAGTGTTGTGGACCAATTGTTCCGACTAACGGGAATATTGATTATATATTCATTGATGAGGGCAAACTTTGTACAGTAATGGAGAAAATTAAGCTCGAGTTTAGTACCGGATTTTGTCAACTTTAAACACGGTACAACCCAGTGAACGATGGTAAGCTTTGAATTAGATATGCTGCAGTATATTACCCCAGAGTATATTTTTGTTATATCAATATACCAAGTTCTCAATAAACCAGTCAGAATTTTTTTAGGTATATAGTTATTATTAGACTGTGATCTTTAATGACACTAACCGGTTGACCGTACGACTGTCTCGCGTAAACAGAGGGAGGAGCGTCGGCGAGCACGGGAGGCCATCTCGGAGCACGACGGTGAGGGAGAGAACCAAAAAAAACACATCCCAGTTATGGAGTCAGCCACTGGGGCCATCGTGAGCGGTCTACAGGCCCCCCTAGAAGAAAACCTGGAGGCGTTCCTGATAGCTAACCCAGGCTGGGAGATACTGCCTGAAGAAGATGCGTCCTCATCTGATGAAGACGACCATAAACGAGAGAAAGAGAGCGAGAAGGAGAGTGAGTATTGGCTGTGTCTGTTTACTTTATCGGGACATAATTAGTGAGAAAGAGTGATGATGATGTCAATAGTAATAATAATGATGTCAAAATTGTAGATAATAATGATGATGATGTCAGAGTGGTAGAAGATGTCAATAATAATAATAATAATGATGTCAAAATAGTAGTAGATAATAATAATAATAATAATGTCAAAATAGTAGATGATGATAATGATGATGTCAGAAGAAGATGATGTCACTAATGATGTCACTTCTCACCACAGAGGGTAAAGAGGCCGACAAGAAAGCAGAACCCGAGTTGGATGCTGACGGCAATCCTCGAGAGGTGTTGAAGAAGGTCGAGGATGATGAATATAAAGATGCCTCTGGGGAGAAGAACTACTACTCTATTGCTCACACCATTAAGGAGACTGTGACTGAACAAGCCAAGATGATGGTTAATGGTCTACTGAAGGAGTACCAAGTTAAGGTAAGGAACGAGGCTGTTAATGATCCTCTGGGGAGAAGAACTACTACCAGGCTAGTCTAAAATACTCCACGTGTTCTTCAGGATAGTCTTAATATACCCCACGTGTTCTTCAGGGTCTGGAATGGCTCGTGTCGCTGTACAACAACAACCTTAACGGCATCCTGGCCGATGAGATGGGTCTTGGCAAGACTATCCAGACCATAGCCCTCCTGACGTACCTGATTGAGACCAAGAAGAACAATGGCCCTTACCTGATCATTGTTCCTCTGTCCACTATATCTAACTGGGCCCTCGAGTTTGAGAAGTGGGCCCCTACTGTACAGGTAAGATGGTGATTGTGTGGTGACTGTCTCTAACTGGGCCCTGGGCCCTCGAGTTTGAGAAGTGGGCCCCTACTGTACAGGTAAGTTGAGAACCAGGTGTATCGTGACTGTGTGGTGACTGGGCTCTGGAGTTTGAGAAATGGTCGCTTGGAGAGTTATATTAATAAAGAAAATATTTCCTCCAACAGAACACCTGACCTGACCTAACCTAACCTAGTCCAATACACCAACAGATCGTGGTATACAAAGGGTCACCTCAGGTTCGTAGGATCGTTCAGAGCCAGATGAGAGCCACTAAGCTTAACGTGCTGCTGACCACCTACGAGTACATCATTAAGGATAAAGCTGTGTTGTCCAAGCTGCGGTGGAAGTACATGATTATTGATGAAGGCCACCGTATGAAGAACCACCACTGCAAGCTGACTCAGGTATTGACTGATTGTTTGTTATGTAAACTGAGTGTTGTTAGGTTATCCTTCCTATAAACATAAGTTATATAAGAACATTAATAATGTTAATCTTTCATCAGACTCTCAACACCTTCTACAACGCTCCTCACCGCCTGCTGCTGACAGGAACTCCTCTACAGAACAAACTCCCAGAGTTGTGGGCACTTCTCAACTTTCTCCTGCCATCCATCTTTAAATCATGCTCCACATTTGAGCAATGGTTCAATGCTCCCTTTGCTACCACTGGTGAAAAGGTAAAATGTATAGTTTGTTCTATCTATAATTAAAAGTTCTACAGCAGTTCCCACCTGGTCGTTTGTTCCCACCTGGTCGTTTAGTTGGCCCAGTGTAGAATATAAATCTATGCCATGTCTTCTGTAATGTGATATTACATGGTACTGTATTAAGTTACCACAAACGACTGTCTAAACTACCCATTAACTTACCTCAAACTACTTTAACTACCCACAGAACCATTAAGATACCCCAAACTACTCTCAACTACCCACAGAACCATTAAGGTGCCTCAAACTACTCTCTAAACTATCCACAGATCATTAAAACAAATCAGAACATTGTTACCAGCTCAAACTATAGTAAGACCTTCAATATTAACTCAATTAGGTCTGTTATCTGTTGGCTATACAGTCCAGTACAGTTGTTTGATATTAACGACCATTAAGTGTAACTACAGTGTCCTTTAACAACTATTGGCGCTAATGATTTATGAAGTGATCTCTCAAAAAACCTAACCTAACCCAACCTGGTGCAACCTTTATTTATTGGGCATTCATCTTTAGGTATTATAATATTTTAAGTATTATATTTTAGGTACAGTATAGTATGGATTTACGCGGTCAATTGAACCCGTGGAGGTCCGCGTAAAACGAGAAACGCCTTAATAAAATAACAGAACATATGGGATTAATTGAAATAGAGACCGGGCTGACCCCCAAACGCCACTTTTTCTGACACAATATGTCCCTTGTAGTCAAAATAACATCTTAATTTTATGATGGTATGCACACACAATTAATAATTAAGAGAAATATCAATAATATTAGGTTTTTTAACACTTACATTTGTAGAAAAGATGGCTGGGCACACGGGGATGGGCGGTTGGTTCCGAGGCAGAGGGCAGATTATTGGCCCTCACCTGTATCACTTGTATCAATTGTATCACTATCCACCACAGAGGCTTGCAGGGCCTCTTTGTCAAACCCCTCAAAGTCCATATCCTCACTATCACTGACTTGGGCCGACTGTGGTGGGTGGCGGGTGAAGAACTCTGTAATGTTTTGATGACTGGGCGACCTTGTGCGCACCCTGCCTGCGCCGCTTCCCGCGTAATTAAAACATTTCATTCTGGCAAGGCACCGCGTAAATCCAGACTATGCTGTATAATATTTTAAGTATAATATTTTAATATATTTTCGGTATAATATTTTGAGTATATTATTTTAGTTATAGTATTTTAAGTATAACATTTTAAGTATACTATTTTAAGTACTGTATAATATTTTAAGTATAATATTTTAAGTATTATATTTTAGGTATAATATTTTAGGTATAATATTTTAAGTATTATATTTTAGGTATATATTTTGGGTATACCTGTACAGTATTTTACAAGGGATAGGTATAAGAAAGTTTACAAGCTGGTTTTATATATGACCACAGTTTACTTTGGTCTAAGGCTTACCAACCAAGTAACCGACTAATCTATCTGTCTGTCCCAATACTCAGATGATGTATTACCTTCTTGACAGCATTTTATAATCAGCATTTTGCTCTATAAGTGTCAATTGTTTTATTTGTTCTATTTAAAAGTGAAAATTAACTATTTTACAACAAGAAATATTACTGTATTGAACAACAGTGAGAAATGCAGAGGAACTTTACATTTAACTAACTACAGCTATGTGGCCGACAAATTGCATATATACTTAATGATGTTTTATATATACTTAATGATGTTTTATACATAGTTTTTGATGTTTTATATATATTTAATGATGTTTCAAGTATACTTAATAATGTTTCATATATACTTAATGATGTTTTATCTCCTTAGGTTGAGTTAAATGAAGAAGAAACAATATTGATCATCCGACGTTTACACAAAGTTCTACGGCCATTTTTACTACGTCGGCTCAAGAGAGAGGTGGAAGCTCAGTTGCCAGACAAGGTAATGAATTTATCAGTGTTTTTGACCTGACCTAACCACACCAAAGCATCTTAGCTTACATCCTCATATCATTCATATATATATATACATTTACAGGTCTAGTATAATCCTCATATCATTCATATACATACATTTACAGGTCGAGTATATCATTAAATGCGAGATGTCTGGCCTGCAACACGTCCTGTACCGATCCATGCAGACAAGAGGCGTCATGCTGTGTGCTGAAGACAAGAAGGGCCAGAAGAGTAACACCAAGGCTCTTATGAACACTATTATGCAGCTAAGAAAACTGTGTAACCATCCATTCATGTTCCAACACATAGAAGAAGCTTATTGTAACCACACGGGCTTTTCTGGAGGTATTGTACAGGGGTAAGTTTATATCCTGCCTTACACGTTTATATCCTGCCTTACAATTTATATCCTGCCTTACAAGTTTATATCCTGCCTTACAAGTTTATATCCTGCCATACAAGTTTATATCCTGCCTTACAAGTTTATATCCTGCCTTACAAGTTTATATCCTGCCTTACAAGTTTATATCCTGCCATACAAGTTTATATCCTGCCTTACAAGTTTATATCCTGCCATACAAGTTTATATCCTGCCTTAAAAGTTTATATCCTGCCATACAAGTTTATATCCTGCCTTACAAGTTTATATCCTGCCTTACAAGTTTATATCCTGCCTTAAAAGCATATATCCTGCCTTACAAGTATATATCCTGCCTTACAAGTATAGTGGCCCCTCAATTAACAAGCTGTTCAATTTACGATATTTCAGTTAACGAATTAGCTCCCATGAGGATTTTTCATTTCTATTAACGAGTACAACTTTTATTAACGACAGCCTTACGAGAAACACGCCTTGGATGTGTGCATCAGCTGATCGGCTAGTCCGCCAATACAATAATCGGTTCTATGTTTACATCTGTTTCCAGTGAAGTAAATATCAAGAAAGTTGTGCTCTTGAATATTTTTCATTTTTTCATATTAAAATTATTGGTCATTCTGAAATTGAGTTAACATAGTGATAATATATACCGTACAGGGAACAGTTTTTGTGCGCCCATCAGCTGATTGAATCACCCACCAATGCTTTTCAGTTTTACTTTGTTTACAATGGAGTGAACATCTTTATCGAGCTTCAGGCAAGTTTGAACTACAGGACAGAATATTACCCAAACTAATCTAAATACTGTACTTATGACTATTGATGTACTCTCCGGTACAGTACAGTATCAAGATTAAACGTCTATCTTTCTCCCTCAGCCCTGATCTTTATCGAGCCTCAGGCAAGTTTGAACTACTGGACAGAATATTACCCAAACTAAAGGCCACAGATCACCGTGTGTTACTCTTCTGCCAGATGACACAACTTATGACCATTATGGAAGATTATCTCATGTATAAAGGCTTCAAATACTTGAGACTTGATGGTTTGTATAATGTTGTTTTAAATGTTTTAATGTTGTCTGGACCTATATTGATGCATCTGGACCTATATTGACTCATCTGAACCTATATTGACTCATCTGGACCTATATTGACTCATCTGAACCTATATTGACTCATCTGAACCTATATTGACTCATCTGAACCTATATTGACTCATCTGAACCTATATTGATGCATCTGAACCTATATTGACTCATCTGAACCTATATTGACTCATCTGAACCTATATTGACGCATCTGAACCTATATTGACGCATCTGAACCTATATATTGACGCATCTGGACCTATATTGACTCATCCTGACGTATGTATTGACACATTTGGACCTATCTTGACTCATCTGGACCTATATTGACATATATACTGTATTGACTCATCTTGACCTAAATTGACTTATATTGACGCCTATTGACACATATATTGACGTATATATTGACACATCCGGACATATATAGTGACTCATGTTGACGTTTTCAGGCATGACCAAATCTGAGGATCGTGGCGAACTACTGCGACTGTTCAACACCTCCAGGGAGTACTTCTTGTTCCTGCTGTCCACACGTGCTGGAGGGCTGGGACTCAACCTACAGTCTGCCGATACTGTGATTATCTTCGACTCAGATTGGAACCCACACCAGGATCTACAGGCCCAAGATCGTGCTCACCGTATTGGCCAGAAAAATGAGGCGAGTTGAACGTTGTATAGGGTAGGTGTGGTGGGGTGGGTAGGGTAGGTGAGATTAGCTTAGGGTAGGTGAGGTTAGGGTAGGGTTGGTGAGGTTAGCTTAGGGTTGGTTGGGTTAGGTTGGGTTGGTGAGGTTAAATTAGGTTTGAGTGGGGTGGGTTAAGGTAGCTGAGGTTAGGTTAGGTTAGGTTAGGGATTTACAATGCACTACACTAGACAAATTAGTTCACTGTTAACATCAATCATCAATAATACCTGTGTGTTCTCAACAGGTAAGAGTGTTGAGACTAATGACCGTAAACACTGTGGAGGAACGCATCTTGGCCGCGGCCCGGTACAAACTCAACATGGACGAGAAGGTCATCCAGGCCGGTATGTTTGATCAGAAGTCGACCGGATCTGACCGTCGACAGTTCCTCCAAGCCATCCTGTCAAATGACAATGAAGAGGATGAGGTAAGGATCAATGATTGTTTGGGTTTAACACATTATATACAGTAATTGGGTTAACTATATGAGGTAAGGATCAATGATTGTTTAGGTTTAACACATTATATACAGTAATTGGTGGTTGGTTACCTATTATTTGTGTATTTATTGTAGTAATAATTAGTTGTAAATACAATAAGTCTTCGGGTAAATAAAATAAGTCATCAGGTAAATATATTCATTATTACTTGCATGTCCATAATCATTGTTGCCGTCACTTACTAAGAAACTTCATCTAATTATGACAATATCTTAAGCTTCTCCCTTGGTATAACGAGCCTATCACCTCGTTACAGCACTACATCTACCGTTGGTCCTTGCATGGTTGTTAGATATCACTATAAGGGTGAAATTCAGTTAATAATAATCAAGTAATGTAGTTTAGATGATAGAGTAGAGTTATAACTACCACCACCACATGAACGACCGGGTAAACTGATCACCATTGGTTAATATAGTTGTACTGTACTGTTTGTTATCGTGACTATACAGTACGGCACTGTATACGTTAAAACAAGTGGCCCCATTTTCAGGAAGAGGACGAAGCTCCAGACGACGAGACTATTAACCAGATGATCGCCCGAGGGGAGGACGAGTTTGAGATGTTCCAGAAGCACGACGATGAGAGACGGAAGGAGTCGACCAGGGCCCGTCTTATGGCCGAGGACGAGTTACCGGAGTGGATGTTGAAGGAGGAGGATTCTGTAAGTGTTTATTAGAGGTAGATTATGACATTTTAGGTGAACGATCCTTAAGAAATGAAGTGTTGAATGGTGTTGATGTTGACTGCTGTTGACTGTCATCAAGTAGTGGACCCAGAGCCGGATTAAGAGCTATGTAAACCCTGGGCATTTTATTATCATAGGCCGCTAAATTTCCCCATCCACCATTGTGTACCTAATTTTACCCCCACGACCTTCAAACATCACGCCAACATCGTACGTGCTGCCACCTATGGGTAACGCCAACTATTGAGTTAGTTGTCAGGTGGTGACGCTGAGAGTTAAGTTATTCCATAATTTTAGGTTAGTCTGTTATATGAAGGTTTTTGCATCTTAAATCTAATAAATCTATTTGTTATTAGACTTAGGGTAATTATTGGTTTTCATATTTTTATCAATTTTCAGCTAAAGTACGTATTCATTACTTATTTGTTTCATAAAGAATATTTTAGGAAAATTCTAAGGTATTATGATAAATGCTTCAACTTGTTATGGTATTTAGAATTATAATATCTTAAAGGAATACACATGGGTTACATCAGGCTGTGGATAGCTAAGACGTGACTGGCTGGTCAGTGGTCCAGTTAGTTAGTCAGGTTTAGAGGATCTCGAACCAGATACTAAATTAACGTTTATAATCACTTAATCTTATGACTGCAATCTATTTCTATCTTATAAAATTTATCGATTATTTTCATTTACCCTGTTGGAATATTAATAGGCCAGACCACAGTTAAAACACATACATTATATCTCAAATTTTGTAGGCCACTTAGACCTTCTTAGGCCCTGGACACTGTGCCTACTGTACCCCCTTTATAACCCGGCTCTGATTGGACCATTTGAAAACTTCATACACTAAGCGTAAGATTTATCACTCAAGTTATGGACAAGTTACCAGAGACTTACTGGAAGCTATTGACTTGTGGTAGAAAATGTCAGCCCTAGAGGTACAGATCCTGGAGAAACTGTAGTAATGAAACCCCTGTATAGTGAGAGACTGTAGTAATGAAACCCCAGTGTAGTGACCAGTGATATTACTTTTATTTTGTACAGAGAAACAATAGGTTTGGGAAATGTATACTTGAAAACTTCTTGAAATTTTGTAATGTAAAATTGTGTAAATATTTTAGTTAGTTTTCTATAGTTGAAATTTTACCCAACCTGACCTGACCTGACCTGACCTGACCTGACCTGACCTAACCATGAAAAATATAGGATGTTACTTAATCCTCTCCGCCTCAGAGCCTGAGACACATACGTGCATGAAAACTCGGAGGTTTTTGTCGAAAAACCGTTGAAAAAAAATTAGGCCTCATTTCACTGCCATAGAATTGTTTTATTAATTATAATGGGGATCTTTTCTAGCTTAAAATTGTCTGAAACCATAACAAAATTAAAAATCTTGAAATTTATGCCATTTTTTTTAGTAAAAGTTGAAAAAGAAAGAAAATGTCTAATAACATTTCGATTTCCATTCACCTTTCCCTTGTATTATGGTGTTCATGTTCTATATACCGTACTAAGATAAAGAACAAATCATGTAGAATATTAGGGCACACCTTCCTCTCTCTTTAATGGCCAGTGACATACTGCCCTGCCACACACCCAGACCATATAGAGAGGGTGATAAGGGCCACGCCAAGGAAACGACGTCTGTCAAATGGCATCCAAAGTTCACATAGTTTTACCGAATAGTTTTTTGAGTTATTTGAAAATTTGGTCGTTTTGTCATTTATGTTCGACGGCATTGTACGAGGCTAACAGAGTTAATAAAGGTTACTTTAACTTAATAGATAGGACCAACAAGACTGACTATTAATATTAAGAAACACTAACACACTATACAGTGGTCCCTCGGTTAATGAAATTTCGGTTAACGAATTGCCTTCCCTAAGAATCTTCAATTCAATTAACAAACAAAATTTCGGTGAATGAAATTCTTACGAAAACATGTCAACATGTTTTGGCCAATACAGTTATTGGTTCTAGGGCTTATATTCGTTTCCATTGGAGTAAATATCAAGAAGGTTGTTTTATTCAATATTTTTCTAAATTTTATATTAAAATTATTAGTCGTTTTAACACTTATTTAACATAATTGCAGTACAGGGAACTAGTTTTTGGTGCACCCATCAGCCACTTCACTCACCCACCAAGGCTTCAGTTTGTCTCTTCAGTGAAGGAAACATGTTGCTTGTGGCTCTCTTGAACATAAACTATTTTTACATTTTATAGTACAATTATTGGTCATTCTGAAATTTATTTAACATATTGACAATATATAGTGCAGTGCAGTGTTGATTTAAAGAAAATAATGTTGAATTACACCGAGTGAACTTAAAATTTTATTGGTGAAATGACGACATCAAGCACGGGTCCCCTGAAAGGTGATTTCTCCTCCACCCCCACTTCCTTCTCTTCTCCTCCACCCCCACTTCCTTCTCTTCTCTTCCACCCCCACTTCCTTCTCTTCTCCTCCACCCCCATCATCATCATCAACCAGGAGCCTCCTATATACACACCTCAAAGTAAGTGTACTTTACTGCATTTCGTTTTTACTTTGTATGTAATTTTCAGTGAGCTGGAATCAATTACCCAAAATCCCATTGAAACAATGGTTTGGGTTAACAAACGACCCTCTTGAACGAATTGAGTTCGTTAACCGAGGGACCTCTGTAGTATAGTATCTCTTATTATTACTGTACTGTTATATGAGTTAATACAGTATCTCTTACTGTACTACATGAGTTAATACAGTTCAGGTACTTACTGTATGTAAACCTGAACACATTAACTGATCCTCTCCACAGGAGGAGATAGAAGAGGAGGAACCGGAGGAACTGGGAGACCGTCGCGCCCGGTCCAAGAAGGAAGTCGACTACACCGACAGCCTGACGGAGAAAGAATGGCTCCGTGCTATTGGGGTACGTACGGTAGTTACCACGTTCTCGTAAAGATGTCTTAGGGACAATTGGCGTCATTTTTTATATAGCTTTATTACGTTTATTTATTTTTGTATATTTTTCCTCCATATTGACGCCGATAGGACAACTTTAAAGACGTTTGAGTGTATTAATAATATTTTTATCGGTAGATTTTTACTCCAGTATAAAAAAAACGTATGAAAGGAGAATGGTGGTGATGTATTCTGGTGTGAAATATTACTAAAGACTTATAATTATCTGCCTCGCAACAACAACAGCATCGCGATTGGTGGGAATAATAATTGGGAGCCAAGTGGTACTGTCGTTAACTTGAGAGTAAACAACTTTTAATGTTAGAAAATATAAAATGGATCTGTAAAAAATGGCAGCAGACATTGTAACCAAGTTTGTATTTTACCATTTATCATAGAGATCAACTTATATTAATGCTACTGCTACATTAACTACTGCTACATTAACTACTGCTACATTAACTACTGCTACATTAACTACTACTGCTACATTAACTACTACTGCTACATTAACTACTACTGCTACATTAACTACTGCTACATTAACTACTACTGCTACATTAACTACTACTGCTACATTAACTACTACTGCTACATTAACTACTACTGCTACATTAACTACTGCTACATTAACTACTACTGCTACATTAACTACTACTGCTACATTAACTACTACTGCTACATTAACTACTACTGCTACATTAACTACTGCTACATTAACTACTACTGCTACATTAACTACTGCTACATTAACTACTACTGCTACATTAACTACTACTGCTACATTAACTACTACTGCTACATTAACTACTACTGCTACATTAACTACTACTGCTACATTAACTACTACTGCTACATTAACTACTACTGCTACATTAACTACTACTGCTACATTAACTACTACTGCTACATTAACTACTGCTACATTAACTACTACTGCTACATTAACTACTACTGCTACATTAACTACTACTGCTACATTAACTACTGCTACATTAACTACTACTGCTACATTAACTACTGCTACATTAACTACTACTGCTACATTAACTACTGCTACATTAACTACTACTGCTACATTAACTACTGCTACATTAACTACTACTGCTACATTAACTACTACTGCTACATTAACTACTACTGCTACATTAACTACTGCTACATTACTACTGCTACATTAACTACTACTGCTACATTAACTACTGCTGCATTAACTACTGCTACATTAACTACTGCTACTACTACTGCTACATTAACTACTGCTACATTAACTACTACTGCTACATTAACTACTGCTACATTAACTACTACTGCTACATTAACTACTACTGCTACATTAACTACTACTGCTACATTAACTACTGCTACATTAACTACTACTGCTACATTAACTACTGCTGCTACATTAACTACTACTGCTACATTAACTACTACTGCTACATTACTACTGCTACATTAACTACTACTGCTACATTAACTACTGCTACATTAACTACTACTGCTACATTAACTACTGCTACATTAACTACTACTGCTACATTAACTACCACTGGTACATTAACTACTGCTACATTAACTACTACTGCTACATTAACTACTACTGCTACATTAACTACCACTGGTACATTAACTGCTGCTACATTAACTACCGCTACATTAACTACTGCCACATTAACTCCTGCCACATTTACCACTACTGCTACATTAACTACTGCTACATTAACTACTACTGCTACATTAACTACTACTGCTACATTAACTACTACTGCTACATTAACTACTACTGCTACATTAACTACTGCTACATTAACTACTACTGCTACATTAACTACTACTGCTACATTAACTACCACTGGTACATTAACTGCTGCTACATTAACTACCGCTACATTAACTACTGCCACATTAACTCCTGCCACATTTATCACTACTGCTACATTAACTACTGCCACATTAACTACTACTGCTACATTAACTACTACTGCTACATTAACTACTACTGCCACATTAACTCCTGCCACATTTACCACTACTGCCACATTAACTCCTGCCACATTTACCACTACCGCTACATTAACTACTGCCACATTAACTCCTGCCACATTTATCACTACTGCTACATTAACTACTGCTACATTAACTACTACTGCTACATTAACTACTACTCCTGACTGTTAGTGGCTACAATTATAAATATTTTTTATTACATGCAGGCTGTTGAAGAGGATGGTAAGGAGGTAAGAGATGGTGTGTGTGTAAATCAATCAATCTTTGTGTGTCTGTTAATGTATGTCTTTGATTTGTACTTGTGTCAGTTAAAACTTCAGTAAATAAAAAAAAATGAGTAATTGTGTGTGTGTGTGTGTAAATTATTTTCATCTATAGTAGTTAAATTAGTGTGTGTAGAGACATGTATGCACAGGTAAGTTTATGTATGCACAGATAAGTTTACGTATGCACAGGTAAGTTTATGTATGCACAGGTAAGTTCATGTATGCACAGGTAAGTTCATGTATGCACAGGTAAGTTTATGTATGCACAGGGAAGTTCATGTATGCACAGGTAAGTTTATGTATGCACAGGTAAGTTTATGTATGCACAGATAAGTTTACGTATGCACAGGTAAGTTTATGTATGCACAGGTAAGTTCATGTATGCACAGGTAAGTTCATGTATGCACAGGTAAGTTTATGTATGCACAGGGAAGTTCATGTATGCACAGGTAAGTTTATGTATGCACAGGTAAGTTTATGTATGCACAGGGAAGTTTATGTATGCACAGGGAAGTTTATGTATGCACAGGGAAGTTTATGTATGCACAGGTAAGTTTATGTATGCACAGGTAAGTTTATGTATGCACAGGGAAGTTTATGTATGCACAGGTAAGTTTATGTATGCACAGGGAAGTTTATGTATGCACAGGGAAGTTTATGTATGCACAGGTAAGTTTATGTATGCACAGGTAAGTTTATGTATGCACAGGGAAGTTTATGTATGCACAGGTAAGTTTATGTATGCACAGGTAAGTTTATGTATGCACAGGGAAGTTTATGTATGCACAGGGTAGATAATATAGAACTTTGATTTTCAGCAGGTTCAATAGTTCAGTGTTGTTTAGTGTATTATTGAACAGTACCGGCTATTATTGTGGTCTTTATGATGATTTTTACCTGTGGTCTTTATGATGTGTTTTACCTGTGGTCTTTATGATGTGTTTTACCTGTGGTCTTTATGATGTGTTTTACCTGTGGTCTTTATGATGTGTTGTACTTGTGGTCTTTATGATGTGTTGTACCTGTGGTCTTTATGATGTGTTTTACCTGTGGTCTTTATGATGTGTTGTACCTGTGGTCTTTATGATGTGTTTTACCTGTGGTCTTTATGATGTTTTTTACCTGTGGTCTTTATGGTGTATTGTACCTGTGGTCTTTATGATGTGTTTTACCTGTGGTCTTTATGATGTGTTGTACCTGTGGTCTTTATGGTGTGTTGTACCTGTGGTCTTTATGGTGTATTGTACCTGTGGTCTTTATGATGTGTTGTACCTGTGGTCTTTATGATGTGTTTTACCTGTGGTCTTTATGATGTGTTTTACCTGTGGTCTTTATGATGTGTTTTACCTGTGGTCTTTATGATGTGTTGTACCTGTGGTCTTTATGATGTGTTTTACCTGTGGTCTTTATGATGTTTTTTACCTGTGGTCTTTATGGTGTATTGTACCTGTGGTCTTTATGATGTGTTTTACCTGTGGTCTTTATGATGTGTTGTACCTGTGGTCTTTATGGTGTATTGTACCTGTGGTCTTTATGATGTGTTGTACCTGTGGTCTTTATGATGTGTTTTACCTGTGGTCTTTATGATGTGTTTTACCTGTGGTCTTTATGATGTGTTGTACCTGTGGTCTTTATGATGTGTTTTACCTGTGGTCTTTATGATGTTTTTTACCTGTGGTCTTTATGGTGTATTGTACCTGTGGTCTTTATGATGTGTTTTACCTGTGGTCTTTATGATGTGTTGTACCTGTGGTCTTTATGGTGTATTGTACCTGTGGTCTTGATGATGTGTTTTACCTGTGGTCTTTATGATGTGTTGTACCTGTGGTCTTTATGATGTGTTGTACCTGTGGTCTTGATGATGTGTTGTACCTGTGGTCTTTATGATGTGTTTTACCTGTGGTCTTTATGATGTGTTTTACCTGTGGTCTTTATGGTGTATTGTACCTGTGGTCTTTATGATGTGTTGTACCTGTGGTCTTTATGATGTTTTTTAACTGTGGTCTTTATGATGTGTTTTACCTGTGGTCTTTATGGTGTGTTTTACCTGTGGTCTTTATGATGTGTTTTACCTGTGGTCTTTATGATGTGTTTTACCTGTGGTCTTTATGGTGTATTGTACCTGTGGTCTTTATGATGTGTTTTACCTGTGGTCTTTATGATGTGTTGTACCTGTGGTCTTTATGATGTTTTTTAACTGTGGTCTTTATGATGTGTTTTACCTGTGGTCTTTATGGTGTGTTTTACCTGTGGTCTTTATGATGTGTTTTACCTGTGGTCTTTATGATGTGTTTTACCTGTGGTCTTTATGGTGTATTGTACCTGTGGTTTTGATGATGTGTTTTACCTGTGGTCTTTATGATGTGTTGTACCTGTGGTCTTTATGGTGTGTTGTACCTGTGGTCTTTATGATGTGTTGTACCTGTGGTCTTTATGATGTGTTTTACCTGTGGTCTTTATGATGTGTTTTACCTGTGGTCTTTATGATGTGTTGTACCTGTGGTCTTTATGATGTGTTTTACCTGTGGTCTTTATGATGTGTTGTACCTGTGGTCTTTATGATGTGTTGTACCTGTGGTCTTGATGATGTGTTTTACCTGTGGTCTTTATGGTGTATTGTACCTGTGGTCTTTATGATGTTTTTTAACTGTGGTCTTTATGATGTGTTTTACCTGTGGTCTTTATGGTGTGTTTTACCTGTGGTCTTTATGATGTGTTTTACCTGTGGTCTTTATGGTGTGTTTTACCTGTGGTCTTTATGGTGTGTTTTACCTGTGGTCTTTATGATGTGTTTTACCTGTGGTCTTTATGGTGTGTTGTACCTGTGGTCTTTATGATGTGTTTTACCTGTGGTCTTTATGATGTGTTGTACCTGTGGTCTTTATGATGTGTTGTACCTGTGGTCTTTATGATGTGTTTTACCTGTGGTCTTTATGATGTGTTTTACCTGTGGTCTTTATGGTGTATTGTACCTGTGGTTTTGATGATGTGTTTTACCTGTGGTCTTTATGATGTGTTGTACCTGTGGTCTTTATGGTGTGTTGTACCTGTGGTCTTTATGATGTGTTGTACCTGTGGTCTTTATGATGTGTTTTACCTGTGGTCTTTATGATGTGTTTTACCTGTGGTCTTTATGATGTGTTGTACCTGTGGTCTTTATGATGTGTTTTACCTGTGGTCTTTATGATGTGTTGTACCTGTGGTCTTTATGATGTGTTGTACCTGTGGTCTTGATGATGTGTTTTACCTGTGGTCTTTATGGTGTACTGTACCTGTGGTCTTTATGATGTTTTTTAACTGTGGTCTTTATGATGTGTTTTACCTGTGGTCTTTATGGTGTGTTTTACCTGTGGTCTTTATGATGTGTTTTACCTGTGGTCTTTATGGTGTGTTTTACCTGTGGTCTTTATGGTGTGTTTTACCTGTGGTCTTTATGATGTGTTTTACCTGTGGTCTTTATGGTGTGTTGTACCTGTGGTCTTTATGATGTGTTTTACCTGTGGTCTTTATGATGTGTTGTACCTGTGGTCTTTATGATGTGTTGTACCTGTGGTCTTTATGATGTGTTTTACCTGTGGTCTTTATGACGTGTTTTACCTGTGGTCTTTGTAACTACCACACACTGGTGACCTTAATAAACTTACTTCAGGCCATGGAAGAAGAGGAGGAAGAGGTGACTAGCAGTAAGAACAAGAGGACCTCAAAAGGCAAGCGTAAACGACAGGACGACCTGGATAACGACGACGACCCCAAGCCCAAGAAACGGGGTCGTCCAGCCAGGGAAAAACCCGCGCCCAAAAATAAACGCATGATTCGTCAGCTGAAGCGCCTCATGGATATTGTGATAAAGTATGAAGACAGGTCAGTGAGTCAGTCAGTCAGTCAGGTCATCTTTTATGCATACAGTTAGCGAACTTTGACTGTATATTGGGTTATCTCACATTATTTACACACGTTATTTACAAAAATTATTTACATTATTTAGATATTATTTACACACGTTATTTATACATTATTTACGCACATTATTTAGACATTATTTACACACATTTTTCACACAATATTTACACACATCGTGGAGATAAAATTTTTACTATATAATAAAAATCTTTCTCATTTTTTGGGAGAGGTTTCATTTTCCTCCTCCCCTAAAAACTAACCTAACCTAACCTGCCCTAACTAACCTAACCCCATACTGTCTCTCACCTATTATAACAATTCTCTTAACAATAATAAAACATAATACTTTACTTGGTATCGTAAGAATCTTGTTCCCATTGTCTTATTTATTTATATTTTTTAAGGAGAACTATAAATATTTTATCTTTGGGGGGGGGGGGGGGCTGGGTGTATTTTCTTAGCACCGTTAATATAATGTAACTCTTCCACACAGCGACGGTCGGGTACTGAGCGAACCGTTCATGAAGTTACCGTCCCGTCGAGAACTGCCGGATTACTACGGGATAATCAAGAGGCCTATGGATATTTGCAAGATCCTATCCAAGATTGAGGAAGGAAGGGTAAGTTTGATGTATAAACAGTAGATTAAAACAACAAACGTACTCTATTATTGCCTCTAGTTTCACGGTGTTTTGATGTGAGAGTAGTCGTTTGAGCACAGTTTATATTACCTGTGTTCTATTTAGGATTTTTTGAAGCGATGTAAACACAGTATCCAAGAATTTATCAGATACTGGAATAAGTGTCTGGTCAGGTTAGGGTAGATTAGGTCAGGTTAGATTAAGTTAGGTTGGGTTAGGTTAGGTCATGTTGGGGTAGATTATGTCAGGTCAGGTCAGGGTAGATTATGCCATGTCAAGGTAAATTAGGTCAGGTCAGGTGAGGCTACTTTAGGTTTAGTTAGATTGATTTAGCTTTGGTTATGTTAGGTTTGATTACATTTAAACTGCATTAGATTAGGTTAGGTTTAAGTAGATGATTCAGAGGTTGGTTAGAAGATTCAGAGATTGGTTAGGTTTAAGTAGATGATTCAGAGGTTGGTTAGGTTTAAGTAGATGATTCAGAGGTTGGTTAGGTTAGGTTATATTGAGTGAAGTTCACTGGGGTTAGGTTAGGTTAAGTGGGAGTATGTAGGTAGTTATGTGGTTATCACGTACACAGCCTTAACTATTACAGTTTGTTGGTAGTTACGACATACACACATGACTGGCATACACACATGACTGACATACACACATGACTGACATACACACAGACAACATTCTCCACTACTCATCGCAATATTTTAGAATCACAGACAGAGTTACTTAATACCCCCATCATTAATCCAAGCCTGAGAGCTAAACCTAACGACCACCTGCCCGTTTTCAGTACGAGGACGCTAACGACCTGCAGAGCGACTTTGTTCTCCTGTGCCGCAACGCCCAGGAGTACAACGAGGAGGCTTCTGTGATCTTTGAGGACTCGATCGTTATGCAGAGCGTCTTCTTCAACGCCAGGGAGCGCATCGAGGCAGAGGTTGATACTATCCCTGAAGAAGGTATGTCAGTCAGTCAGTCAGTGAGTTGGTTAGTCAGTCAGTCAGTCAGTCAGGGAGTTGGTCAGTCAATCAGTAGTTCCTGTCAATAGTTTATATCCTGAAGAAAAATGGTAGAGTTATTGTAGCTCAGTGGTGGTGTTATTACTCAAGTATATTTTATTATTACAGAAGAGGAAGATGATGAAGAAGAAGAGGAAGAGGAAGACAGTAGAGGAAAGAAGGGGAAGAAAAATAAGAAGGATAAAAGCCGAGGCAGGAGGAAAAGAGTAAAATATGCCGATGATTCTGATGATGATGATGATGACGATGACGATGATGATGACGTGAGTAGTAAAAAAGAAACAGAGTGAAGCTTTTAAATTAGTCCCTAAAAACGTAAGTAAAAAACGTAAACCAAAATGGGGTAAAGAATTGAGTGGAATTTTTTTTTCATCGCCGGTTTTTATTATTATTATTATTTTTTATGCCGTTTGTGTTAGCTATTGTAGTAGTTAATTGTGTTTGTATTTATATATTAAGATAAATGTTTGGTTGTATCAGCAGCTCTATGTATGATGGTCTTACTGATTGAGAGAGGGAGGAGATTGAGAGAGACTTTATAACCCAGTCTCACCTTATGACTTTTGGGCTTTATAATTAAACAAACAGATATGTGTTTAACTATATTTTTCTTAACATCTCATCATGATCTACAGTATGTGGTGCAGTATGTGGTACAGTATGTGGTACAATACAATACAACTTTTCCACTCAAAAAACTCCTCTATAAGTTATTTTTTTACTATATTTTTAATAGGTTTTACTTTTAATGAAACTCCCTTAAAATTAAAAACCAAAAACCCCCTAAAAATTTAATTATTATTTCTATCAATGAATATTTTCCAGTCATTAATTATAATTTTTCCTTTGTGTTCCCACATTACATGAGACCCTATTATGTTCATCAAGTTATACCATTAGATAAAATTCTTTACCAAGTGGTAAAATATCTCTTCTGTCACACACCATTATAGTTTGTACACCCGGTGAGTGGTCTTATTTTATCTCTCTGTTTAGTGATTTTGTTTTGTTTTCTTATACCTTTTCAGTGATGTGTGTTTGTCTGGCATCAGGTTGAAGATGTGAGAGATCGAGGCAGAGTTTACTGTCGGCTTGATTATTTAAGATCTTGAAGTAATGTAATAATTTAAAATGATCTCATCTCTTGAGTTCTGTCCTCTGTCAGAAGTTATTGTCAAGGAAACTATAAAATTGTTTCAATGTCAAAGTTATTGTCAAGGAAACTATTTATTGTTCTCTGTCACAAGTTGTTATCAAGGAAACTATAAAATTGTCCTCTGTCAGAAGTTATTGTCAAGGAAACTCGCATTGAAGGATCATTGTAGGTAAACCAAGTCCTTGATATAATTTTAGCAGAGAAAATATACAAGGCATGAATGAGGGGTGACAGCTGTGAGTCCTGGAGCAAGGAACAATGTTTACTAAAATGTCTCCCTGAACTTAACACTTAATTACGTATGGTTTGTTATGATGCGTACGTAATGGAGGGTAGTGTAGCACCAGTTGGGGGTGGGGAGGGGGGGGGGGGATGATTATCTTGTATACTAAAACAGACTTAGTAGAATGTTGATGAAATAGTGTTGTGAGATTTATCTGGTACTAGTTGTTGTTCATGACTTTTTCTCGTGAAAAAGTTTAGAATTATTTAATATATTTGGTGTAGTGTTAATAGTCCCCAGGTTATGCGTACACTATATAGCTTGATGTAAAGAGGACTTAAGTGATGCCTCTTACAAGTGGTGCAAATATTCTTTTAAAGTGGTGCAAATTATTATATTTTTATTTTTTTACTTCTTTTTTTCTCTTTAGGATATTGATAGGTTTAATTACACTGATTCTATTAAATAAAAAAAATAGCTAATAGAAACAGAGTGGAGAATTGATCAAGAGAGATGTTTCTTTACGATCTACCCCTTCCCTTAATCTGAGAGAGAGAGAGAGAGAGAGGCATCTGACCTCTCATTCCTCATAGACATTCAGATGTTATGATATACTTTGGTAAAGAAATGGCTGCTGTAGAGTTTGTCGGTGAATCTCATTGAATTAATCGTAAAACACTTTGCTGTGAAATTTACTCTACATATTTAAATTAACTCTACATATTTAAATTAACTACGTATTTAAATTAACTGTACGTATTTAAATGTCAAAATATTGTGGTAGAATAAGTTATATACAATATAGTCTTTTACTTAAAAATCAAAAAAATCAAAGGTTTATCTTCTTTTTTGGGGCTTAAAGGCAAAAAAAATTATACTGGAATGATGGTGGTGGTATTATATTATGGTATAGGAATGAAAGAATTTGTTTGTGGTCGTCCCATCTTGGGATAAACTGTACTGTCCGATATACACAGTCACTTACCTACAGTTCTGGTTGTGGGATAAACTGTACTGTCTGATATACACAGTCACTTACCTACAGTTCTGGTTGTGGGATAAACTGTACTGTCTGATATACACAGTCACTTGTTAGTGTCATCAACTGCTGTACTCTTAGCTAAACCAAGCTCCTGGATTCATAGGTAAATGTTGTCAACTTAACTGCTGGGTATTAGTTAATTAAAAATACCAAGACAATACTGTAGTGGAAAGGCTTTGATAAAGATGTGAAGGACAAATAACAAGTTATATATTATTCACAAATTTAATTTGTAGCTCCTGGGAATAAAATAATGTACAGGCTGACCAACAAGACCTCAAAATATAGGTTATACGCCCATAAATAAATCGGAGGGTCTTGTTAAAAAAATGTAGCTTCCTTGTTAAAGAGAGAGAGAGAGAGAGCGTGCATATTGGGTTAGTCTCATGTATTTTGTCCATTAGATTCCATGTTAAGTTAATATTAACTGGTGTGCCCCAACAAGTGAATGAGTCAGTTACTCTTGTGGGTCAAGAAGGTAAAACACAATTTATGTACCGTAACAAATTTTAATGTAATTTATTCCTTACGGCATATTTGGTCATTTTTGTAATATAAACTTATAATTAAGTTATAAAGCCATACATAATGTGTAAGTGAAATAATTAATAAAATGGTATAGAAGATGACTTAAAATATTGATTTACATAATATAAAGTTTTATTGTAAACATGTTTAAGCAGCCATCAAAGGAACCACAAGTAGTGTCTTATATGAACCACTGTAACTCTTGGGAGTCATACACATGTTTGTTTTATTATATTTTAAAGACAAAATATGTCCCAACAGTATTGACTCTCCATTTTATTATAATAATGAAGATCACAGTTTTGGTTACATAATGAGGGAGTTTTATAGTGAGGGTTAACTTGGGGACAACAACAAGTACAGTTTATTATCTTTATTATAATGAAGATCACAGTTTTGGTTACATAATGAGGGAGTTTTATAGTGAGGGTTAACTTGGGGACAACAACAAGTACAGTTTATTATCTTTATTATAATGAAGATCACAGTTTTGGTTACATAATGAGGGAGTTTTATAGTGAGGGTTAACTTGGGGACAACAACAAGTACAGTTTATTATCTTTATTAAGACAGATCAGTTAAAACAGAGGCTAACTGTACACTGCACTGTCTTATAAGTTCTTACAGAGGGAGTCCTGTACCTCAACTTTACATGGTGACCGTACCAAACATGTACTAGTTCACAGTGGCACCTTACAGTACAGTACTGTTCCAGGTATGTGGTACCATACAGTACAGTACTGTACCAGGTATGTGGCACCTTACATTACAGTACTGTACCAGATATGTGGTACCATACAGTACAGTACTGTACCAGGTATGTGGCACCTTACAGTACAGTACTGTACCAGGTATGTGGCACCTTACAGTACAGTACTGTACCAGATATGTGGTACCATACAGTACAGTACTGTACCAGGTGTGTGGCACCTTACAGTACAGTACTGTACCAGGTGTGTGGCACCTTACAGTACAGTACTGTACCAGGTATGTGGCACCTTACAGTACAGTACTGTACCAGGTATGTGGTACCATACAGTACAGTACTGTACCAGGTATGTGGCACCATACAGTACAGTACTGTACCAGTTATGTGGTACCATACAGTACAGTACAGTACCAGGTATGTGGCACAATACAGCACAGTACTGTACCAGGTGTGTGGCACCTTACAGTACAGTACTGTACCAGGTATGTGGCACCATACAGTACAGTACTGTACCAGGTATGTGGTACCATACAGTACAGTACCAGGTATGTGGCACCTTACAGTACAGTACTGTACCAGGTATGTGGCACCATACAGTACAGTACTGTACCAGGTATGTGGTACCATACAGTACAGTACTGTACCAGGTATGTGGCACCTTACAGTACAGTACTGTACCAGGTGTGTGGCACCTTACAGTACAGTACTGTACCAGGTATGTGGCACCATACAGTACAGTACTGTACCAGGTATGTGATACCATACAGTACAGTACAGTACCAGGTATGTGGCACCTTACAGTACAGTACTGTACCAGTTATGTGGCACCATACAGTACAGTACTGTACCAGGTATGTGGTACCATACAGTACAGTACTGTACCAGGTATGTGGCACCATACAGTACAGTACTGTACCAGGTATGTGGTACCATACAGTACAGTACAGTACCAGATATGTGGCACCATACAGTACAGTACCAGGTATGTGGCACCTTGCAGTACAGTACTGTACCAGGTATGTGGCACCATACAGTACAGTACAGTACCAGGTATGTGGTACCATACAGTACAGTACAGTACCAGGTATGTGGCACCATACAGTACAGTACTGTACCAGGTATGTGGCACCATACAGTACAGTACTGTACCAGGTATGTGGCACCATACAGTACAGTACTGTACCAGATATGCGGTACCATACAGTACAGTACTGTACCAGGTGTGTGGCACCTTACAGTACAGTACTGTACCAGGTATGTGGTACCATACAGTACAGTACTGTACCAGGTATGTGGCACCTTACAGTACAGTACTGTACCAGGTATGTGGTACCATACAGTGCAGTACTGTACCAGGTATGTGGCACCATACAGTACAGTACTGTACCAGGTATGTGGTACCATACAGTACAGTACTGTACCAGGTATGTGGCACCATACAGTACAGTACTGTACCAGGTATGTGGTACCATACAGTACAGTACAGTACCAGATATGTGGCACCATACAGTACAGTACAGTACCAGGTATGTGGCACCTTACAGTACAGTACTGTACCAGGTATGTGGCACCATACAGTACAGTACAGTACCAGGTATGTGGTACCATACAGTACAGTACAGTACCAGGTATGTGGCACCATACAGTACAGTACTGTACCAGGCATCTATGGGATAAAATGGTTAGTATTAGATATTTGGTATTGTGCATAAAAAAAATAGTATTTTTCTTAGACCACAAAGAACTGTAATACTGTATTGGTAAATGTCTGCAAGAATTGTATTTTATTTTTTCCTTTATACATTTGGCCATGGCCAAGACTGTTCATTTATCAGGGTAATTTACCTTCACTATTTCATTCCATACTGCAGTTGTCGACTTAATTTAATTGTAAAATATTATAATAACTTTCAATATGTGTAAGATGATCCTTGTGCTGTCATTAAGTAAATTATTAGAAACAAATTAATTGTTTATGTAACCTTCTGTAGTGTTTTGTTTGGTCAACAATTTGTATATGAGGTGACTGACTGTGTTGATGTTGTAAACCAACACAGACTTGTGGTGTTAAATATTAGATAGACTGTAATGTTGTAAACCAACACAGACTTGTGGTGTTAAATATTAGACAGACTGTAATGTTGTAAACCAACACAGACTTGTGGTGTTAAATATTAGACAGACTGTAATGTTGTAAACCAACACAGACTTGTGGTGTTAAATATTAGACAGACTGTAATGTTGTAAACCAACACAGACTTGTGGTGTTAAATATTAGACAGACTGTAATGTTGTAAACCAACACAGTGATTAATCATGGCGTTGTGGCTAGGTTAGCTCGTCACTGTAACCACCAGGCTACTGGACCAATGTGTGAGGTGTTATGGTTTTTTTCAACTCATATTTTTGTGAAGCTATACAGGTACAGTACGTACATATTGTGAAAAAGGTATACATTATTACACCGCAATTACCGACATCCTTCATATTGGGTTGGCTAGATGGCTACCAAAGAAATTCTGTAAGTATGAGCTACATATCAACTCAGCTGGCACTTGATGCCATTCATTCTAGAGACAGTAATTTTTATGAGGAAAAAATTGCCGTATGGCAACCCAACCAACTCAGCTTTAATAACAAAAAGCACGGACTTGACTTGAGGGTAAACTCACATTTTTTCTACATTTTGTTGTCTTGTTTCTGATTACACCGTATTTATGAGAGGTTTTTTCCCATTACGTATATGAGAAACAGTATTTGTGTGTCTGTATCTACACGCACCCATATATACAATACGGGTAAAAGAAATAATTATCCTAGGGACAAACACCCAAAGGGAATATATATTTATTTACACACAAGTAAAAATGTATCAACCCCCCCCCCCCCCCCCCCCCGGTCACCAAATGATATTCGCTGATTTGGTAATTCACTGCCATTTTGAGAACCAAACCCTGGTGAATTTTAAGGCATGCTGTACTGTACTTGCTTCACTTGTTGAGGGTTCAGTACCTGACCTACACATCACTGGAGGACTAAGATCAAAAGAATATTGATGACGAGTATGAATCAGTTACAGTGGTCCCTCGGTTAACAAACACAATCCATTCCAGCAGGTTGTTTGTTAACCGAAACCATTGTTTCAATGAGTTTTTGGGTAATTGGTTCCAGCTCACCGAAAATTGCCTAAATTCAACAAAAATGGTAGAAAAGTTCACTTACTTTGAGGTGTGTATGTAGAAGGCTCCTGGATGATGATAATGATGATGGGAATTAGAATGGGGGTGGAGGAGAAGGAAGAAGAGAAGGCATTGGGGTGGAAGAGAAGTCACCCCATGGCACCATTTCACCCATAAAATTTTAGTTCTCTTGGTGTATTTCAAGATTATTTTCTTTAAATCAACACTGCACTGCATTATATATTGTCAATATGTAAAATATATTTCAAAATGACCAATAATTTGCTTGGAAACACAGAAAAAAGTTTTTTTTTTTTTTACGGGAATTAGCCAACCCGGGCACAGGTCAAACGACCCACAACGGAGCCTGGGGGGCGAAAAAAAAGAACGGAAAGAAATTAAAAATATAGAAAAAAGGGTTATACTTTATTAATGTACACCACGAAGATGCCGGAAAACCAGCTTTTTATAGTGAGACAGATTGTAAGAGCATGGAAACACAGAAGAAGGCAAAGCATTCCACAGTTTGGCTGTGTGAGGAAAGAAGGAGGTACTATAACGGGTTATTCTCGTGTGACCGATATCCACAGAGAAATGGTGGGCTCCGCAGGCAAGACGTGTGTTACGAACCCACGGCCTTACCGGCGGTACACAGGATGCCAAATCCCCTGAACATTGCCCGTTACAGTACCTGTGAAAGAGAGAGAGAGTGAAGCAACATTGCGGCGAAGACAAAGGGGAGAGAGATTGTCGACTAAAGGAGGAGAGTTAATAAGACGAAATGCCTTTGATTCCACCGTATCTAATAGCTGGACAGAAGAAGAGCCACCCCAGATATGAGAGCAGTACTCCAAGTTATGACAAATGAATCCCTTATATACTTGGAGCAACTGCTCAAGAGTGAAGTAGCTGCGACATCTGTACAGCATTCCCAACTTTCGGGAGGCAGCTTTAGTTATACTAAGGATGTGTGATTTCCAGGACATATTGGCGGAAATGGTGAGGCCTAACATATTTATTTCAGAATTTGGGGGGATGATAGCGTCCTGAAATGTAATTGGTGAGAGATCGTCTACTTTACAAAGTGTAATTGGTAAATATTGAGTTTTGTTACTATTGAACTTAACCAAGTTTGTATCTCCCCATGCAGAGATGCTACACAGATCCACGTTGATAGAAGTAATGATATCAGTTCTAGAAACAGATCTAGTTTGAGAGTTAGGAGGAAGGGGAAAATGTGAGGAAGAGTGAAGAGTAGAATCATCGGCGTAAGAATGGATAGAATTAGTTGTAGTGTGAAGTAAATCATTGATAAAAAGAAGAAAGAGAGTTGGTGAAAGAAGAGAACCCTGTGGGATGCCACTATTGGTAGAGAAAGAGCGAGAGATCGATCCCTCGACAACAACTGCCATGGATCGATTCTCAAGGAAGCTAGAGATGAGAGAACAAAGTGGGGGAGAGAAACCAAAAGAGGGAAGTTTAGATAGCAAAGACTTGTGCCATACCCTGTCAAATGCTTTGGAGATGTCGAGGGCCACGACAAAAGTTTCCCCATAATCCCTAAGAGAGGATGACCAAAGATGGGTGCAATAGGAGAGCAGATCACCAGCAGATCTTGCCTGGCAAAAGCCATACTGGTGATCCGACAAAAGAGAAAGGCGTTCAAGGTGACGGAGAAAATGGGAGTTCAAGATAGTTTCGAAAATCTTAGAGAGGGATGAAGTTAGGGAAATGGGGCGATAGCTAGAGGGATTAGAATAGTCACCCTTCTTCGGGATGGGCTGAACCAAGGCAGGCTTCCAAGAAGGAAAATTTTTGGTTTTGAGGCAAAGGCGAAAGAGGCGAGCAGGCACAGGGGCCAGGGCTTCAGCACACTCCCTCAGAACACGAGGGGGTATTCCGTCCGGTCCATGCGCCTTACTCACATCCAACCTGGATAACACACCGGCAACCCTGCGAGTGGAGGTTATAGGAAAGTGTATAGGTTCAGTAGGAGGTGCAGGGGTAGAGTGGGAATCATCTAAGGTGGAATTAGAGGAGAATAAGGTGCCAAAGAGGTTGGCTTTCTCAGGGGTAGAGTTGGCTATAGAGTTATTGGGACGGAAGAGGGGAGGAAAAGAAGGAGTGCAGAAGTTGTTACAGATGTTTTTAGCTAAGGACCAGAAGGATTTACTAGAGGAAGAATTAGTCAGGACAGCAGTCTTTCTTTTAATAAAATTCCGCTTGGCCCTATGAAGAATAGCCTTGCAACGATTCCTAGAAGTAATGAAAGAGGTGTGGGTTTTATTTTAGAGTAGGGTTCCCGGACATGTCCTCCATTTAGGTCTCGAAATCTTCATCCGGAAGGAATTTTTAAAATTATTCAAAAGTCCGGAATTTCAGCTTCCATCATTTTCTCCACGGAAAAAACATGAAACTGTAATGACGGGAGAGAGAGAGAGAGAGAAGGTGGAAACCGTAGAAATCTTGTTCAGTTTTCGTCAGCTGATAAGTCACTTGTACGCCTGTACGGTGTTGTCAACTTAGCTGTCAAATAATTGATTGATAAGGGGGTAGAAGTTGATGATGTGCTTTGACCAAGTTAGTAACCTGAAGCAGTTTGTGGAAAATTATAAGAGTGATGAAGAATTTAGGAATCTGCCAACACATAAAGAGTGACCAGATACTTTGAAAAATCAAAGAACATTGAATGCCACTCAGAATTGCTAAGGATTGCACTATTCTTCTTTGCTATATCATCTCACAATGCAAATGTAGAAAGAGTTTTTTCACTGATGCAAAGTCAATGGACAAAGGAAAGGAACAAATTGAGTGTTGAAACAATGAAAGGCATTCTGACCGTACAGTACAACTTCCGAGAAACATCTTGCAGTGACTTCTATACCTTTCTAAAGAGTGTAGCGTACCGTATTGTGGCCGGTTGTCAATTCTCTTTGTATGGGCACACAAACGTACGTACAAGTAGATATCTTCACTCAGGAATGTGGTTGGATAGAAACTCACGATGCGCTTTCTATATATATATATTGTTGCGTAGGAGTGACTGGGTGAGGAGCTGAGAGAGATGTTGCTGGTCCAGGTGCTGAGTGTAGAATGTCCTCCCTGGGCAGGCATGGCCGTATTTATACAATTTACCAGGATCAGGATCTGGGGTGCGCGTAGCGAGAGGACCAATCACAGCGGCTCAAGCGTAAGGTGTGAAACGCTCTGATCCTGAACTGGAGGTTGATGGTCGAGACTAGGTCGGCGATCGTACGCCTACGTCCTCTGCATAGACCTAGTCTCTCGGCGTAGCTTGCTGCACGCGGGGGCGCTTGTGGTAGAAGCGGTACCGCTCTTGCCTCGCAAGCAAGATGTCACGGGTTCGATTCCCGGGCAAGCGGAAGTTGTTTGGACACTCTTCCTAGCCCCCGTGGTCCCTGTTCACCTAGCAGTAAAGTAGGTACCTGTTGTAAATCGAAAGGTTGCGAATTCGTATTCAGGGAAAGTTGTTGGAGCTTCTAAACTTGAACTGACACAATCCGGAGGAGTGGTGACCCGAGGATCACACACCCAACACAGACAAAACCAAATACGTGCGCTATGCGCTAACCAAATAAACGCAGTCGTGTAAAGCCACGGCACTATCTCTCCCACTACAATTCCCTTCCTAACCTCCTGCTCCTTCCTCTGTCATCTTCCCCGCTCTGCCTTTCGCTACCAACAACTTTTGGAGCTTCTAAACTTGAACTGCTGCACGCGGGGGCGCTTGTGGTAGAAGCGGTACCGCTCTTGCCTCGCAAGCAAGATGTCACGGGTTCGATTCCCGGGCAAGCGGAAGTTGTTTGGACACTCTTCCTAGCCCCCGTGGTCCCTGTTCACCTAGCAGTAAAGTAGGTACCTGTTGTAAATCGAAAGGTTGCGAATTCGTATTCAGGGAAAGTTGTTGGAGCTTCTAAACTTGAACTGACACAATCCGGAGGAGTGGTGACCCGAGGATCACACACCCAACACAGACAAAACCAAATACGTGCGCTATGCGCTAACCAAATAAACGCAGTCGTGTAAAGCCACGGCACTATCTCTCCCACTACAATTCCCTTCCTAACCTCCTGCTCCTTCCTCTGTCATCTTCCCCGCTCTGCCTTTCGCTACCAATAACTTTTGGAGCTTCTAAACTTGAACTGCTGCACGCTGATTGGCTGGTCGGAGTGCGGCCGGAGCTCAGTTGGTAGTTGTAGGGGAGAGTAGCCACTACAAGAGCAATCAGCACGGGCACATCAAGTCACACACACAGTGGGGGAAGAAGACTGCAGCTAAGGGAATAAAGATGTCCAGCCTTAAGCAAAGGTAATTTTTTTTTAAGATTCCTACACCATGTGTGTTGTATATTAACCTGTGTGTACCGGGGGGATGGGGGGGGGGATGTCTTCGGGAGCGTCCTCTTTTTTGAATGTTCAGATATGGCAACCCTATTTTAGAGTAATAAGATAAATTAGAATATAATTGATATACGTCATTATTCTAACATCAACAACGATTTATACGATAGAGAATTAAAAATAAATAAATTATGGCGATATGGCAACATGTATGGGCAGCTGGACAGCCACACCATCACTCACTAGTCCTGTCTTGTACATGGTCGCGGTGGGCGTGTGCATTATTCCTTCATTTTTGACAATTGCCTTAAAAACTTGATATAAGTGGAAATGTTCGGTGTTGTGAAGTGCTGGAGGGCCCGTAACGTGAAGTGTTGTGTTAATATATGGGAAATATTGGTTAAAAGGTGAAGTGACTCGATGAGATTAGAGGATATTTGTCACTGATGCCAAGTGAAGTGTTATGGCCCCATAACTTGATTGGATTAATGGAAATAAATAGTGTTAACGGAGGTAGTTAACCTAATTGAAGGTTAAAGAAAAATTCACGCGTGGAATCCCTTTTTCTAGTGAACATTAAAAGTACGAGGTACCGCAGTGAATTTTCCAAGTGTCCTTTTTGAAGTGAAGTCAATTAAAACATGTGGGAACTACAAGAGTATTCACCACAGTTAACTACACCAGGACTTGATTCACCCTCCGCCAGGAATTTAAATTAAGGTATGATTAAAACTTTGGTTTGGTTAATGTTATGCCATGTATTACAATTGGCACACAGAGCTATTAAAATTGTTATGGGTCAATACGTCTGACTCGCCGCTACCCCTAGCAACAACATCAAATACAATATCATATCAGTACACTTTACATTCAGAAACATTAAGAAAATCTAACATTAAACCTTACCAACAACTCGAGAACGTATACCAACACACACAGTAGGTTTAGGTCTGGTTTTGTTGAGGTTTTTACTCATGTGTATAACGAAAAACCGTCCCTGCCTATTAGGTTTATGGACATGAAGGTTATGAATGGATAATAATCACAATTTTACATTAGACAAAATTATGATTATCTAAGGACGATGAAACGGGCTGTGATTATGGAATTTTTCGTTGAATTACTATCCTGAACTTATATTTAACTTGTGGCAAACATTAAGAGTGTGAGCTTTTATTGACCGCTACACCTATGGTTAACGAGTGAGTTTCTTTATAGAAAGTTGATATATTTAACTGAAGGGATGAAGGTCGCTACGGTGGCTGAGGTGTAACCACGGCTCGTTCAACAGAGCGAGTTTCTTCATCACATTGTATCCAACTAATTATTAGTTTGGTCTTAAAAACCGGTGTGTGTTGTTAAAGTAATGATTATAACTTACTACAGGGGCACTTTGAACTCAGTTTTCGTCGATTATTTTTAGAATGTGACTTGAATGTACCTGTAGTTTAACGGAGTGTTCAGGTGTTTGAGATGAGTAAAAAATGTTCTGGATTTACTGAGGTCACGATATGTAGTCTGTAGGCTGGTCGCTTCCGGGTGGTAAAAGTCTCAGGAAAGTAGCTTTGATATTATCGGAAAACGAATCACGGAGAACAGGTAAATTTTGATATGTATCACTTAGTGTTTTATTTAATTTTAAAATCAAACTTTAACCATTAATGATTTCTGTCAGGTTGTTGGAGAGACGAGGGCACTGGGGCCACGAAGTACTTGTTGTTTATTCTCAGCCTCAATACCAAGCCCGTTAGATACAAGCAACGTAAACAAGATCCATGGACAGTCCCGGATTATCCATTAGGCACAGTTGTCTTAAGTGTCACTTCCGGGTCAAGGCTGTACTTGACCTAAAGAGATAAACTAATGGATCAAATGAAAACTGAAATAATTATTATTTTTTACTTAAATTATTAACAATTATTATCTATCAATCAATTATCTTATTACTTATAATAACAAATAATTTCTAATTAATTAATGACTTAACTTATTTTTATAAACTACATTTATTAGATATTAACTACAACGCTTACTTGATCATAATAACAAAGGGACCAATTATATAAACGTATTTTTCAATTAATTTTCTTATTTTTTAAAGTATTTTTACAACACAAATACAGTGTTAGGACAGGCCAGGAATCCAATGCTCTGTTTGTTCATTTGAGGGATAACAAGCATTGCATTGACTGGGATAATGCCTCCTCAATATTACCATGTAATTCAATTGATAGTAGGAACATCATAGAATCTAGTCTTATTAAACATACAGAAGCATTCAACATGAATTTGAGTCACGGCATGTACAAGCTGGACAATTTTGTAATTAAGAAGATTTGTAACCAGGTGAGAAGGTCGGGTCACCTGACCATCTGACCTGACCACCAACCGTTGTGTGCTATTTAAAGATTAGTAGGGTCATTACCTAATACCTGACCATTGTGGACCTGGTCTCACCCTCCTCTGTATATATACACGGCGCCATAAGCTCATTGAACAGGCTTTGTGTGAAATATAACAAAGTCTAGGACTGCTTTTAGCATCCTGGTGGTCCAG
>CAUDMG010003928.1:0-17032 GCA_958450375.1 Homarus gammarus
CTTGCAAGGAATGTAATATGTTTTACTTAGGCCAGACAGGTAAAGATCTTGTAACTAGACTTAAACAACATAAATATAGTGTTAGGACAGGCCAGGAATCCAATGCTCTGTTTGTTCATTTGAGGGATAACAAGCATTGCATTGACTGGGATAATGCCTCCTCATTATTACCATGTAATTCAATTGATAGTAGGAACATCATAGAATCTAGTCTTATTAAACATACCGAAGCATTCAACATGAATTTGAGTAACGGCATGTACAAGCTGGACAACTTTGTAATTAAGAAGATTTGTGATCAGGTGAGAGGGCGGGTCACTGTCCCATCTGACCCAACCACCAACCGTTGTGTGCCATTTAAAGATTAGTAGGGTCATTACCTGACCATTGTGGACCTGGTCTCACCCTCCTCTGTATATATTCATCTTGTTCTGCATTACTCTATCTAGTCTGTACTCACCCCTGAAGATGTGAATTACACGAAAGCGCTTGGGAACTTCGTGTTTTCTTCTTTCCTGGTGGTTATCAGCATATACCTAGATCACGCGCACCTACAGTGATTTACTTGCATAAATGGATTCCACGCGCCACTTCTTCATCTTCTCTACAAGCTGTCCTGGACTGTCTCCTTTCGTTACTGAATACTCCTCTTCGATGATCAAGGCCCACAAATTGAAAATACGTTTGAAATTTCTCCAGACATGCCTCAGTGAAAAAGTTATGCCAAGATCAATCCTCCCACAACGTGTCCTTAAGATGTCTGACCGCCCCTTTGATGAGTTCCAAGAAATCATCCTTAAGAAACATTTTGAAATAAAGAAAATTGAAGTGGATGAAGCCTTCCGTATTGTAAGACAAAAAAAGCGCGCTTTTATCATGACCATACCGAGTTATTGGAAAAAGTTCATGTTGGACTACTGTTTTGATAACCTGAGACGTGAGCGTTCTGATCTTCAAGCCAAGATAGACCACAAATTGGCACTCCTTATTAGAAATAGTGATTGGACTAAGGATGCCAATAACAACTGTGTAGTGAATCTCTCCTCTAAACAACTAGACAATGATACCTTGTGTGCCCTCGGCTATGGTTTAAGTTTTTGATGGTTCCAACAAGGGAGTCGACAGTGTTGACATAGCCAGAGCATTTTGCAATTTGGAGAAATTCAGTAATTTGACAAGTGAAGAAGTGAACATGTGTAAAGGTGTTGTGTATGCATCTATGTCCAAGCCTTGTGTTTCAAACTGTCCAGAAAGATTCACCAAAGCACTCCAAGCCCTTAAGAAAAATAAGGATCTACATGTCACTAAAGCAGATAAAGCCAACACAGTAGTGATTTTAAACAAAGATGACTATATCTCAAAAATGAATGACCTTCTATGTGACACTACAACATATTCTAAACTCATAAATAATCCTCTCAACACTGTCAACACCCAGTTCAACAAAAAACTTAAGTCCCTATTGAGAGGCAAAGCTACTCTCATTAAACATCTTACTTCAACGTCCCCTCCACTGCCTTACATGTACGGTTTAATCAAGACCCACAAGCCCAATAACCCAGCAAGACCCATCATTAGCTCTGTTGGGTCAATCTCTTATAAACTATCTAAATGGTTAGTTTCCTTACTAAACCCCCTAGTTGGCAACATTTCTAACTCCAATATCAAGAATAATATGGATCTGGTTGATAAACTCAATAACTTGCACATTAATCATGATTTTAAACTGGTCAGCTTTGATGTAACGTCACTTTTTACAAAGGTCCCAGTTGATGATTTACTAGAGTTCCTCATAGATTCCCTGGATAACATTTCACTGCCCGTCTCGAAAGATGACTTCATCGAACTCATCAAACTATGTATTAAGGATTGCAAATTCGAATTCAATGGGGAATATTATGCTCAAAAATTTGGTATGGCAATGGGTAATCCACTCTCACCTGTATTAAGCAACCTATATATGGAATTCTTTGAAAAGAAACTATTAAGTAATATTTTACCACCCTCAGCAGTCTGGTTTAGATATGTTGATGATGTATTATGTCTCTGGCCATGTAATGAGGACCTAAAAGTTTTCCTACCACAACTTAACAACTTAGCCCCCTCGATCAAATTCACTGTGGAATTAGAGCAAGACTGTAAATTGCCATTCCTAGACTGTCTGATACACAGAATAGGTAACACTTTTAAGTTCAGTATTTATAGAAAACCAACCAATGTGTGTTCATACATTCATTATTATTCTGCCCACCATAATAAAGTCAAACAGTCAGTATTTACAACAATGTTTTTACGTGCCTTGAGAATTTGCAGTCCGGAATTCATCGATGAGGAATACAAATATATATATAATATTGGCTCAAACCTTAAATACCCTAGATCTTTCATAGACAAATGCTTAAACATTACTAAGAAAACTTTTTATAGAACTGATCCCAAGCCCACCCATGACCATAAGAATATCTTAATATTACCATTTCACAAAAATTTCTCACACATTCCGGCACAGCTAAAATCTTGGAACGTCAATGTGGCATTTAAAAACTCATGCACTGTTAAACAAATGTTAATCAAGAACTCCCCCAACAACACAATTGGTTGCATTTATAAAGTTCCTTGCAAGGAATGTAATATGTTTTACTTAGGCCAGACAGGTAAAGATCTTGTAACTAGAATTAAACAACACAAATACAGTGTCAGGACAGGCCAGGAATCCAATGCTCTGTTTGTTCATTTGAGGGATAACAAGCATTGCATTGACTGGGATAATGCCTCCTCAATATTACCATGTAATTCAATTGATAGTAGGAACATCATAGAATCTAGTCTTATTAAACATACCGAAGCATTCAACATGAATTTGAGTAACGACATGTACAAGCTGGACAACTTTGTAATTAAGAAGATTTGTGATCAGGTGAGAGGGCGGGTCACTGTCCCATCTGACCCAACCACCAACCGTTGTGTGCCATTTAAAGATTAGTAGGGTCATTACCTGACCATTGTGGACCTGGTCTCACCCTCCTCTGTATACAGGTAGTCGTCGACTTACGACCTATGCGATTTACGTCCGTTCGACTTTACGACCGGCGGTACGACAGTTTTGGCCCCAGCCTCCTCACGCTGCCGGGAGCTGGAGCCGCGCGCATCCCCGCGCTCAATTACAAACACGCTCGCTGGTACAGCACACTTCCCTCCGTGTCTGTTTGCCTCGTGCCTTTCTTTTGTCTCGGAAATCTTTCTTGAACCACCACCCCCCCCCAAGATGTCTACCAAGAGGAAACTGTCTTCATCTACAGGTACTCCTCAACCTGCCAAGAAGCAAAGAAAGGCCATTGATTTAAACACTAAAATGATGGTGATTAAACAGCACGAAGGGGGTAAGAAAGTGAATGAGATTGCACGTGATCTGAAGCTATCACACTCTACTGTGTCGACGATTTTGAAGGATAAAGAAAGGATTCGTGAAGCTGTGAAAGGTTCTGCACCCATGCAAGCGACAGTTATAACGAAGCAACGGACTGGGCCTCTCCACGAAATGGAGAAATTACTTTACATGTGGATGGAAGATCAGATCCAGAAACGGACACCGTTAAGCCTTTTTACTGTGCAGACGAAGGCTAGAAGTCTATATCAGACTTTGAAGGAGCGCGCCGGAGAAGACTACAGTCAAGAATTTGCAGCAAGTACTGGCTGGTTCAAGAGATTCAAGAAAAGATTTCAATTTCATAATGTTCGAGTGACTGGGGAAGCAGCGAGTGCAGACGAGGAAGGAGCACGCAAGTTTGTTGACAATCTGGATGAATTGATTACGGATGAGGGATATCTAGCAGAGCAGATATTTAATGTGGATGAAACGGGATTGTATTGGAAACGGATGCCAGAACGCACTTACATCCAAAAAGAAGCCAAAAGCATGTCTGGATTTAAAGCATTTAAGGATAGGCTTACTCTGCTGCTTGGCGGGAACATCGCGGGGTTTAAGCTGAAACCTTTCCTAATCTTCCATTCAGAAAACCCGCGGGCGTTGAAAAATGTAAACAAGCACACGCTGCCCGTTTACTTTCGGTCTAACCGTAAAGCATGGATGACACAGGCACTGTTTGAAGACTGGTTTGTAAATTGTTTTATTCCTCAAGCTCGTGAATATTGTGTGACGAAAGAAATTCCTTTCAAGATTTTATTGCTACTGGACAATGCGCCTGGACATCCACCTCATCTATCAGATATTCATCCGGACGTGAAAGTGATTTTTATGCCGCCAAACACGACTTCAATATTGCAGCCTATGGACCAAGGTTCAATTGCTACTTTCAAGGCTATCTATCTCCGAACCACCTTTGCCCAAGCCATAGCCGCTATAGATGCCGACCCAGAACTATCGTTGCGTGACTTTTGGAAACAGTACAACATTCTTATGGGTATCAAGAATCTGGCAAACGCCTGGGAGGCTGTGACGGAGAAGTGCATGAATGGCATCTGGAAACAGTGTGTTAAGCGCTATGTTCATACTTTTGCAGGATTTGACAGTGAAAATGAGCTTGAAGTTATTCGGGAAAAAATAGTAAAACTGGCAAAAGATCTTTCTTTGGAATGTGAAGTGGAAGATGTTGAGGAGTTGCTAGACCAAGAATCAGAGGAACTTACAAATGAAGAGCTAATCGAATTGGCGGAAGAAAATGTAGCAGAAGAGGAAAGGAGAGAAGCAGCGGATAACGAAGAGGAGGAGGAGCCACAAAGGACGTTCACCACTAAGGGATTATCAGAAGGTTTATCTCTACTAAATAAACTTCTTGCCCATTTTGAAGGAATGGACCCAAACATTGAACGATTTGCAAGGATTGAGCGGATGGCACGCAATTCGTTTCGTCCATATCAAGAAATTTACGAGGAGAAGAAGAAACGAACAATTCAGACAAAGCTCACCATGTTCATGAAAAAAACAACTCCTCCGGCTACCCCAAAGGCTGCCCCAGCTGACGACCCCGACGATCCACAGCCAAGCACCAGCGGCCAATAAGATGTTTTTTGTATGTTTGTACAGTATGTTTTGCAACTAAAATGTTTTATATGTTTTGCACCTGTATTTTTTCTTTTTTGTATGTTGTGTAAATAATAAACCAATTGTACTGTAATATGCAGTGATTTACTTAAACCTGACGACCGTAACAATAATGAACAGAGAAAATGTTGATAAAATATGACTTAAAGATGATTATATTATCATTACACATTATAATATACGTAAGGTAATTAAATTGTACTGTAGTATGCAGTGATTTACTTAAACCTGACGACCGTAACAATAATGAACAGAGAAAATGTTGATAAAATATGACTTAAAGATGATTATATTATCATTACACATTATAATATACGTAAGGTAATTAAATTGTACTGTAGTATGCAGTGATTTACTTAAACCTGACGACCGTAACAATAATGAACAGAGAAAATGTTGATAAAATATGACTTAAAGATGATTATATTATCATTACACATTATAATATACGTAAGGTAATTAAATTGTACTGTAGTATGCAGTGATTTACTTAAACCTGACGACCGTAACAATAATGAACAAAGAAAATGTTGATAAAATATGACTTAAAGATGATTACACATTATAATATACGTAAGGTAATTATAACATAGGCCGACTTACGACCAGATCAACTTACGACCGGTTGGCCGTAACCTATCTCGGTCGTAAGTCGACGACTACCTGTATATTCATCTTGTTCTGCATTACTCTATCTAGTCTGTACTCACCCCTGAAGATGTGAATTACACGAAAGCGCTTGGGAACTTCGTGTTTTCTTCTTTCCTGGTGGTTATCAGCATATATAAATATATATATATATATATATATATATATATATATATATATATATATATATATATATATATATATATATATATATATATATATATATATATATATATATATATATATACAGTATACTTTTCTGTGAACTGGAACCAATTACCCAATATCCCATTGAAACAAATGATTCAGTTAGCGAAATTTTCGGTTAACGAAAGACTGTGGAACGAATTGTGTATACAGTAGGCTCTCACCAATAACGTTTAATAGGTGCCTCAAAAACACCGTTATTAGCGAAAACGTTATTTGTGTGACATTAAAATACATGTAAAAACGGTTTATTGGTGCCGCTGACACAAGAATTTCACCCATTTTTTCCCATTGAAGCCCTCCAAACACTTTTTGTTAGCTGAAATAAAAGGAATTGCTATTCAATCATCAAAATAAAGAGTTTGAGTAATATAACACTTAGTTTTTGAGGTGCTTGGTGTGATGATTGTTCCGTATCTGAGGGCCGCTAACACTTGCACTGTCTTTCATTCTACAAGCGAACCATTTCACACGAAAATGCTCTGTTATCACTAACAACCTGTTTCTATCGCCTTTATCATTCATAGCTCGCCTCGCATTTCCATCAGTACCGAAATATTTTTAGCCAGCACAATACTATTCTTGGTCTCCTCTAAGTTCCTCTTAATATTTCGCACTGTAGACTCAGGACAGTTCAATTTCCTCACTTTAAATGTTCCCAGTCATTCAGGTGGCTAATCACTCCCTCCACCACCTCCCCTAGCCCCCACAGGCAAAAATGCGGAAGCCATTATTGATCACCGACCCTAACAACCACTGGTTATAGTGGCGAAAATCTCACAAGTGGGCGCAGCGCTGTATTCCACTGAGCGTGTGTGAGAGTGAGGCAGAGTGGACAACTACGTCATCAACATGGCGGCAAACAAACGCTATCATTGATGCGCTCGGACGCTTCCCGCGAAATTTCCGTTATTCAAGAAAATCCAGACGTTATTATCTAAAATGGGTATCTATTGTAACTTACCGTTATTGTCGAAAACGTTATTGTGGAAGTTGTTATTGGCGAGAGCCTACTATAGTACAGCTTTGCCCTTAGGACAGTGTGTGCATGTAAATGAGTCTCAATAAATGAATAGAGTTACATATATGGAGCCAAAAATAATAGTTGAAAAACTTTATGTAGACAGAGCTTGGATGGCTAAATTTTAGAATGACCAATACTGTAACTTTAATATAAAAAATGCACAAATATTAAAGAGTACAATTTTCTTGATATTTACTCCACTGGAAATGAATGTAAACATAGGACAAATTACTGAATTGGCAGACTAGCCCATCAGCTGATGCTCACAACAAAACGTGTTTGTCGTAAGGATTTCGTTAATCGAAGTTTTGTTCGTTAATCGAACTGAAAATCCTTATGGGAGCTAATTTGTTAACCGAAATTTCGTTAATCGAACCGTTCGTTAACCGAGGGACCACTGTACAGTATATAATTTGACTTCCTAATAAGAGATAAGATGAATCGCAAGGAAATCCTCTTCCCTGACAACTCACCCCCTCCCTCAGAGACAGAGAGAGACTGGCCGTGCCTTATTTGTCAGTTTATTATTTATTCATTATTATATTCATATGATCAGCCTCTTATGGTGTTTGTTTCTTCAAAAATAATATATTACATAATAAAAAAAAAAATGATATACTAGAGAGTAGAACCTCGATAAAGCGGACTAATTGGGGCAGACCCAGTTCGAAAAAAGCATATATATGGGGCCGGGGGGGGGGAGAAAACACTGCTTGCCTGAACTGTTTAAAGAAAATTAGTTGTTGTTGTTATGTTATTACTGCACTTCAACAACTAAGGTCTTTAAGTGTATAACAAGGTTATTAAAACAAAATTACATCAACAAGAAAAAAAAAATATGAAACACAACCCTGGGTTGAAAACCCAACATACAAGTCTGGTTGTCAACAACTGTTGTCACCGAGATGATTATTATTTACTGTAAAGTGTTATATGTAAGCAACCAGAGAATTTCTCTTATGAATAAGAACAATGAGGTGTGTACAGTACTACAGGTATAAGAACAATGAGGTGTGTACAGTACTACAGGTATAAAGATAAGAACAATGAGGTGTGTACAGTACTACAGGTATAAGAACAATGAGGTGTGTACAGTACTACAGGTATAAGAATAAGAACAATGAGGTGTGTACAGTACTACAGGTATAAGAATAAGAACAATGAGGTGTGTACAGTACTACAGGTATAAGAATAAGAACAATGAGGTGTGTACAGTACTACAGGTATAAGAATAAGAACAATGAGGTGTGTACAGTACTACAGGTATAAGAATAAGAACATTGAGGTGTGTACAGTACTACAGGTATAAAGATAAGAATAAGAACAATGAGGTGTGTACAGTACTACAGGTATAAAGATAAGAATAAGAACAATGAGGTGTGTACAGTACTACAGGTATAAAGATAAGAACAATGAGGTGTGTACAGTACTACAGGTATAAAGATAGGAATAAGAACAATGAGGTGTGTACAGTACTACAGGTATAAAGATAAGAATAAGAACAATGAGGTGTGTACAGTACTACAGGTATAAAGATAAGAACAATGAGGTGTGTACAGTACTACAGGTATAAGAATAAGAACAATGAGGTGTGTACAGTACTACAGGTATAAACATAAGAATAAGAACAATGAGGTGTGTACAGTACTACAGGTATAAGAATAAGAACAATGAGGTGTGTACAGTACTACAGGTATAAAGATAAGAATAAGAACAATGAGGTGTGTACAGTACTACAGGTATAAAGATAAGAATAAGAACAATGAGGTGTGTACAGTACTACAGGTATAAGAATAAGAACAATGAGGTGTGTACAGTACTACAGGTATAAGAATAAGAACAATGAGGTGTGTACAGTACTACAGGTATAAGAATAAGAACAATGAGGTGTGTACAGTACTACAGGTATAAGAATAAGAACAATGAGGTGTGTACAGTACTACAGGTATAAGAATAAGAACAATGAGGTGTGTACAGTACTACAGGTATAAGAATAAGAACAATGAGGTGTGTACAGTACTACAGGTATAAGAATAAGAACAATGAGGTGTGTACAGTACTACAGGTATAAGAATAAGAACATTGAGGTGTGTACAGTACTACAGGTATAAAGATAAGATAAGAACAATGAGGTGTGTACAGTACTACAGGTATAAAGATAAGAATAAGAACAATGAGGTGTGTACAGTACTACAGGTATAAAGATAAGAACAATGAGGTGTGTACAGTACTACAGGTATAAAGATAGGAATAAGAACAATGAGGTGTGTACAGTACTACAGGTATAAAGATAAGAATAAGAACAATGAGGTGTGTACAGTACTAAAGGTATAAAGATAAGAACAATGAGGTGTGTACAGTACTACAGGTATAAGAATAAGAACAATGAGGTGTGTACAGTACTACAGGTATAAACATAAGAATAAGAACAATGAGGTGTGTACAGTACTACAGGTATAAGAATAAGAACAATGAGGTGTGTACAGTACTACAGGTATAAAGATAAGAATAAGAACAATGAGGTGTGTACAGTACTACAGGTATAAAGATAAGAACAATGAGGTGTGTACAGTACTACAGGTATAAAGATAGGAATAAGAACAATGAGGTGTGTACAGTACTACAGGTATAAAGATAAGAATAAGAACAATGAGGTGTGTACAGTACTACAGGTATAAGAATAAGAACAATGAGGTGTGTACAGTACTACAGGTATAAGAATAAGAACAATGAGGTGTGTACAGTACTACAGGTATAAGAATAAGAACAATGAGGTGTGTACAGTACTACAGGTATAAAGATAAGAATAAGAACAATGAGGTGTGTACAGTACTATAGGTATAAGAATAAGAACAATGAGGTGTGTACAGTACTACAGGTATAAAGATAAGAACAATGAGGTGTGTACAGTACTATAGGTATAAGAATAAGAACAATAAGGTGTGTACAGTACTACAGGTATAAAGATAAGAACAATGAGGTGTGTACAGTACTATAGGTATAAAGATAGGAATAAGAACAATGAGGTGTGTACAGTACTACAGGTATAAAGATAAGAATAAGAACAATGAGGTGTGTACAGTACTACAGGTATAAACATAAGAATAAGAACAATGAGGTGTGTACAGTACTACAGGTATAAACATAAGAATAAGAACAATGAGGTGTGTACAGTACTACAGGTATAAGAATAAGAACAATGAGGTGTGTACAGTACTACAGGTATAAAGATAAGAATAAGAACAATGAGGTGTGTACAGTACTACAGGTATAAGAATAAGAACAATGAGGTGTGTACAGTACTACAGGTATAAAGATAAGAACAATGAGGTGTGTACAGTACTACAGGTATAAGAATAAGAACAATGAGGTGTGTACAGTACTACAGGTATAAAGATAAGAATAAGAACAATGAGGTGTGTACAGTACTACAGGTATAAAGATAAGAATAAGAACAATGAGGTGTGTACAGTACTACAGGTATAAAGATAAGAACAATGAGGTGTGTACAGTACTACAGGTATAAAGATAAGAATAAGAACAATGAGGTGTGTACAGTACTACAGGTATAAAGATAAGAATAAGAACAATGAGGTGTGTACAGTACTACAGGTATAAGAATAAGAACAATGAGGTGTGTACAGTACTACAGGTATAATGATAAGAACAATGAGGTGTGTACAGTACTAGAGGTATAAGAATAAGAACAATGAGGTGTGTACAGTACTACAGGTATAAGAATAAGAACAATGAGGTGTGTACAGTACTACAGGTATAAAGATAAGAATAAGAACAATGAGGTGTGTACAGTACTACAGGTATAAGAATAAGAACAATGAGGTGTGTACAGTACTACAGGTATAAGAATAAGAACAATGAGGTGTGTACAGTACTACAGGTATAAATATAAGAATAAGAACAATGAGGTGTGTACAGTACTACAGGTATAAAGATAAGAATAAGAACAATGAGGTGTGTACAGTACTACAGGTATAAAGATAAGAATAAGAACAATGAGGTGTGTACAGTACTACAGGTATAAGAATAAGAACAATGAGGTGTGTACAGTACTACAGGTATAAGAATAAGAACAATGAGGTGTGTACAGTACTACAGGTATAAGAATAAGAAAAATGAGGTATGTACAGTACTACAGGTATAAACATAAGAATAAGAACAATGAGGTGTGTACAGTACTACAGGTATAAACATAAGAATAAGAACAATGAGGTGTGTACAGTACTACAGGTATAAAGACAAGAATAAGAACAATGAGGTGTGTACAGTACTACAGGTATAAAGATAAGAATAAGAACAATGAGGTGTGTACAGTACTACAGGTATAAGAATAAGAACAATGAGGTGTGTACAGTACTACAGGTATAAACATAAGAATAAGAACAATGAGGTGTGTACAGTACTACAGGTATAAGAATAAGAACAATGAGGTGTGTACAGTACTACAGGTATAAAGATAAGAACAATGAGGTGTGTACAGTACTACAGGTATAAGAATAAGAACAATGAGGTGTGTACAGTACTACAGGTATAAACACAAGAATAAGAACAATGAGGTGTGTACAGTACTACAGGTATAAGAATAAGAACAATGAGGTGTGTACAGTACAACAGGTATAAAGATAAGAACAATGAGGTGTGTACAGTACTACAGGTATAAAGATAAGAACAATGAGGTGTGTACAGTACTACAGGTATAAAGATATGAACAATGAGGTGTGTACAGTACTACAGGTATAAGAATAAGAACAATGAGGTGTGTACAGTACTACAGGTATAAGAATAAGAACAATGAGGTGTGTACAGTACTACAGGTATAAGAATAAGAACAATGAGGTGTGTACAGTACTACAGGTATAAGAATAAGAACATTGAGGTGTGTACAGTACTACAGGTATAAGAATAAGAACAATGAGGTGTGTACAGTACTACAGGTATAAGAATAACAACAATGAGGTGTGTACAGTACTACAGGTATAAAGATAAGAATAAGAAGAATGAGGTGTGTACAGTACTACAGGTATAAAGATAAGAATAAGAACAATGAGGTGTGTACAGTACTACAGGTATAAGAATAAGAACAATGAGGTGTGTACAGTACTACAGGTATAAATATAAGAATAAGAACAATGAGGTGTGTACAGTACTACAGGTATAAACATAAGAATAAGAACAATGAGGTGTGTACAGTACAACAGGTATAAAGATAAGAACAATGAGGTGTGTACAGTACTACAGGTATAAAGATAAGAATAAGAACAATGAGGTGTGTACAGTGCAACAGGTATAAGAATAAGAACAATGAGGTGTGTACAGTACTACAGGTATAAGAATAAGAACATTGAGGTGTGTACAGTACTACAGGTATAAGAATAAGAACAATGAGGTGTGTACAGTACTACAGGTATAAAGATAAGAACAATGAGGTGTGTACAGTACTACAGGTATAAGAATAAGAACAATGAGGTGTGTACAGTACTACAGGTATAAAGATAAGAATAAGAACAATGAGGTGTGTACAGAACTACAGGTATAAAGATAAGAATAAGAACAATGAGGTGTGTACAGTACTACAGGTATAAGAATAAGAACAATGAGGTGTGTACAGTACTACAGGTATAAAGATAAGAATAAGAACAATGAGGTGTGTACAGTACTACAGGTATAAGAATAAGAACAATGAGGTGTGTACAGTACTACAGGTATAAAGATAAGAATAAGAACAATGAGGTGTGTACAGTACTACAGGTATAAAGATAAGAATAAGAACAATGAGGTGTGTACAGTACTACAGGTATAAGAATAAGAACAATGAGGTGTGTACAGTACTACAGGTAAAAACATAAGAATAAGAACAATGAGGTGTGTACAGTACTACAGGTATAAAGATAAGAATAAGAACAATGAGGTGTGTACAGTACAACAGGTATAAGAATAAGAACAATGAGGTGTGTACAGTACTACAGGAATAAGAATAAGAACATTGAGGTGTGTACAGTACTACAGGTATAAAGATAAGAACAATGAGGTGTGTACAGTACTACAGGTATAAGAATAAGAACAATGAGGTGTGTACAGTACTACAGGTATAAGAATAAGAACAATGAGGTGTGTACAGTACTACAGGTATAAAGATAAGAATAAGAACAATGAGGTGTGTACAGTACTACAGGTATAAAGATAAGAACAATGAGGTGTGTACAGTACTACAGGTATAAGAATAAGAACAATGAGGTGTGTACAGTACTACAGGTATAAACATAAGAACAATGAGGTGTGTACAGTACTACAGGTATAAGAATAAGAACAATGAGGTGTGTACAGTACTACAGGTATAAGAATAAGAACAATGAGGTGTGTACAGTACTACAGGTATAAAGATAAGAATAAGAACAATGAGGTGTGTACAGTACTACAGGTATAAGAATAAGAACAATGAGGTGTGTACAGTACTACAGGTATAAAGATAAGAATAATGAGGTGTGTACAGTACTACAGGTATAAGAATAAGAACAATGAGGTGTGTACAGTACTACAGGTATAAAGATAGGAATAAGAACAATGAGGTGTGTACAGTACTACAGGTATAAACATAAGAACAATGAGGTGTGTACAGTACTACAGGTATAAGAATAAGAACAATGAGGTGTGTACAGTACTACAGGTATAAAGATAAGAATAAGAACAATGAGGTGTGTACAGTACTACAGGTATAAACATAAGAACAATGAGGTGTGTACAGTACTACAGGTATAAGAATAAGAACATTGAGGTGTGTACAGTACTACAGGTATAAAGATAAGAATAAGAACAATGAGGTGTGTACAGTACAACAGGCATAAGAATAAGAACAATGAGGTGTGTACAGTACTACAGGTATAAAGATAAGAATAATGAGGTGTGTACAGTACTACAGGTATAAGAATAAGAACAATGAGGTGTGTACAGTACTACAGGTATAAGAATAAGAACAATGAGGTGTGTACAGTACTACAGGTATAAGAATAAGAACAATGAGGTGTGTACAGTACTACAGGTATAAAGATAAGAATAAGAACAATGAGGTGTGTACAGTACTACAGGTATAAAGATAAGAATAAGAACAATGAGGTGTGTACAGTACTACAGGTATAAAGATAAGAATAAGAACAATGAGGTGTGTACAGTACTACAGGTATAAGAATAAGAACATTGAGGTGTGTACAGTACTACAGGTATAAAGATAAGAATAAGAACAATGAGGTGTGTACAGTACTACAGGTATAAGAATAAGAACAATGAGGTGTGTACAGTACAACAGGTATAAGAATAAGAACAATGAGGTGTGTACAGTACTACAGGTATAAGAATAAGAACAATGAGGTGTGTACAGTACTACAGGTATAAGAATAAGAACATGAGGTGTGTACAGTACTACAGGTATAAGAATAAGAACAATGAGGTGTGTACAGTACTACAGGTATAAACATAAGAACAATGAGGTGTGTACAGTACTACAGGTATAAACATAAGAATAAGAACAATGAGGTGTGTACAGTACTACAGGTATAAGAATAAGAACAATGAGGTGTGTACAGTACTACAGGTATAAGAATAAGAACAATGAGGTGTGTACAGTACTACAGGTATAAGAATAAGAACAATGAGGTGTGTACAGTACTACAGGTATAAAGATAAGAACAATGAGGTGTGTACAGTACTACAGGTATAAAGATAAGAATAAGAACAATGAGGTGTGTACAGTACTACAGGTATAAACATAAGAATAAGAACAATGAGGTGTGTACAGTACAACAGGTATAAGAATAAGAACAATGAGGTGTGTACAGTACTACAGGTATAAAGATAAGAACAATGAGGTGTGTACAGTACTACAGGTATAAGAATAAGAACAATGAGGTGTGTACAGTACTACAGGTATAAAGATAAGAATAAGAACAATGAGGTGTGTACAGTACTACAGGTATAAAGATAAGAACAATGAGGTGTGTACAGTACTACAGGTATATTAATAAGAATAAGAACAATGAGGTGTGTACAGTACTACAGGTATAAAGAATAAGAACAATGAGGTGTGTACAGTACTACAGGTATAAGAATAAGAACAATGAGGTGTGTACAGTACTACAGGTATAAGAATAAGAACAATGAGGTGTGTACAGTACTACAGGTATAAGAATAAGAACAATGAGGTGTGTACAGTACTACAGGTATAAGAATAAGAACAATGAGGTGTGTACAGTACTACAGGTATAAAGATAAGAATAAGAACAATGAGGTGTGTACAGTACTACAGGTATAAGAATAAGAACAATGAGGTGTGTACAGTACTACAGGTATAAGAATAAGAACAATGAGGTGTGTACAGTACTACAGGTTTAAGAATAAGAACAATGAGGTGTGTACAGTACTACAGGTATAAACATAAGAATAAGAACAATGAGGTGTGTACAGTACAACAGGTATAAAGATAAGAACAATGAGGTGTGTGCAGTACTACAGGTATAAGAATAAGAACAATGAGGTGTGTACAGTACTACAGGTATAAGAATAAGAACAATGAGGTGTGTACAGTACTACAGGTATAAGAATAAGAACAATGAGGTGTGTACAGTACTACAGGTATAAAGATAAGAATAAGAACAATGAGGTGTGTACAGTACTACAGGTATAAAGATAAGAATAAGAACAATGAGGTGTGTGCAGTACAACAGGTATAAGAATAAGAACAATGAGGTGTGTACAGTACAACAGGTATAAGAATAAGAACAATGAGGTGTGTACAGTACTACAGGTATAAAGATAAGAACAATGAGGTGTGTACAGTACTACAGGTATAAGAATAAGAACAATGAGGTGTGTACAGTACTACAGGTATAAGAATAAGAACAATGAGGTGTGTACAGTACTACAGGTATAAGAATAAGAACAATGAGGTGTGTACAGTACTACAGGTATAAACATAAGAATAAGAACAATGAGGTGTGTACAGTACTACAGGTATAAAGATAAGAATAAGAACAATGAGGTGTGTACAGTACTACAGGTATAAAGATAAGAACAATGAGGTGTGTACAGTACTACAGGTATAAAGATAAGAACAATGAGGTGTGTACAGTACTACAGGTATAAAGATAAGAATAAGAACAATGAGGTGTGTACAGTACTACAGGTATAAAGATAAGAACAATGAGGTGTGTACAGTACTACAGGTATAAACATAAGAATAAGAACAATGAGGTGTGTACAGTACTACAGGTATAAACACAAGAATAAGAACAATGAGGTGTGTACAGTACTACAGGTATAAAGATAAGAATAAGAACAATGAGGTGTGTACAGTACAACAGGTATAAGAATAAGAACAATGAGGTGTGTACAGTACTACAGGTATAAGAACAATGAGGTGTGTACAGTACTACAGGTATAAAGATAAGAAGAATGAGGTGTGTACAGTACTACAGGTATAAAGATAAGAACAATGAGGTGTGTACAGTACTACAGGTATAAAGATAAGAACAATGAGGTGTGTACAGTACTACAGGTATAAGAATAAGAACAATGAGGTGTGTACAGTACTACAGGTATAAAGATAAGAACAATGAGGTGTGTACAGTACTACAGGTATAAGAATAAGAACAATGAGGTGTGTACAGTACTACAGGTATAAAGATAAGAACAATGAGGTGTGTACAGTACTACAGGTATAAGAATAAGAACAATGAGGTGTGTACAGTACTACAGGTATAAGAATAAGAACAATGAGGTGTGTACAGTACTACAGGTATAAACATAAGAACAATGAGGTGTGTACAGTACTACAGGTATAAACATAAGAATAAGAACAATGAGGTGTGTACAGTACTACAGGTATAAAGATAAGAATAAGAACAATGAGGTGTGTACAGTACTACAGGTATAAACATAAGAATAAGAACAATGAGGTGTGTACAGTACTACAGGTATACGAATAAGAACAATGAGGTGTGTACAGTACTACAGGTATAAAGATAAGAACAATGAGGTGTGTACAGTACTACAGGTATAAGAATAAGAACAATGAGGTGTGTACA